>JARHVA010001430.1:945000-1017500 GCA_037957365.1 Torreya grandis | reverse complement strand
GGCATAGTTCACCTCATAAGTCTTTAGCTTCCTTGATTCATAGGTGACCACTACACCCTTCTGCATAAGGACTCCTATTCCATCCCCAAATGCATCTATGATCATCAAAAATTAACCATTGGGATTAGTAACTCTTAGTACTGGTGCTAAAGTAAACCATATTTTCAATTCCTAAATAACTACTTCACACTTGTCTGACTAGATAAAACCAAGGTTCTTTTTTTGTAGAGAATTAATCATATTAACTATCTTAGAAAAAATTTGGAATGAAATTCCTATAATAACCTACTAACCCCATGAAACTTTTTACGTCATGGACATTATTTAGTGTTGGTCACTCCATAATGGTTGTTATCTTCATCGGATCTATTGAAATACCATCTATAAAAATAATATGTCCTAGATATAGTACTTTCTCCTAAAAAAATATGCACTTAGACAATTTTACATATAAATTATGCTTTCATAACCATTACAGAACAAGTTCTGGATGTTGAAAATGATCTTCTTTATTTTTAGAGTATATAAAAATATCATCAAGAAAGACCAAAATAAAGTGATCTAAATATTCTTTGAACACACTCTTCATGAGATTTATGAATGATACCAGAGCATTAGTCAACCTAAATGGGACACTATGAACTAATAGTGTCTGTAATGAGTTCAAAATGTTGTCTTTAGAATATATTCATCTGTTATCATCTGTTAATGATATCATGATCTAAGATCAATCTTATAAAAGACCATTGTCCATTTCATCTAATCAAAAATATAATCTATACAAGGTAGAAGATATCTATTTTTGATACTTTCCTTATTCAACATTATATAATCTATGAAAAGTTGAAGAGTACCATCCTTCTTCTTGATGAAGAAAACTAGTGCACCCCATGATAACACACTTCACCTTATCAACCCCTTTGACAATAATTCATGGAGCTGAGCCTTCAATTAAACAAATTCAATGGTTTTCATCCTATATGGTGCCTTAGACTATGGTTCTGATCCAGGTATGATATTGATAGAGAAAAAAGATTCATATTTGGGAGGTAACCCTAGAAATTTCTATGAAAACACATCATGAAATTTTCTAAGGAATGGATAATCCTCAAGGTATGGTTCCTTAGATTCCTCCATTTCATTTATCTTGACAATAAATGCGTGGAACCCTTTTTCTTAAGCCTTTTTGAGTTACATTGTATAAATTTTCCTAAGCCTCAACTCTCTCTTCTCACCTTGAATTTGTGTATGATATAAAAAATCATATAGACACTCAACCTTCTTCAGGTAATAGTCAACCTTGGGTTTATGATTTGCAAGATAGTTGACTCCTAGAATCACATCATATGACCCTAGTGGTGCTACATAGAGATCCATTACTATTGTGAATTTGGGCAACATAATCACATAATATGTCTATAGTTTATTTATGGTGGTTTAAAGGTTTCAGTATTACAAAACAACGCACATGTTTTTTATTTTTTAATATTTATCTTTTATATGTCATTATATGAGACTCTGTTAACAAAATATTGTCTCATTACCCCCCTTTGATGATGTATTAAGTCAAATTGGAAAGTAACATTTCCACTTGGCTAACAAGGGCCTCCAATGTATCAGCAAGGGAAATGCATGCAAATTTTGATGGTGAGTCACAAAAACTATACACAATAATTTACAATTATTGTCGATTTATATTATAGCATTGATGTAATTTTTCATCTTATTTTGTTAGATTGTGTTGGAGGTTTTATTTAAGCAATGCATTTATTAAATCAACAATATAAAATTTTAAAAAAATAAACATTTATTTTTCATGTTTTGCATTCTAATAATTAAAATAATACCTAAGATTGTGTTATAGTCATTTATTTCAAACCCTAAGCATTCTAGAAGGAGGAAAATATAATACCTTCTACCCAAACTATGTGTGATGTTTGCTTTGTGATACTCAAATCATGGGTCAACGCTATGTAAAAATGGAATGAGCTCTACTTGGCATTTTTAAATGGTTAGTGTATTGTATAGGATATGCACTCTATGTAATACAAAGGGTGCATACCCTTTTTAATTTATATGGTATGTGTAAACATTAGCTTTGGTTTGTCGACACTATTTGAAATAGATTTCTTCATTGGTATTTGAATGAATGTTTACCATTTTCAAAGGGGTGTTCACCCTTTGTGAGATATGAGTTCAATTTTTATAAATGGTACATTTATGCTCACCCCTCCCCCACTTCCTAATCTTCTTGCACTTACCTAAATAAGATCCTTATTTGGATCATTGATTGACAAACACATAACTACACAAGTAAAAATATGTAATCTTATGACTATTAGATACTCCAATATAAAAATTAGGTGTCTACATAATTACCCACTTGATGTGTGTATGCATGTGTGTGTATACATAAATATACAAGTAAAACAATCATAATGTGGATAAATTTTTTTGTTCTCCTAAAGCTCCCACAATAACTCCAATGATCCTCTAAAAACCTACAAAGATAGGCGCATGTGGATAAGTGCATAATTAATCAATAATGTATAGAAATCTAGAAATGAAAATTTGAAAATGATATAATTTATTTTGTTAGAGATGTGATAGTGATTCTTTTATGAATAAAATATTCAAATATTTGATAAAAATGTTTTAATGTGTATGTTAAATTATTAAGAACATGAATTATATAGATTATGTTTATATTCATGGTCATTGATTTATAGAAAATATAAGTTATTTCTTGATGTTCACATCAATGCACGATGTTTAAAACATCCATATACATGATTATAAGAATTATGTCATCAAGATATTCTAATATTTTGTGCATCAAATTCCAAGTCCTATTCTTCATCCATTTGGTGTATAAGAATTAAGGAAATGTACCATAAGGATATTGTCTTCCATAAGCACATCTAGCCTTATTGTGCTCCTCTCTTTTATGCATGTAAGCATCAATCCACTTGTTCAATTACTGTGTATAACATGAAGTATCTTATACATTATTACACTACAAATAAACTAATCTCAAATTTAAAATCAATCCATTTGTTTTTTTACTATGTTTAACAAAAAAAATTATAGATCGCATCTTCCTTTGCTTGATAAAAAAAACATAATTAATAAAGTAAATATAATTAAAGGTTAATATGTAATTTACATGTTTAAACATTTGAAGATTAATATAATATACTAACTCAATGTTATTACTTTTCAATTTCCTTCTAATGTCCCCTCTAACTGGCCAACATCACTTCAACATCCCATAGGTGAGTTATCTTAGGGCATTCCTTTTATAGATATTCATTTACATAGAAAAATCTTTTCTGAATAGTATAACCTTATACAATGGAAACATTTGACAAGTTTAACTTCTTTACAACCCATTTTAATGTAACTATTGTGCCAAAATATCCACCAAGTGTTGACTAAGTGAAATAGTGAATTGACTAAATGCCATAACAATATCATTGACTAAGTGGATTAGTAGATGATCTTGAGAGTTGAGAAATGAAGTTGGATTTTTTTTTTTGAGAACATAAATAGTATTTAAATTTTTTATTTTTCATCTCTTCTATCTTAGAGGTATAAATCTCCTTTATTGACAACCATACTCAAAATTTATATAGTATAATTATGGCCTTTATGAGATCATGTTGAAGCATATCATCTCCTATTAAACCAAGAAGAAATATATGTTATCACATTAAACACATTAACTAGACAAATTAAAAAACTAAAAGGATAAACATATAAATTATTTCAAATTAATTAAAATCATGGTCAACATACATTTTAGAGGTTCTACCAAAAATAATTTCAACATTGTACTAAATCCATTAAAAAAGAATGCTCTCTTGAGTGATGACCATAGAGTTGAGGTGGGCATATTTAGTGCATGACCTTATTGACTATCATGTGGGGTTTAATAAAAATTCATGGAGCCTTTAAATATGTTCCATTACTCTCCCATTATTTTTTTATAATAACGTTGAGGTCTTTTTCTAATTGTAGTTAGTTTGTGTTTTTAGTAGAAATATGCAATAACATATTCATGAATTAATTTAATAATATTTTTTAGTAGCTTCATCAATTAGGAGATGGATTACTAGAAAATAATTCTAGGAAGGAAGATTTTATAATATAGGTAGTATTTTAATTCCCTTAAGAATATAATATGTGTGTGTTTATCATACATCTTTATCTTCCCACTTTGATTTCCACCAAGTTTTTAGAAAAATAATATTCACTGTATCATAATCATTCTTATAACATTACACAAAATCTACAATAGATATTGACTTTGGTGATAATCTCATTTCCTTTTGATTGTCAAATTTCACATTTTTTACACTACGATATTCATGGTCTATCCTAAGAAAATATTTTGTCCTTCATAAATGTGCTTTCTCAAACTAGGGGTGTAATTTGAGCATAAGTTTTCACCACACCAAGGGCATGCATAGTATCCCTTTATAGTCAAACTTGAACAAATGATAATATTGGATAATCATGAGTTATCCTTGATATATAATTCCATGTAATTTGATAATTTTGTTGCTAAGTGGCCTTGACACAACCTACATATGCATCTCATATAATTTTTTTTGAAACTCATCTATAAGATGTTAAAATAATCCATTATTTATTTGATATTTACAAAATTAGACATTGTAGATAATGTATCTAGAAAAATCTACGTTAGATTACTTTTGAGTTCCAAAGTTTTTGGTTTATCTACTAGACCCTTTTGCAAGGTCACCTGATTATTTCCAAGGATAAGTAAAAATAAATATAGATGTTATTTTCATAACATAAGACATAGAGAAATGTTATAATTTATGGAGACAATCCAAATCAAATTTTTTTATGAAAAATTAAAATATGGATTAACCTCACCCATTACAAGACCTAAGTTTATCACTCCTTCAGTTCTAATTAAATTTGTTAGGCAAATTCTAATCAATGTGTTTCATAGCATGGAAACCACTTACTACTTGCATTACCTCATTTCTAATTTTATTTTTCGATTACCATGTCATTATCTTGACAATTTATTTGTAGTGATAAAGATATTCAATGCACTAATCAAAGGGAAATGTTGTAAAATCTTCCTTGAAATTTACTATCCACTAGTCTACCTACATTGAAATGATATTTTTCACTAAGGATTGGGAAAAATTGTAGCATTCACATACTCTCTCCTAAATAATATGTAATAATTTATGCATGCATCATATTTTTTATATGAAATTTACAAGGAAGATGATATATGTTGGGCTTCCCTCTATGATGTAGGAATTGTGTTTTCCTTGGGTAAAATTGCATTTTTAATTAACTTGTACATGTATAAGAACAATGTTTAACAAGTTATAGATTTTTATAATTAATGTGTCTATCAAGATGATAATTTATAATACAAAATAATAATTACATAAAGATAATTTATTTATTACATTAGTAATGTTGTGACACTAATGTTTGACCATGTAAATTTAACCTTTAATCCCATTAATGCTAAAGTGGTATTCAACATTATTTTTATAGACTTCTGAGATTTGAAAAATGGAGTCTCTAATATTTTGTTTTATTTAATTTACTCCCTTTCCCTCTACAATAACCTCTTCACCACTATCAAGTGACCTTCTTCATCAAGAATTTCACAAGGTTCATTCATAGTATTAACACACTCATTGTCATTGTCAATTTCTTGCTAAATATCATCATATAAATATGACGAGAAGGAAGAGAAAATAAATGAGTTACCATTTCATCTAAACCATCATATTTTCTACATTCAACTTATGGTTCATGTATTATACTACATTCACTCTATGATTGTGCTCTCCATTAAATGCAAATTTTAGGTTCTAAATAGTTTTCAAGATTTTGTTTCTTAGAAACTAGTATTTTCAAGGTCTTTGGGATTAGCAAGATGGCACATGGGCCATGTATACATCTAAAAATAACCTACACAATGGCATTTTGACTAAGGGGAATGATAACCAATCTATGATATTTGACTTGAGAAAAAAAACATAAATAATATTTCATACTAAATTTTCAATAAATTAAAAATAAAACACAAACCGTTCCATAAATTTACAATATATTAAAAGTAACCATATATTTATGAGAAATTTTCAAACAAATTCATGAAAAATAAAATTCTATATTTGCAAGTATGCATTAAAAATGTCTCCAAGTGTTTTCTATAAATCCATGTTTCAACATCATAACTAAAGAGATGATGAAATATCACCAATTTGAGGCCATATTTCATTACATATTCTTAACTTTGTAGGAGGGGGAAGAGTATGGGTATCATAAAAAAGGAAATTCATCTCATACTATAATATCCCAAATTGCCTCAACCGATATATAATGGGATAAATTTTTTAGCATCTCATTATCTCTATTATTCCCATGCCCATGATTTCAATATTGGATTTATTTGACATGCATCATTTACAAGTGTTTATAAATATGGAAATATCATTATGGGCATACACAAAATCATCTATATTTGCATGATCATGCATTTTCCATATTAATATTTTCTTTGATTGTTTATACATTTGAACATAAACCATAATTTGACATACCAAACTCAGAGTCAGCCAAATTGGTCAAAACATTGAAGGGGTAACTAGGTTTTTATATTGGTAATATGAGAATATCATGATCTTGATAATTTTTTGATCCTACACTAATGGGGTCAAAATAAAGAGACCAAAATTTACATCAATATATATTATATGGCCATATCATATTTTTACTCCCCTAAAAGTGAAATGGTACATAAATTACAAGAAGTGGCTTGTTCATTGGCCTTACACCAAATGTTCTAAATTTTTTTAAGTGCACATCATCTTATCCCATACGTTTGCTTGGATGGTCCAAATCACCTACAAACTCCTAATCATAAGGTATGCACTATAGTTTCTCTTGTTCTCTAGTAAATTCCTTTAAGACAATTGATATATGATTTTTTTGTGGATTTCTTTGTAATTCATTTTATTCATTTGAGATTGAGTGTAATCATAAGGATGTGGTGATTTTTTTATTGCATTATCTAGATAAATATACCTTAGGAATGAGGGTAGTGATGAGGAGTATTAATTAGTATCTTTATTGGGATTTACCTCAAAATGTGAACTTGCCTCTCCAAAATTGTGGTCATTTCATATTTTTCCTCTTCAACCTCTACCTTTTACTTGCAATGGTAAATGAATTGGATCCCCCTAATTTCCATGCAAAAGGAAAAAAAAATTTAAAGTATGATGATGATGATGATGATGATGATGATGATGATGATGATGATGATGATGGTGATGGTGGTGGTGGTGGTGGTGGTGGTGGTGGTGGTGGTGGTGGTGGTGGTGGTGGTGGTGGTGGTGGTGGTGGTGGTGGTGGTGGTGGTGGTGGTAGTAGTAGTAGTAGTAATAATAATAATAATAATAATAATAATAATAATAGTAGTAGTAGTAGTAACAATAGTAATAATAATAATAAATCGCATGAATTTTAAAATAAAAGAATACATGATGGGATAGAGAGCCAATATTTTTAGTAGTTGTAGGAGGGTTGCGTGCAAAAGAACTCAAGTAAGGATTTTTAGGAGAATCTAAATAATAACTTCATAGAGCATGAAAAAAATATGCACTATCATCTAAATCAATTACCATATCTATTTAGCAAAATGTTATTAACATTTATCAATACACATAATTATACATTTATATTTTAATAAAAATGCATTTATTTAGGCTTATATAAGACCCATTAGGTTGTATTGGGATGTGGGTTTCACAAAACAATTATCATGCCTTGATGTTTAGGAATTATGTGGCAAGTCTCATGGTATTTACGAGCATCGGTCAACATCCCTTATTAATGTTACTTAGGTCTTCAAACAAGGTTTTTGCCTCAGAACACTTGTGTAAAGGGTGAAAAAAAAAGTGATAATTAAACAATATCAAGTGCCAATGATTTTTTTCCCATCCCAAAATAAATCTTCCAAGAATATTAAAAAGTAAAAAGTGGGTTTGGTAAGGGTCAAAATCAGTGCATATAGAAATATTAAACAATATCAAGTATCAACAATTTGATTTATAGCTCTTAGAAAGAGTAGGCCTAAAATGAAGTGCATATTTATTTTTATCTGATTCAATAATAACTAATCACAAAACATATACTAAAATTACGTAGATAACAATATGTATGCCAAAAAGATGATGTTTCTATAGTTAACTTTTACATTCTCTATGCCCAATTTTCACTCAATTTAATGTAGGAAAAGTCCAATTCACCAATAATTTATTGTAGTAAGATCCCAATTCACACTCACAATCTTGAATGCCCAATTAAATCCTAGTTAAACATATTCCTCTTTGTCAATTCAAAAAATACTCAATTTAGTGTAGATACTCAAAAGAATGACGTAGGAATTTTCTTAAAATTGTTTTGGATTTATAAATTCATTGAAAATACTCAATAAATTGATGCATGGGTTCTATAAATATAAATTTTTTTACTAAAATAAAGTAATTTAATATTTTATTCAACTTAATATGTGATTTTAATTAAGATGATTCTATGTCAGATATTGAAGTCAATTTAAAGATGATAATAAAGTCACCTTTAGTGGCAACCTAATGCTAACCCTTAGTGATGATAATAAAGTTAACACTTAATGACATGGCAATGTTATCGTTAGTGATACCCTGTACCCTAACATCATCATTTAGTGGCACCTTAACCTTATCCTTAGAGACACCTCAATGTCACATTTGTTAGTGACACTCTAATGTCACCATCCAAAAGCCCATCTTAAATATAAATTTAAATATAAATTTAATGTCTAAAAAATAAAAATAAAGATGACATTAGGATGACTTCAATATATAATTTTGATTGGTCAAAATATTATTATAATATGTCTTTATTTTTAGGTTTTATTTTAAATTGAAAAAATTGTATCCGAATAATGATAGGGCATACCTCATTATAGCCCATCAACCTCCCATGCTATGATATACACAATTGTTAATATTATTATAAAAAATCGTGTTAAAATTCTTTTAAAAATCTAATAAATTTAAATATTAACTTTTTTATTAAATTATTAAAGTCTAATAATATTAAAGATAGATGGAGACCTTTCTTATTAAATTATTGAAGTGTAATAAAGTTGAAACCTTTCATATTAAATTGTTAAAGTATAATAAAATTGAAAACTTTCATACTTAATATCAAAATTTAATTAAATTTAAATGTGAACCCTTCTTATTGAATATTTAGTAAAGTTGAGCATAGACTATTTTTATTGAATGTTTTGTAAGGTTGGACGTAGATTTTCCTTAAATGTTAAAGTAATAAAATTGGAAGTGCTCCTTTGTTTTTAAATATTAAAATTGGATATAAACCCTCTTTATTAAATTTAAAGTCTAGTAGAATCAGATATGATGATCCTTTCTTACTTAATATTAAAGCCTAGTAAAATTAGACAATATTTTATTACCAAACGTTAATGTCTATGATGTTTAATGGTGTCTCTCTCGTCTCCACACAAACTTTCACAATGGAATACATTTTACATATTTCCCATCTAGATCCAACAGCTACCTCGAATAAAATCACATTATCCTTTTTTATCCAATCTCATATGCAACTCAATTCAATCGGTGAATGTCTAGAGGACAACTATGAAGACCTATTAATAAAATAATTATAAATAACTTATTAAATATATAGATTTTTTTAAGAAGGATGTTCAAAAATTTTAATATCGATTTGATTTTTTGTCATGTATAACATCGGATTATTTATAAAATTTTGTTTCATTTAATTTATTTTATTATTGGTATATACTTTTTCAAAATATAAAGTTATGAATCGAAACGTTTACTATTGGAATTATGAATTAGTCTGGATTACAAATGGGGGATTAAATTTCCCTTACAATCATCATACCAATCATGAAAGTCCTTACAAACATTAGTATAATGACTATGGGCCCTAAAGACAACACCATGATAACTACAGGGCTCACACTGATCTCCATCAGCTACAAGTGACCTAATATACTACTAATATTTAAACCTAGATGAGATTGGACACAACCAAACCACTATAAACAATTCACCTGCATCTCATTGACAATTAACCTTATTTTATTACCAATTTTATTATATATTTTATATTGAATTTCATACTTTTATACTATACTTTAATTGATTTTGTATTATTCTTTTTGTTACACCCTTTAATATATAAATTTTTGTGTATAATTTAATTAATAATTCATTCATTTTAATTTTATTTTAAATTATTTTTATACTAATTTGATTTTTGTCTCATATTTTTCATGTATTGTATTTTTGTCATTTTATTGGAGATGGTTGAATTAGTGAAACAAATAAATATTGATTCATCTTAAACTCGTTTATTGTGATGACATGTATTATTATACCACCCTAACCTCTACTATTAATTTTGTTTGCTTCTAGATGAAAGAGATGCCATTATCATTAATTATAATAATCAAACATGTGTAGCTACAGTTGCATTCATGGAACTGTAAAGGGGTTTACTTGTTGTGAGTGGTGTGGTATTCAATGTAGAAAATACATCTCTCGCATCATGTAATAATGAATTTTTTCTTACTCCATTCCTTTCAACAATAGTGTGTTTAGATCAATCACATCTCAATGCCAGTTTAATGTCGATAGGGTATAAAATGCTATCAATATGACTTATTTTCTAATTTCATATTTTTATGATATGTAATTTTGATAGGGTTTTATAGTGTATAAATCTTAAAATGGCATGAGAAGATACTATAGCTAGTGCCCTACACGTGTTTTGTAGAGGTAACAAATTTGGTTTTTTTATTTGATTTTTCTATTTTGTTATAATAATTATGTATATTTTTTTATTTCTTATTTTTTAAGAAGGAATAAACAATGTTATATAGTTTTCTTATTTCATATTGATATGGAAATTGTAAGGCAAAAAAATGAATTATGGAAAATAAATTGAATCACTCTTGAATGAAATATTAGAGTGACAGAACTATACAAATTATTGATATTTAGAAATACTATTGCACTACTTGATTATCTTTAGAAGTACCATTGACATCAATATTGATGGGGAAAAATGATAGAGTTAAACTTGTTTGTGATTGTTACAAAAGAGTGTTTGGTTACACTAAGTAAGGCAAACATAAATGCACAAATTTTTGTTTCATATGTATATGTTTGAAGTTTTCTACAAGTCTATTAATATGTGCAATTGTTTTCTTAGGTTGAATAAGCTTGTGAAACTTGGTGGAAGAAGGTTTGTTACATTTTAAATCAAATGTAATAAGGTAGAGATTTGCGAGGCATTTCTAAAGGTTTGGAGTATCTTCTAAAACATTAGAACATTCACTTGAGTCATTACATAGTCTAGTTTTTTCCAAGTAGAAAAAGAGTTGGTATGTTACAAAAGGTCTTGGAGGAGTTGTATCTTCACCTTACAAGTATTGTGATAACTTATAATAAGCTTGGAACATAGGGTTGGGTTCAAGAGTTACTATAATATTACTACATATTCTAAATCCATTTGGGAACCTTGTAGTAATGTATGGTAAGATTCATCATAGATATGAAATTTATTATAAGCCAACATTCATTTGAGGTTCTTATACCTATTAGTTAAAGCGCATAGGCTATGGACAATTTAATGGTCATGGTGATCTAACAGATTCAAGAAAGATCAAATTTTCATCTATCTAACTATTTCTTGTTGGATAGGATGTATTGGAATAACTAAAGGGGACAACATATCACCTATGATGTCTTATAGTGATCAAGATGTGTCACTATGTAATATGCTTTATTACCATATATTATCATTGTGATTGTGTTATCGTTGAGAAACTAATAAGAGTATTAGTTGATTATTATTTTAGGTTATCTATAACATCTAAATATATCATAAAATAAATTGAAAAATCCTATACAATCATCATTGTTAAGAAGTTATAGGCGGCATGAGATGAAGGTCATTGATCTAAGGATTTTGAACAAGGTTTCAAGAGTGAAAGAATAAGAAATAGAGTTTCATCTAAAAAGTGAGGTATACAATGCATTTTTGGGATTATTATCATGGTAATAAAATATAAAATAAGTCTAATATGTCCAATTATACATAAATCTCCTATAAAATAGTTTGTAAGCAATTAAGATCAAGCTCAAGATTAATGTTGCAGGTGTAGGCATGAAGAGAAATGATAGGTTTTGAGTTTATATTGAGGATTGATGTCTATATATGAGTGTGAGGGACCTTGGGATGTTTTTTTATATTTTTTCATGAGAATAAACTATCATTTGAATACCATTAGGGTTAGAACAATCAAACTGCCAAGAAACCCCAACCAAGGCCAAAGCAAGTCTTAAGGTCAGTAGGGGAATAAAATGGTTTAGATAAATATATAAATAACTATTGTAACATTTATTAGACCCAAGATGGGTATTTTAAATCCAAAAACAAGCATTTGTAATGTTTTTACTTTAAAAAGTCCTCTTGAATGCATACATACAGGCTTGAAAGCTCGAGAAGGCCAACTTTCTCACGTGGGAAGTTATATGAGTAGTTTCATGGGGATAAATGGATTTAGGGGGTTGATAGGGTATATTAACTCCATGTTAATGGAATTTTTTAGTCCTTCAAGGGACAATACCTTATGAATGATCGTTACAAAATTAATAGGTTTAAAACCCTTGAGAAACCCTCAAAGAAGCCCATTGAATTTAGAAACCTATAAAGTGACTCCAATGAATTTTGAACACCTTGAAATCCCTTGGAAGACATATAAAATAATAATGAGCAGATATTATCTCAATAATTTTTCATGTGTGAGGAGAAAGACACAAGAAAGAAGCCTAAAACTACCTATTTTTATTGATTTTCATGGTGTTCATGTTTGTTTAAACTTCCTAACCAATTTAGGGAGGTTTATAGCATAATAATACGTATAATAACCTTCAATAACCCACTCATGAGGTCTTCATAATTATATGGTAGGATTCCAAAACAAATAATCAAGCCTAGATGAAGCCTATTCTCATTACTTACATTGAGGGTTAATTTTGTAGAATTTATTGAAGTCATCACTGGCAAAAAGAAAATTTATAACACCTTGTAGACATATAATATAATTATTTTATAACTCTCCTAGTCATATATAAGCTCAATTATAATGGTTTTAGGAAAGGTTGAAGGGATTATACACAGATAGCTTCTTGATGTTAAGGACTTTCAAAGACAATTATAGGTCTCTATCACCTTATCAAGCCTTTCTCAATTTGAACACACTCTTGATGGCTCATAGGAGGACTTAAAACACCTACAACATTAGTGTGGAGGTAATGAAACATGGACAAAACCTCAATATAGTTCTCAAGGCTATATTAAGCTTCTATAACATGAATGCTTGTAGCCTTCTCCAAAACTCTTGTCAAATAAGTTGTGACAACTCAATTAAAGGTGATTTATAAGCTTGGATAGAGGCTATATGATTTTATATGGGACATCCATAAGGTTAGCAAGGTTTTTGTGATAATCTTCAAGCAAAATCTGGATCTTAGAAGAAAGATAGACTTGTCTTCATTACATTACTTTAGTTCAAATAGACTTTGACATGCAAGTTGTAGGTTCTAATAGTAGATAACATAGTATGAATAATTCTAAGTCCTAAGTTTATTTCTCACCAAGATAGGATATGCATTCTAAGAGTCAAGGATGGCCTAAAAAGATTCCAAAAAGTTCAAGTAGGCCATGTGCTAAGATAATAACTTGTTACTCCTCCATCCAATAAAAAGTAGTTTAAAGTGAAGAAGGATGAGTAATAGGAGTTAAAGAACAACTTCTAAGCCACATCTCATGAAGAGATCATCAAAACAAGGAAACATATGTTGAAGATGAATGATAAGACTATTTCTTCACCTTTTATTTGCATTGTAATTGATTTGATGATGGATTACAATCATAATAGAATATTCCTACATCCACTTCCCCCCACCCCTCTCTCTCCATTATTATATATATTTGGCCTTGAATGTCTTATAAATCATCCTTCACATGAGTATGGAAAATCCATGCTCCTTTTGTAATCTTTTTAAAGAAATAAGATACTGATTTTTACCTTCTTCTATGAATGTATTTAATTTGAATTCATGAATAATTGATCTTATCAAGTTATGAACCAATTTTCCCTGGTTTATTATCCTATTTTCTCACCTATTTGTATTTTGAAGTCATTCTTATAGGTTATAGATAGTGCCATATCTAATTTATGTATTTAGTATTAGTGGAGACTATTCTCCCTCTTAGTTATGCATTGAATCTCTAGCCTCTCTATAAAATATAGATGAAAGAGGATTAGAATAGTTTTATAGTGTTGAGTTAGTCTTACTATTCATTTTTCACCTGCAAATGAGTGGTAGTGTTCTATACATTTGGTGCATCACCTTTTTTACTTTCATGTTAGTTTTCTCTACCCCTTTTCCTTATAATTGAGTAGGTGTAGTGTTAGTCTTAGGTGTAGCATCAATAGACCCAACCTCCTCTAGAGATTCACTCCATTATTTAGGTCACCCACAGTCAATGAGTGTTTCCATTATGTTAAATAGGTGAGGAGACCTGAAACACCTCCTCAAAGTGTGCAATTTAAAGTGGCAATAGGTTTACATAAATATTATAGAATCTAATCAAACACCAAGTAATTTGTGAGAAATACGAGAAAAACATTTGGGCCACTACAATACAATAGTTTAAAATTAATAAAAATACCAAGACCTTGGAGGAAAACATCTAATAATGCACTATGGTGAAACAACATACTGATTATCTACATAAAGAAATATCATATGCTAATACATATTTTATTTTTATGTACTTGGGTGGATAGTGGATAAAATAAAGGAATAGAAAGCCTTACATAGCCTGGAGGAAGATCAAAACTAAGCTACAACTTAAAATAATATTTCCAAGGATCCAATAGGAACATAAAAGGTGTAGAATTTGGAACTAGGTAAGAAATTTTGGGATCAAAAACAATAAAGATCAAATTTAATCATCAACTTGATGAATCATGCAACCTGATTAATCTTTTCATGGGTTATCTATAGAAAATTATGAATGAAATTGAGAATTCATTTAATGTTATTTTTTTCATCCCACCCTTGTTGATATCATCACAATGATTTGAGAAAATATACAGTTAAAGTATAGATCAAAATGATCCACTAGTTATCTCACAAAGTGGAGAACATTTGAGATTAAGCATCTCAATAAACATCAACCAAATTTTATGCAAGGCCCAAGTACTTAACCAATATTGTATTATTATTCAATTTGGAGTTGTCTCAAGGATGATACAAAATTTCAATTCCAAGGATGATGTTGGAATGTTTATTAATAAATTTTATCAAACTAATAGAAAATCACAAAATTTGATGGCTATATTGTGGCATATATCATAAAATAGGCATCAACCATGACATAGACTACACTTTGTGACATCCTATAGAGATACACATAATAAAGAGACATACATAAATGACATGACTGTTGGAGAAAATAATTATATTTATACATAGTAAAATAGATAGAGAGAATGATATCCAAAGTTATCATATGTTGTAATATGTTCTATCTATACTTGAGCATTATGTTCTGAAATATCTTATGTAACCACTTTTGAGGATATTAATGAAGAATACATTTTTGATATTGAGTATTTATATGTGTTAAATTAAATTATGGTTAAGAATACATGTTTAATAAATCAAACTAAATACTTTATCTATACGTTATTAAGTCTGGAACATCAAACTATGAACTCATGCTTTGATGTTGTTTTCATGTCAACAATAGTGGAAATCAATCTTGTACCCTTGTGGTCAGTTTTGACCTTGAGAAGTTACTTTCAAAATTCCTATTACACACACATAATTCATTTTGATCTAATCTTTAGGATGTTTCTCAATCAAGTATAGTTAACCTACACATAGAAAACAACTAAGTTTTTTTGTATTATTCATAATAATCATTCTTTTATTCATTTGAGCTTTGTCAATACTAGTAATTTCCTTTCTAACTGTTAGTTGAATGTTATTTATAGTGTTTGCTTCATTTTTACTCATTTTATGTTAATTAAATTTCATCATCAAATTAATTTTGTATTCTTATAAAACATGCGACTGACTATTCACTAAAAATTTAATTAGGAGTTGTTAGTTTACAGTAACTTTTAGTAGTTTTATTTATATTTTATTTTTGTTTATTTAGATAATACTATATTTAATTTTAATTTTTATTATTAGTTTAATTTTTCTATAAATAAATTTAAATTTAGAAAATAATGTCATCGTATCCATTCATCCATATCATAGAGTTTCTCGTAGTCAATAGTTGCTCTCTCTCTCTCTCTCTCTCTCTCTCTCTCCTCTCTCTCTCTCTCTCTCTCTCTCTCTCTCTCTCTCTCTCTCTCTCTCTCTCTCGTATTGTTTGAGAGGTATTTGAAACTCTTAATTAATATATGTCGAATCATTTATTTCATATTTTTTAAAATAAATTTTTCATATTGTATTTTTTAAATTTTATTTTGATATTTTTATATAAAACATAGAAATACTTCACATTTTAATTATCTAATTGAATATTTACACGCTTAAAACTTATTTGAGAGATAATAAATATTGTGAAAGAACATAATATGAATGAAATCTTCAATATATAATAAAGTTAATTCTTTTATACCCAACAAATGGTGGTTCCCAACCCCATTTAAAAAAATAATAAAAAATACTCATAACTAGAAGAAGGATCATTTAAGTGATATTTACCAAGTTTATGAGTTCTTGATGTCAATAGAAAAATTCTTAGAGTAGAATTAAAGGAATATTTTTTAGGACTATAGATGTTTGGTTGGTAACAAATAAATATTCATTTTGTTATAAAATTTTATTTATAAAAAAGGTAAATAAAATGTCTAAAGTTTATGTTTGATTTTTGGTGAAAATATCACAATAATGAGAAAAAATCTTTAAAAAATCACATACGATCTAAACAATTGAAGAATCAATATGTTGCATGCTTATGTTTGATTTCACATTTTAATTATTCAATTACATATTTACATACATAAAAATTGTTTTAAAGATAATAAATATTGAGAAAGAACATAATATGAATAAAATATTCAATATATAAAGAATTTAATTATTTAATACCCAATAAATGATGGTTTTCAGCCCCATTTCATATATATATATATATATATATATATATATATATATATATATATATATATATATATATGAAGAATCATTTAAGTAATATTTACCAAATCTATGAATTATTGATGGTAATAGAGAAATTATTAGAGTGTAATTTAAAAAATATTATTTTTAAAGGTATGGATTATTGGATGGAAGTAAATCACTATTTATTTATCCTAATTTTTTATTTATTAAAAGTAAATAAATAAAATGTTAAAGTTTATATTTATTCTTTAGTAAAAATCTCACAACAATGATAAAAAATATTTAAAAAATTATATAATTTAAAAAATATTGAAAGATTAGTATGTTGTATGATTATGTTTGATATTCTTTCAATTTTGAATCTGTTTTTTTTATTAATTTATTTTTAAATTTAATTTTTATCTACAATAATTAATTGAGACTTTTGTATTCTTAAATACTCAAGATTATTTCCACATTAAATCTTCATTTATTGTATTAAAGCACACCCAAATATTTAACAAATCTTTAAGCCCTAAGTTATTACATTTTAATAGATTCTTGTTATATTAAATATGTATTTATATTGATTTGATTTAAAATAAAGGATAACACTATTGCCTTAGCCTTTTCACATTATTAACCCATTAAGCTTTGATCTTGCAACCATATTTGATCTTACAACTAACTTTTTACATTTTTTTTAGCTAATGTGGATTTAACAACAGAGGATAATGAGCACACAATCAACTAGGTATAGTACTTTTCACAACTATTTCTTATCAAAACTTTGATCATATGACTACAATAACACCTCGTGTTATCAAGCTAAAGGAAATAATCAAAGCATTGTTTAACTATAAGGCTCAACACTGAAAGTTTGAGATGGGCACAAATTGACAATTAACAACCACCTTCAATATAAATTTTAATAGTACAGTGGGATGCAGATACAGTCATAGATTTATGTTAAGAAAAAAATTAAAGTTAAGTTTCACCACGAGCTAAATCTAAGTTTAAAAAATATATTAAGGATCATGCCTTAAAGTTAAATCTAAAATCTAAATCAAGGCTAAAATATATGTGAATAAATATATGCCAAAAGATAAAGCTCTGAGCTGGAAAATTGAAAAGGAATTTTAAAAATGAAGCTTAAGCTGTAAAAAAGGTGGGGAAGCCATGTGGAATCTAAAGGATTTAATAATTTAAAAGATAAAAGGATTTTTAAGCATTATTAAAAGCTCATAGTCATTATAAATAAAAATAAGAATGAAAAAGGGTTCGAGGAAGATGTAGACTAACAGGGCAGCCTTCAATCTAAATTTCTAAACTTTTGTACCCTTGAAACTTCTAAAATTTGAGAAAGAAGTGAAATTTTGAATTTTTAATTCAGTATCATGAACATGAATGAATATCATTACCCATGTATCTATAGATGATAAATATAGAATAACAATTAAACCTATAACTTGTAATTTTTTTTAACATATACATCAACCATGTGTGAATCTATACTCAATTTATTATAAGAATGCACATGCACATCATATTCCCCCATAATCTGAAAAAAATATATGAACCATACTATAAATATAAAAAATGTATGTTGTTCTAAGTTTAAAAATATTTTCTTATGAGGGCTTGAATTATCAAGGCAATCCCATTTTGATCCCCACCTTCTAAGAAGACAAACATATCTTGAAAGTCATTATTCTCAAAATAGAACTTATACAATATGTGAAAGATATAATCATGTAGTAGCATATGAAAATTTGAAGTGTATTGCATCAGAGTATTGAATATATCATTGACTCATTTATGAAACATGTGTTAGATATTTATAACATTGAGGCATATAAGTAACATATGCATGATATGTATCATGGCACAAGAGTAAAATTATAAAATAAAAGAAATGTGTGATATGAACAATGGCACCATAGTTATAAGTAATTTCACACAATGTCACACAATTGGCATAGAATGTCACACATACATCCCAAATGCCACATACAAGGGGCTTATGAATGCAAAACAAACAAGCAATGCTAAGGGCCAAATTCAAATGCAATAATGTTTCCATAAAATTAAGAAGATATAGATGTTTGACACATAAGGCCAAGGGCCACATATGATAAGTGAGTCATAACATATCATGTAGTAAATTAAGAGTTTGAAAAGAATCATAGAGAAAATGAGACTAGTCTACATCAACCATATGTATCAATATCATTGTTAGAAAATAGTATATCCATGTAACAAAATGTAAAGTAAGTGTGAGTATCAAAACACTTGTATGATATATAGCTCAACATGGTAGAAATGTTGTGGATAGATACAAATTGTTGAAGAGAATGAAGAGATAACTATAGATTAGTAAGGTTGTTGGGTAAAAAGGGAAGTTCAACATCTAAGTACCATGTAATAATGTGTCCTATATCATACTCATATACCTAGTGAAAAACTATGTGTTCACGAAAATTAAAATATTTTTATCTATTTAACATGAAATAAATAACATATGGAAAGAAGTAACTAGCAACATAATAAAATGCTTGGAGGTTTTGATTTTGGATTTTTTTTAAAATTTCACCATATTGATATTTTTTTGGATTTTGAAATATTTGAACTTTAAAATATTTGAAAAGTAATAAAATTCAAGGCTTCCAAAATATAAAAAATGAGATGGATTCAAATAATCTTCAAAAAAAGTGCTAAAGCATAATGTGGTAAGAAGAAATATAATAAAAATGCTCCCAATGTATGTGTAAATGACTAATAGCAATGTAACAAAAATGATTGATATAGGTTAGAATGTACATGCCCCTAAATGGGAAAGAGGCTATGTGTGCTCATGTAGTATGTAAAAGTAGAAAGACGTGATCATATAAGTGCAATGAAAGCCATAACATGATAGGTATGTCATACTAATAAAATGAACTATCATAAAGAATGTGCATTGAAAGCAGTGTAAATTATTTATTTTTTGATTATTCAAATCATATTAAAAATCAAGAGGAAAAGTTCCCAAACAAAAAATAAAGTTAAGGGGTAGAATAAAGCTTGGATTTTGGTATATAAAAAGTAGCAACAATGTAAAAGATAAGAAACTATGTACACTAGAGAATATGTAAATAATTAATCAAGAAAATTGACCCAACTAGTGGATTGGGAGGATTTTGGAGGTTGTACCCAACCAAGTATCTCATCAATAGGATGCACATATTTTTTCCCAACTGCATGGCATGAAGGAGTGACTTCATTTGAATAGCAAGTGCTAACTATATATGCTTCTGAATTTGAATGTGAATTATATGATGTAATATGACCATCTAAATCATTGCTCATATACCTATGTGAACTTGTATTCTCATGTATAGTAGGAGACTATATAACTAAATTTACTTGTTATGAAGTACTCTGAATAACCTATGGTTCTTTAAGATATAAATACTTTTTTTAGGGTGTCATTTTCTTCTTAATAAAATGTACCATGAAGTTTGAAACTAATTGATTATGTTCATATGTAACTATATCATACTCATGAATACATGGAGAAAATGACTCTGTAATATGATTATGTGTAATTAGATTATGCTCTTGAATATTTCTATAGACTAATTCATTACCATGTTGCTTAATGTATGTGTCAAACAATTACTCTATATGAAGAGTAAATATCTTTGATTTCAAAAAATATTCATTTTAGATTCCTATAATTTTGATGACTTGAATACCATGAATATATTTGAGATTGTTATGAATTTTAAAAGGTACTATTCGAATATTTTGTATCCAAGGGTATCCTAATAGCGTACCGAAGACCCACATGCTTGGTAGAACTAATAATGAAGTAGAAACTATGAAAAATCTTATTTATGATAAAAAAACATATCACACCAATGAATCAACCTTTTCACCTATCACAAAGGTCAAGTATGAATCATATAATTTTATTTGTAAGGGACATAAAGGGTTAAGATATAGTTCTAAGGCATGCCTAGGGATTTTTTATATTCTAGGAATAAACTAGTTCAATTAAAAAAAATCATTATTCAAATAATCAATTCGATCACTTATATGTATGTATTTATCCGATCTATAGATGTGATCTAACCTATCTAATAGAGTAGAGCCTATGAAAGAAGAAATATCTTGAAAGAAATAACTCTAATTTGTATTAAATAGTTTTAAATTGGTAGCATATCTCTTATATAATTAATCTTCTTCAACACTAAAAAACTAAAAAAATCAAAATAAAATTAACAAAAGAAAATGAAATAAAGATATAAGAAATGAACACAAAAGTCAAATAAGGAAAAACTAACTATAATTAACATTAATATAAGCATGATAAAATAGTTAAAGATTAGAGAAATTAGTTAGTTAATTAATAAATAAGAAGTAAATGTTAATCCAAAGTTATAATTAAATAAAGATAAATATTTAATCTAAGAGTTAAACTGTGACAATTAGAAATTACAAAAATACTTACTATAAATAAGGCTACACTCATAAGTCAATCAAGATTAAATATTTAAGAAAGAAACTAAGGTAAACATTTAATATAAAATTAGATGAAATTCTAACAAATAAAATGCAAAACATTTATGTAAGATTAATCTAAATCTGATTAAGAAACTAGTAAAGAAAACATAAATAGGTAACTAAAATGACCAAATGAAAAATCTAAGGAATCAACTCAAAAATTTAGAAAATGAGAGATTTATTGAGAAAATTGTATTCATTCAAAACTAGTAATAGTCAATTCTTCAAAATAAAATGCACTGTACATATAACAGTCAAGTAATCTATTGTAAAATATAATATAATCATCATTATCTAAGTGAAGTATAACTATTTATAAATATGGTTCTGTATTACAAGAATTAATAATTGAAAACTTAAGATAATTGGTTATAAATTAATAATAAACTTATATATACCTATGTTAGTTAATTAATTTACTTCACCATCAAAGAATGTGTTGTTTGGTCTATATACAAGTGATGATTAATCTCATATATATTTCATGAAAATAAGTGTAGTATAAAAACCTTGAAATCAGATAACTCTTGTACCTATATATGTTTTATTTCTTGTTATGTGTTTCAAGTCTCCTTATAAAGTTTTTTCATTGGAGGTAGTTATGTTTTAAAGTTACAACTAACTCTTAGTTAGTTATAGTTATATAGTTAAATAGATTTTAAAATAAAAATTTACCACTTTATAATTAATTGATTTATAACTTCATAATTTTTATAACTTGAAATTTATTAATAAATAAGTTCATGAGACTAGATTGATTTATTAAAATATAGACTAATTAAACATCTCTAATAGGTGGGGGTCGTTTCAACTTGTTTAACAAAATACTTAATCATTAATAGGTTTCCATATGATTAAATGATTAATATAACCATGTCTAATGATTTATTTAATTTAAAAATAAATTGAAATACATAAAATATTCCCATACAAATATTTGAATATTCTAGCATAGCCACATGTTTAAAAAGTTAAAAACCATTGAAATGAAAGTATCAATAAAAAAATACTGCAATAGAGGTAAAAATATTGAAATGAACCTATGCCTCTCTTAAAAGGATATTTATAAGACCTCCCCAAGGTTTATTCTACCAGTTCTTGGCATACTAGACAAGACCATTAGACCAATACAAACTATTCACAAAGGGATTGTTTTACAAACTGGGATTTAGAGGATTCTACCAAATTTAACCACTTCAAAAAGGGTGCAAAGTTTCACAGCTCTGTTCATAAAGGAGTTTTTTAATATCAACTCTTCCATAAACATCCTTGTGATCATTCAACAACTGAATTGACTCTAAGATCTATTGTTGTGTCCAATAGTCTCCCATGGTTTCTAGTTTTAGTATTGTGTTTGCATTGATATATTCTTATTTTTCTTCCACATTGGTTATCAGTACATTTTTCTTTTCTTCATTCTGAATGGAACCCATTAGTTTTCATTGACCTTCTCACTCCAAGATATTGATATTTCATACTTTTTACTTTTATACCATCTCTATATTCTTTGTCTCAGGTAGATATGTGTCCCTTTCAAAGTTTGAAAAAACATTTTAAATCTAAATCTTCCTCATTCTCATAGTGATTATAGCCCTTTACACTATATTAGATTATATTACAAGATTTTAAAAGACATTCATCTTTCTCCTTCTTAGCACAATACTCCTTTATAGTTGTGTGAGTACTTGTGCCTATTTCAACTTATGAATTATGTTTTTGATTAATAGGTATATCTTATTATCACCCATGACACAATAAAAATTTCAAAGTCTACACAACCCTATGCACCATTGTATTTTTCATCTTCAAACATAAATGTTTGAATGATTTTTTGTTGAATTTGTGGCCAATTTTGAGTCTCCATTTTGTGTTCCTAATGTATGTACCAATCCTTGGGAAGAGTAGATAAGGTACATTTAAAAACATGCACCCAATACCATGTCTTAAATGTTTTTTATGTCCATACTTCAATGCATTTTTTCACATGCATTTTAGGACAATGGCCCTCCTAA
Organism: Torreya grandis; assembly: GCA_037957365.1. NCBI lineage: Eukaryota > Viridiplantae > Streptophyta > Pinopsida > Cupressales > Taxaceae > Torreya > Torreya grandis. The sequence continues at coordinate 993,637 of JARHVA010001430.1, read as the reverse complement.
AAGAATGGCCACTTTTCTATTATAAAAGTTTCAACTTGAAATATTTTTAAAAAAAAACTTACTCTTCTTCCCAATAAATTTTGTTAGATCTATGGACAATCCACCAACTCACAAAAACCCCTTTTAATGCATAATTTAGTGCATTGACTCACATGTTTATATCTAAAACATGATTTTCCATCATGTGATTGAATTGTGTTATATATCTTCAAGTCTCTCAATAGGTTTAACTCAACTATAATATATTAAAATTAAAGTAACAAGGTTTTAGTGTAAATTCAACATTCTAATAACATCCCAAGTATATTCAGTATTGTGTTTACAAATGCCATTGAAATAAAAAATAACATGAATTTCACATCATTTGAGCTTAGTGTCCATTCTGGCATCCACATCCCATGGATTTTAATTCTTGGCATACCAAACCTCTTACTCTACTCTCTGCTACCATATTTGTGTGCAATCCAAAAAAGTATGTGATAAATTTGTAAATTTATTCATTTTACATAATACTTACTAGTTTTAGTCAATTTTTTAAAGCTATGACTAATCCATCATGTCATAAGATCTAGATGATTTGTCCATACATTTGAGCATCTACTTTCACAACATCTCCTCTTGTGGCATTCTAATTCTAAATTGATTTCAATATCTGGGTTAATTTATTCATCAAAACCTTATCTCACATAGGGTTTGGATACTTTTCCTCTTGTACTTTTCTAATTTCATTTTCTTTAGGCATCCCTAGAGGTGGAATTGTTCTATATTTATATTTATAGTAATAGTTTGGACAAAATTATAATTTTAAGGATGATTTTGTACTATTTTCACATTTTGCATTGTTTTCTCTTTGCCTTGCTTCTCAATAATAAAATAATTCTTAGTATTGTGTTTTCCTATAATCCTAAAATATGTGAAAAAGGTTTCTTGTTGTATACTTTAGGGAAAATTTTGGGCAATGTGATTCATTTCTCCACACAAGTAAAAATTAATAGACTACATTGGTCATATATTACCTTGCATTTATTTTTTATTACCACCATTATAAACTCCCTAACAACCTCCTTATCTTTGTAGATATCCCCTCCCCAACATTTTTTAAAGAATATCCTCTATATTATTTCTTAGGTGAAATATGTGCCCAATTAGGTTATTATAATGGTGAAATAAGATCCCATCCTTATTGGTATTGTAAATGAGGAGTCCACGCTTTGAGATACTAAGGAATCCACCTTTATTAGTACATGGGTGACTGATGAATTAACCTAGAAATAGGTTGAGTTATTGTGGGAACCCATCCACTTAGTACTAGGACTTTGGTCTCCCATAATGGGATAATAGTTTTTATCATCAGAGATTACTATGAAGAAATTTTGAGTGATGTCCTATTTTATCTCATATAGATTCATTTAATTTTTTTTTTTATGTTTATGAGATTTACAAAAAGTGTAGAATACATAATATGAATATTATATATATTTTTGTAATAAATGACACTTCATAGTGGCTTGTCCTAAAGTGCAACATACTTCACAAAACCTTATTTTGATCTTTGGATACTCATTTTAGTGGTGCCCTTCCCTTTGATATTTTATACACCACTAATAAAATCATGATTTCTTTCCTTCATGAAGTTCATTCATCATGTAAAATATTGCATCTAACTTAGCATTAGTTCTTGTAATGCTAGAAAGATATTCTTCATGGTCTTCTGTTTACATGAATCTGATTGCAACAAATCTGGCATCAATTTTTTTTTGTAAATTGATTTTGGGCTATGGGAAACCAAATATTAATTCATATGCATTATAAAAACCAAGTGGATTTATCTAAGTCCTATAATTTCAAATTCATCCTGTTCATCACATCTAAAAATTGATGATCATAATTTCATACTATTTCTACCAATTTTTTACGATCTCCTTCAAATATTGACTTCTATGACTCACAAACTTATACATTTTAAATTTTCATATCAATTTTTCCTTGACCTGACAAAGTTTCATGGTTGCATGATTATTTTTAAATATGAACTTTAGATCTTGACCAATAAAATCTCTTATGAGTTCATACTTTTGATATATGTTATTTGTCACCCTCTTAACACACCAATTTATTTCACAGGTTAGTAATTACTACTCTCAATTAGTTGACCCATCATATGGTGTTAATAAAACATATATATTACAGAAACTAACATGGTTCTTGTGATTGTACTACATATTACTGGTTTGCTTGATGATGATTGTATTGGTGTCTAAAAAAATATTTGGAAGTTGCTCATAATACCAAGGATATTAGAATCAATAGTTATGTTAACTTCACATCCAACTTCCTTATTATAGATAAATAATTTTTTATATCTTCTTCAAGCCACATATTTTTTGTGTCTACTTCTTTTACTAGTTCCAAAATGCTATTATTAGTTATAAAAATAGGTACACGAAATGCATCCCCTTGGAGTGAATGAACCATGTCTGGAGTATCTATTATACCATTCACGAACCTGACCTAACTTTATGTTTCATTAGTATTTATTTAAAATATTTTCCTTCTTCTTCTTCCATATATAATTACCACATTCATCTTCTATCTAAATCTATTATTTTTTAACTTCTATATTTTAACCTCTACGCAATTTTTGTGTTCTCTTCGTTCCTCTTTTTTAAGGTTAGAATCTAATACTTGTTTGATTTATATGTTCCATGTGGTTCCTATGCTACCTTCATTATATTTCAATGCCCTATGAATTTCATCTTTGGATTATCCTTCTAGATGTATACTTCCTCCCATTTTCTTCACAACTTTCTATATAATCCTATTAACAGCTACTTATGTCCTTTCATCTTCTATAAAAATTTATTGTTCCACCTTTTCTATTGCCACAAATCTATTTGAAGCCCTATAATTACTTTCTCTTTTTATTCTCTTCATTATCCATTATCTAGGTTTGAGCTCACATTCCTTGTTTAAATTCTTGTCTATTAAATTGCCTCTAGTTTGCCTCCCTATAGTTCCCTATGTAACTACTCCATGTTAACTAGAATTGGCACCATTACATTTTTCCATACCTAAAAACTTCAAAAACATAGGGATTCACTTTTAAAAATTTCCTTTAATACCTCTAAAAAAAATTTCATATGCATCTTGAAATGAAATATACTCATGAATTGAAAATTCTATAATGTGCTCATCAATTATAATGGTCAGTCACAGAGGTCCACTCAGTGTCTAGATTACACAATATTTCCAATTTTTATTCATTCCACATAGATTTTTATGTTTATCATGGTCTAAAGTATTAGTATTCATGTCTAGACAACCATGTGACTATAAACATAGGTAACTCACACCAAAATATTTTTCAAATTTATCCATGAATATGTTAAGAAATGATCTCACATATAGAAACTCGTATTATTATAACTTCTTCCTCTACAAACTTGTGTATCCTCATGTCTATCTAATTTTCAAAGTCCCTTTGAATAGGTAACCATTTCAACATATTCAATTCCTAACTACAAAACTATTGTTAACAACTATCCCTATAATCACTCATCAGGACATATTAGTTTTTGTAGTCTACAAATGTTGTGACAAGACTCTAAATAATTAACTAAAGTTGTAGGTTGGTTGAGGCTAAATGTTTTAAATATTTATGTGCCAATAGTCATTCTTATTCACCACTAATTTATATGCACTTATTAACAATTACCAAAATAAAATTCAAAATTAAACATGATGAAAGAACATATTCATTCATAAACAAGATATGATCACTCTAAGTAGGATTTATACACATATACAATAAAATTGACAATAGATTAATTAATCAAAGAGTAACATATATTCATTTATATTCCATTATAACCTCTTCTTTTATAAAATTAGACAATATATAATGCTACGAAGATACTATAACTCTTTATCTTCATGATCTTTCATTTCTAGGATCAAAGGAAAAATTCAACTTCCATGTGTATTATAATCCTTCATGAGATCATATTTTATAAAAAATACACTATGTCTCACACTTGTCAAATACTTATCTAAAAAATTTGTGTGTGACATAGAATTTGCACTTCTCTAATAAATATTTTAAAATTTACATTCCCATTAGGTTATGGTTTTGAATCATTTATAGGTGTGTTAAGCTCAATTATGTTATCATCAATAAGGTGAAAAATATTATATATTATCCCAAAAAATATATTTTTATAAATCCCCTCACATCTATAATCCTTATAATATTCATTCTTGTCATGTCCATTAAGTAGAGGCCTACTCATATCAACCTTCTTTGTTGGAGGGATAGATATAAGGCTGCACTTAAGTAACTTCTACAAGAGATTACGAGGAGGCTCATGTAATCATGTAAATTGCCTCCTTTGCTTATTGGATAATGCAAGTTGATTAATAGGTTGTGACACTACATTAACTATTGTTTTTGCCTCATTTTTAGAATCACTAATTTTTAACTTGTAATTTAGTTTTCTGTGAAACTTTGTAGTTAAAGTAGTTGGAACATTACCCACATAATTTAATTTATTCAAAGATATGAGATTAACTCATTAAATGATTTGAATCTCTTGAGCATAGTATAATTATGGAGAGAGGAAAGAAAACTTTTATTGAATATATTTTGCAACTCATTGTTAGCCATGGGATTTTTCATCTTAGAAACCATATTATTTTACCGAATCACATAGTCACTAATTGGTTCATTGGATCATTGCTTAAGATTTTATATTTGATCAGAATTACATTTTTCACTAATACTGATTGAAAAAAGTGCTAGAAATTAATAGTAAAAAGGATTGAATTCCTCAACTGCTTGGAATGGTAGGTCATAGAACCAATGCAATGTATAGTCCCTAAGGCTTCGTAGAAATAACTTAGTCAATAACTTGTCATTAGAGGCATATTACAAACATATTGCAAGAAAGGATATTAGTTATTATTATGGATAACCTTTACCCTCATACAATCTAATCTTAGGACCTACAAAACCTATAGGTAATGGATAATTTGAAATCTCTTGGGATAATGGATTATGAAATAAAACGTGAGAATCAATTAAATGAATCACATGAGAAGCATGTCTCATAGAGCACCTCATGTCTCTTTATAAATTATTTCATCAATAAATTTTACCTTAATTTTATATTTCTTATGATTTAATAAGATACAACTTTTGAACTATTCAAATTGTAAAATATATTTCAATAAAACATGAACTTACATGTTACAAAAAAGTGTGATTGAATAATTTTAACTTAATATAAATAGAAATGGCCTAATGGATTAATATGCTTATCTTTTTTGGAGTCTATGTAGGTTTGAAACTAAATATAAGAGACTAAAAATACTATAAAAGGACTTAGAGTCACTCAAATTAGTAAAATAAGTATCTAAATCAGATAGACAAGTATATTAGTCTATGGAATGCTTAGTCTAATGCAAACATATGCTTATATAATATTCATTCTATTAACTTTTACCTCATTATTTTTTCACTGCTCACTATGCCTACTTATAAATTATCTTCCTATGTTATATAAAATTCTTCCTATGTTCACAAAATCTATGATATTGTCTCCACTTCAAATCCCTAAAACATTTTTGACACTAGATTAATGTGTAAAAATTAGAAAAAGAGGTGGGTTGAGCTAAACTTAACCATTCCCAAATAAATGGTTGAGAATTTACTACGTATCCAATAACCCAAAGAGGAAAATCAAACCATAAATAGTTCTCTTGGTTAGGTGTATGTGAGAAATGGTGATCCTTTCATGAATGAAATTATAATCTATCTTTTGATACTTGATAATAGAAAACTTGATTTGGATTAGGTACTTTAGATTTCATTAGCATATACTCATTATGACTAACTTCATATTTTGGAAGTTTAGGGAAATCCATCTCAATGTGAAATTGATAGAATAAGATTCATTGATAATGATAATTAGGTAAATAAAATTATACCTGTCATGTATAATTATACAATTCTTTGTGTAACTTATCACATAATCAACATGCAAAACATGTGACCCAACACATAAAAATAATTTTAATATTTAAAATGACAATTGCTTGGCATGGCGACATGTCTATCAAAATTGGATACCTATATTTATTCATAGGCATCTAAATTCTAACATACTCATTTGAAAGGCATCCATATTGATATGATGATTTAGAGATAATATAAGTGTAATTTTATTTAGGTTATATATAGAATAGAGAATTACTGTAGGTAACTAATACCAAATTAGGGAGGTTGTGACCCTAGAAGTTAAGTGGATATGAGAGAAGGGTATATGAGAGCCATATATGTACATATAAGTCATGTAAGCTGAAGGTAGGTCAATACTGACATTATCAAATATATGACACTTAATTAGTGTTTATAACAAGTCCTTTTGGAAGTGGGGCTCTAAGGACCAAGTTAATAAAATATTTCACTTGACAATGTAGAGGTATATTTTTTTATTATTAAGGTTAAAAGCAGGGATTTTTTGAATTAAGGACCCCAATACCTACAAGAAGAAAAAATACAAAAGAGAAAAAGAGGACTACCTAAGTCCCTAAGAGAAACATGAAGAAATAGTCATAAGAACATCTAAAAACTACCAAAATACAACCTAAAATTAGCATAAACAACACCAAAGATAAAATGTATCTAGAAAGGAACTCAAATTCTTCTACATCTCCAAGATACTTGCGACATCCTCCCAAATTTTCATGTGCTTTAGTTTCAAGTCAATTTGAAAAAGAAACGTTTCCTTGTTTATATATTTAAAACATTCACTGCATTGAGTGTGCTTTCCTTTTCCCTTTGAAGAGCTCTTCATATCAAATAATTATCCCATATGAGATCTTAAACTCTTCACATTCTATATTCCTTCATGCATGGCAGCCTTACTGTAATTAACCAAATAGATGATGTTGTGTTTAAGTTTGTCGTGATCAAATTCAAGGGCACCAACCCTATCTCCGAGCTTTTGAATTTTAATGTTATTTTCACTACCAACATTTTTATATGTCAATATATCATTGTCCTATTGGAGAATTTCTCTTTTTCTTGGAGCTTAGATAATTCCCTCATTAACCACCTCATTATCAATTTCTACAAGTCCATTTTTTCTTTAATTTTGTCTATATTTTGCTTACCTTCTAGAGAGTCAACCATGGCATTAAAGATTTCATTTAGATCATGGGATTGGATTCCCAATTCTTCCATCTCTTTTTACTTAGAATAATCCCTCAATTTCATCTTACCCTTGTCATATTTATTATTTGAAGTTTTGTTTTTCTCCCTTTCTAACATGTTTTGGGTATTTATCTCCTCCTTATCTCCAATTGCATCTTCAATCGTGATAGATTGCCTAATTAAACATCCAGTTTAGCCTATGTTTGTAACCTTATAAATAGTAACTGGAAGGCTTTTAACAAAACTTATAAGTTGGTTCTTAATTCCTATCCCTTGTGATTTAGGTGTATTCCTAGTAGTACTATATTATTTATCTTTAGTAGGATTACTACCTGAATACTTAATCTGAATCTTTTTCACTTTCCTAACTTCCTCTTTACCTTTGTGGGTTTTGGTAAGTTCAGTGGTAATTTGATTCATACCTTTGAAGTATTTGTGAATGAGAATAATTACTCCTTCATGCCCCAGAACCATATATTAATCCTTTTTAACCTTTCCAATGGAGGTTTCCATAGAAATCAAAATGTAGAAATGCAAACTCAAGGGAATATCTTGTCTAAAGTAATTGAGAAAGATGAATAAAGATAAATGCACAATATTGAACCTACCTTCCAGAGTGATATATTGCCTGAGATGGAAAGCCACCTTTCCATAGGGTCTCGAAAGAGATTTATAATCAAAACCATTATGCAAAACCTCCAAATTTTATCCCTCTAGAAGAAATCTACTTTTCTCCTTCTTGTAATCTTTTCCAGTTTTATACACTCTTGTCACCTCCAATTCCAGCCTAGTGATGTGTGTAATAAATTATTCAGATATGTCAAGTAAGACTCTATTGATGTTCAATGTTATGTTGTCTCAATATTCAAAAAATAAAGCCAAGACATGTTTGTCATGACCTTCAATTCTTTACATAAAAATTGCTATTTACCCTATCTAGAAGATATCCCAAACATCTTCATTGGTTTTAACCTCCTCTAGCATCTTGGGTTTAGTTCTATTAGAGAGCCCCATGAAGAAGAATTTTTTTTGGTTATAGCTCTTTGAACTTGAACAGGGTTTTCTTGGATTCCCCAAAATCAAAATGAAAATTCACCTTAAGTGGCTCATGCCAGCTCACTCAATGTCAATATTCATGTGCTTCCAAACTTAAAAAGTATTTAATTTGCACTGCCTTATCCCTAAATAATATATAAATTTCTCTATATGCACTTTCAAAAATACAAGGGGAGTAACATTGATTAAGTTCATAGCAATGCAAAGAGACTTAACTATAAATTTCCAATGAACTTTATTTGTACATGTGGAGCTGACCCCCACATTTTCAACCATTTTGAGCACATAAATAGGAACTTATTCATCTATCATGTGGCATATATCCTAAGCTAGATATTCTTTTATAGTCCAACTAATAAAACTAGTAGAAATAACTCCCTTGTTAGTGAACCAATAAGCAACCTTGTTGCCTTCATAGTGAGTGTGCTTAATGGACACCTCTTGTCTAGATTCTAAAATTAATATAGACTCATCCACCACTTTTTTAATTCTCTAACTCACTATTTTTCTTTGTAAAGATAATTTATTATATTTAGTGAGTCTCCCTCAATGATGAGATGTTGAAAACCCAATTGTTTATCTATTATTAGACCCTAAAAGGTAGCAAGAGCTTCTACATAACGGTTAGTTTGTATCCCCATATCTATATCATAAGCAATAACAAACCTTCCTTGGTGATATCTCACAATCCATCCTCCTTTTAAGGGCCCTGGGTTCCCCTTAGAGGCTCCATTAAAATTTAGCTTTAGAAACCTAATAGGAGGATTTTTCCATTTGGTCCTCTTTCTTATTTCATCTCTGGGATCAATCTTACCAATTCAAAGAGAATTAATTTGCCAATTTAAACCAATTATTTTTGAAATAATTGTAAAATTTTACCTTTTCCACTAATCATAGCTTAAAATTTCTCCATAATAGCCAAAAAAATCTTATTATCTAATGTTGTACCTGTGTACTCTTTATTCCTAAAAATCATTTTATTTATTTCACCCCAAATTCCCTAGGTACATGAGGAAAAGTGAGATTATAGATTTTATTTGAGAGATCATTTTGAAAATGACCCTCTCAAGACTACCAAAAGTTAAACACAAAGCCAACAAATACCCAAAGGACATTAAATTTGTTAAGGAACAAGCTTCAAACCTCATAGGCAAATGGACAATCAACCAAAAAATGGAAAACTGTTTCATTATCATTTTTGCACAAATGTCACCTATTGATCAATATGAAACCTATATTCCTTAAGTTACCCACAGACAACACTTTATTCTGGATAGACACCCACAAAAAAATGTTAACTGTAATCACCTAAAAGTGGTATTTGGATGATAAGAGTGTCACTTGAGGTATCTTATTCCTAGCTTAGCCAAAGACCTATCCTAGAGCCTGTGCCTCACTTATCTTGTCATTGTACAAACCATAAAACTTTATAATTAGCCAAAATTATCTTATCAGATCCCAAACTAACTTCATGATTATCAACATATTGGTCATACATTAGGCATGCCTTAACCCTTAATGAATCTCTCACTTAAATAAATGGCTCAAAACAATCTTCATAGGTTGGCCATAGCATTTATGAGTCTCCCTTAAGCAGCTACACCTTTTAATTAGGCCCTTATAGCTCTCATAGGTCTCTTGGAGACCTATCCACCCATTTATTCATCAAGAAAACTAAGAAAAAATTAACACTTTCTAAATCATGCACCCATGACACATTATCTATAGGTTCCCTTTTATTTCTAACATCCATCATAACACTCTTCTGATAACCCGTAATTAGCTCAAACACCTCTCTGTACACATAGTCATTATTTATGAAAACAAATTCAAATTCTAACCCTTTTTTCATACTATATATTATTGTTCAAACCTTAATAATTCACATAGGTTGTCCTCATGGAGTCTAAAACATACTCCAATATCTAGTTTACCTTTAAACATCAAGATATCAACAAGCACATCTCAAATACCCTTCTTGGGTTACTTGCAAAATATGCACAAACACATAGTCAAATTTGAACATAAATATATTTGATTATACACACTTTTAGATCTTAAAATATATATTTATATATTTTCCTTGAATTCCTATAAAAAAAATTATTTTTACACCATGAACATACTATTCATATATCAAAATATATAGCACCAAAACTGAGCACTAGTTTTTCCTTTGTAAATTTGAATATTTAAATCCAAATGGTCACAGTTAAACCTTAGTCACTTAAAATTCATCTTGTATCCTCACATATTAGATTAAACATGAAATTTAAATCTTCCTTAAAGTAAATCAACCTTTACCTTTCATCACTCCTTGTTGGTTCATCATCTTGACTATTTGACTTAATGCCCTCCATCGATCTCTTGTACGTAGCTCAATCTCTATATGTGTAAAAAATTGGACACCTTGAAATCATATCACTCAATACACAAATTTGATATGTGTATGTAAAAACATACACTCACCATTATATTTTATAATAAGCCTAATATTTAGCTCTGCTCAACATTACACTTAGAACACTTGTCCTCATTTCATTTCTTCCTAACACCTTGGAATAAACATGCTCCAATGATCTTTTATATGGAGTTTGATATTTAAACTCATTAACAAACAATTTTTTTTACTAATTTGACTCAAAATTCACTATATATCTTTATTTTATGATCACCCATAATTCATTATATCTCCATCTGGTCGTGATCTTTAACATCATGCAAAATAGACTAAGTATGGGGACCATTGCTCTTTGCCTAGAAGGCCAACTTTGCTCCTTAATAACATTTGTCTTGATCAATATCACGGCTTAAAACTTGATCCATATGATATATATTCATAGGGTAATCCAACCATGAGTCAAAATAATCTTAAAATGTTCAAGCGTGTGCGATATAACTCCATTAATCTACTCACTTAGATTTTTCTACCACATAGCCAACTATGTTAAGAACTACCTGGAAGGCCAACTTTGCACATGCATATATTTTGATGAAATTAATCACATTATATAAAATTTATTTCATATAAATTAGACACAAAAATAAACAAACCCATATGATCAAGTTCTCTTGAAATTTCCACACATGTGAAATATGATTACATCAAAAAGATTCCTCAACTTTTCTTTCCACATTGCAAATTTGGCTAAGTACGGGAAAACACTATCAAACTACTTGGGAGCCCAACTTGGCACTTGTATATCTTATGTTGTACTTTGTCTCATCACCTAAAATTTATATAATAAAATTTAGGCACAAATTTGATCACAACCATAAGACCAACTCCCCTTGACTCATACACACATGGAATTGGTGATGTTAGCAAACTGCCTACTCAAATTTTTTGCTAGTAGACCCAAAATATGTAGATGAAAACTATAGACTAACATATGAATTAAACTCATATACGCAAGCTCTTCAATCATCCTTGACCATTGATAGGACCCCTTGCACATTCTCAATACTTTAGACTTATCCCTAATCATCTCAAACCATGCCAAAACTAAAGATCAACCAAGCATACTTCAAGCATACTAGGACAAGCACATTGCACACTTTTCCATTTTTACCTAAACTATCAAGGTAATTCATCCACTCACTTGTAAAACTCCATGACATTAGCATGACATAATTGACAACTCTCCAACACAGATTTGATGACAATTATTCCATAATTGGTGATGGAGTAGGAGTCATTCTTATGTTTCCAAATAAGTAATTTTTCCATTTCTCATATGAATTGTAGTTTGAATTTACTAATAAAAATGATGAGTATGAAGCATTCCTACTTGGTTTATAGGTTTTTGAATAAATAGGATTAAGAAATATAAAAGTTCTGGGAGATGAAGAACTATTTTTAAGACAAATCAAAAGTTAGCATTTGGTGAAAAATTATCATCTAAAACACTACAAAATCAAATTGTAGGATAGTATATAAAATTTTGAATCCTTTTCTATAACAACTATTTCAAGAGAAAGTGATACCAAGGTAGACAACCTTACAATGTCAACCTCTTTGTTAATTCTTCATGATGATATTGCAAAATAAAAATACACAATTGAATTGGTATATAGACCTGATGTACTAGATAAATCATAAAATTGGTAGTTTTTTATAATGATCAATATATTATCATTTTTATATAAAAAACTAATATTTTAAAAATCTTATATTTTGAAGGTAGTGAATAATCATATAGAGAATATTTAAAACAAATTCAAAATGAAGGTTTCACTAAAGAATAAGATGAATAAGGAGTAATTAAACTCAAAATAAATAAAATTCCTAATGATTTAGTTTCCCTAGAGTAACCCTTTGAGAAACATGATAGATTCATCACAAATAAAATGCAGAACAATGCCTAGCTTGATAGATTGATAGATTCCTAATAATTCAATTGATTGTGAAAAGGTGAATATCAAGTGTGAAGAACAACCTAGATTGGTAAATAGTGGAAAATTATTCTCACCAAAAGAATGAATAATTTTTATTGTTATTGTTTGAAAACATATTGATATTATCACATACTTGTATGCTGATCTCAAATCTTTTTGACCAAAGGAAATGCAACATATAATACCCCTCAAACTAGATGCTAAGCCTTTCAAGTGAAAATAAAGGTAATGTAATCCAAAAAGAGTAGGGATCATTTTTTAATAAAATCATAAAATGTTCAATTCATGAATCATATTTCATATTCATCATTCAACATGGGTCAAAAATAATGTTTTGGTATGCAAGAAATGTGGAGAAATTAGATCTGCATAGATTTTAGAAACCAAAACCAAAGATTTATGAAAGATAACTATCCACTCCCTATCATGGATGAATTTATTAAAGTAGTTAGATGTTCAAAAATGATTTCCATATTAGATTTATTTTTAGGATGTACTTAGATAAAAGTTGATAAAAAATATTAACACAAGATTGCATTATGACACTTTGGGGAATGTTTGCATATTAGAGAATGCCATTTGGTTTGATTAATGTAGGAGTGACATTTTCAATAGATATGGGTTTTGCATTATGAACATCTGAAAAAGTGTTCAAAAAATTCCATCTTCATGGCTTTTGTTTCAACCCTAAAAAGTCTATTTTTGGGTGACTAAAGGAAAATTCATTTTCTTAGACAAGTTGTCTCAAAATAAGGAATAAAAATTTATCTTGAAAGATTCGAATCAATTCAAAAATTATCTTTGCTAACTAGTAAACCATACATTTGTTCATTTTTTGGGAATGTAAATTTTCTAAGAAGAATCATGATTGATTTTTCTAAACTTAACACATTGTTGAAATGATGAAAGCAAAACCCACCTTAAAATGGAACACTAAAGGAAAAGAAGCATTTGAAAATATAAAATATGCCATTGTACATGCATCCACTCTAGTATGTCCTGATTTCAATAAATAATTAATTAACTAATGTTATTCTTCATATCAAAATCTTCTGGATGTATTGATTAAAAATAACAATGAATGGATTGAGTCACCAATCACCTTCATGAGTTGTGGTTTCAAAGATTACAGGTTGAAATATTTTCCAAAGGAAAAATATGCATACATCATTGTGAAAGTTGTGAAATAATTTAGGTAGTATATTCTTCTTTCACATTCCACTTTAATGGTGCTAAATATGATGGTAAAGTATATTTTAGCCCAATAGGATCTGGGGTAAAAAAGGGGTAATTATATCACTAGAGTTTAGGTATATGATATCAATATTAAACAAACTAAATTGGTTATAGGTAAATTTTTGTGTTAGATCACATCATAATAAAAAAAATCATTAAGTTCTTGTTTTAGTAAGAAAAAATGTATTAGATAAAAGAAGAGTCTTCTTTGGTTCTATTTGTGGATTCTAAATATGAATGGTTTGTGTACATCACTTTCTTCTTGATATATGGAGAATTACCACCTTATTTATATGTTAAACAAAAAAAAAAATCAAATTGAAAGATATAAAATATGTGATTTGGGATGGTACTTTGTTTACGAAAAATATTGATGGTTTCTTTCTCATGTTTGTTGATAAATAGCAATAGAATAAACTTCCTAAATCTTTCCATGATCATGCTTGTGGTGGACATTAGTATGCACTGGTGATAACATATAAAGTATTGAGAGCTCACTAGTATTGGACATCAATACTTAGGTATTCTTATGAATGGGTTAGAAAGTGTCAATCTTGACAACAATTCATTGTATGACCAAAAATTGTCCCTTTCCCTCTCAATCATGTAGTGATTGAAGAACATTTTTAGCAACGGGGATTATATTTTGTTGGGATAGTTAATCCTCATTCAATTTCATGTCATATTCATGTTCTCATAGCTACATATTACTTTACCAAATGGGTCAAGGCTATCCCAATTAAATAGATGAATTTAGAAGTTGTGTGCAACTTCATCAAAAAAAATATCTTGGTAAGATTTGGTGTCCCATAAAAAATTATAAATAAAAATGCATATAGTTTATATTCTATAGAATTGGTTGGATTTTGTTATGGCTATGGTTTTTCTCTATTCACTCTTACTAATATTACTCACAAGGAAATGGTCAGGTAGAATATAGCAATAAAAATCTTGTTACCATCATCTGTAAGTTGGTAGATGAAAATCAGAGGACCTGGCACATGAAATTATTTAATGCATTATGGGCTAATCATATAAATCCAAATAAATTTATTATAATGTCACCTTTCCAATTGTTATATAGAACTGATGTTTTTATTCCTATAATAGTTGAATTGACTACATTATATTTAGTAAGGGATATTGAAAATTAGAATTTTGAAAGTTTACTAGATACAAGAATCATATATTTGAATAAGATTGAAAAATATAAAACATGGTTTGTGGATAGAATTGCATAATATCAAGCTTAGATTAATATCCTTATCAATAAAAATGTAAAGAAAAGGGATTTTTATGTAGGATATCTTATTCTCATATGGTGTAAATGAAGCAAACCAAAATGAAGTCATGGAAATTTGATTCTCTTTAGATGGGCCCATTTAGAATAAGACATATTTATGGAGACAATAATTTTTATTTAGCATATCAATATGGTATGCATCTCTATTTACACTATAGTAGGAAATATCTATAAAACTACTTCAAATCAAGGCATGTTTTCCGATTGCCTTTAGGATTGTGGAGAACGGACTGCAAAGGTAGAGGGATAGGAGGATGGAAGTGAGCGAGGACTTTGGTGGCCTGCATGGAGTAGAACCATCCACAGCTGGACTCTCTTCACCTGGCGACAGCTCGCAAGAGGCAAGAAAGGATGCATTCTATGTGGGAGAGCATAGTAGGATCAACAAAGTTAATGGTTGCTTTCCTCGCAACCAAGACAGACCTATGTTAGTTATTCCATCAGACACTGTTAAAGATGATGTTGAATATTTGGCTTCTCACGTGCTAATCTGTAAGTTTCTTGGAATTCGCATATCGCAGTCGGCTCTGGAAGCCTAGATTCGCCGATCATGGTAGATTGTAGGATATTTTGATATCATGTTGGCTGGTAACAGCTATTTCATGGTTAATTTCACTTGCATTTATGATAGAAATAGGATTTTTGAGGGCAGCCTGTACTTTTACAATCGTATTGGCTTCTTTATAAAACCCTGGCATGTAGGGTTTAACTCTGCTGAGGATCTCCCTTCACGAGTTCTGATTTGGGTCCACCTTTCGAGGCTGCCTCTAGAATTTTGGTGTGAGGATATCTTGTGCCAGATTGGTGCCATGATTGGAACACCTACTTCAATTGCTCACCAATCTCTGGACAAGAAGGTGATCTCTTATGCACGCATCTGTGTTGATATTGATATCAACAACCCTCTGCTAGACTCTATTGAAATATGCTTGGGCACATCCACCTAGATTAAGCCAATTAATTATGAGTCCATCCCTTTCTGATGTCATTTCTGTCATGAGTATGGAAATCTTAAGTGGCAATGCCCTCATGCACCTAAAGGCTCTAGTACCTCTGAGGGATCAGCCGGTCCATGAACTACCAATGAAGGTTTGAGGAATGGACAACCTGATCCTGTTAATAGTAGAAATGGATAGCCAGATAGCGCAACAAAAGGGAAAGCCCCCTTGAATACCCCTAGTTCAGAGCAAGGCCAATTCAACTCAATGGGACTTGAAAGGGATGGTTTTACCCCATTTTGCCACAGAATAAGAGGAAAAGGCTAGAAGCGCTCTCATCTTGACCGATAAGGAAATGTAGGTTTCAATCTCTTTGAAGTTCTTGATAACATGATCATAGAGGAGGGTACCCTGATAGTGGAAAAGTGTGGGATGCTAGAGCTGGAAGGAAGGAATTATATACCTTTTGACCCCTAGGACTTCGCTACTCAGCAAGCTTCAGAATCTATTCTTGACCCAGAGGGCAATGCCCTCGTGGTGGCATCCACATAGGAAAAAGAAGTACGTTGGGCAGATTTGGCAAAACAAGTGGAAGTTCCTAGCAAATAAAAAGGACCTTCTTCCACCCTTGGTTTAATGTAGAGACCTTTCAAGAAGGCATCCCTCTCCACACCTTCTCGAGCAGGACGCAAAAAGGATCAAGAGAGGATTAAACTTACAGGAGATCTACTGGTAGAGTCAGGGGTGGTGAGGACCATGGATGAACACTACCCTCACTTAACTCAATGATTATTCTATCATGGAATGTGAGGGGGTTGAATAACATCCATAGACAAAAGGATATTTAGAAGCTGGTGAGAGATTATTCTCCTGACATTCTCTGCATTTAGGAAACCAAAATCTCTGTTGACTCTTTGTTCACTTGTCGCCCCAATTTTTGGATCCACAGCCATTGCCAAGGTATTGGCACCTTAGGGACTTTGGGTGGCCTTGCTATGTGTTGGGATCTAATAAGAGTTGTGCCACACCTTTGGTTGTCCTGTATCTCGACCCTCTCTATGGTTGCTTCCTCCTTGGAGACTGGCGAGACGATTCTGGTCACTAATGTATATGCCCCGGTGGATCTTCCAGGTCAGCTCAAGCTTTGGGACCATATCTATTATGTACAAAGCTACCAGCCCTTCTTGCCCTAGGTTATAGCTGGGGATATTAACTCTATCCTTAGTCTGGAGGAGAAGAGGGGTGGACTAGCTCGGTTGGGACCTTCTACAAAACTATTTTGGCAAAATATTGATCGGTTACATCTTTCAAATGTTAAACCCCTCAATGGCCTTTTCACATGGAAAAATCATAGGATGGGAGATGCGGTGATCTTGGAATGTCTAGATAGATTTTTAGTTTCATGCTATTGGTTCTCTAGTTCATTCTCTCTCTCCTCTGATATTCTTGATTGGCGGGGGTCTGACCATTGGCCTATCATGTTCTCTGCGATATATATTGCTGCTCCTAAGCAACCACCTTTCAAATTTCAGCTAATGTGGCTTTGTGATGCTTCCCTTCAGGATTTAATGATAGGATAGTGGTAGTAAGGGACATCAAATTATGCAACGGCTATGTTTGTGTTTGCTAAGAAGCTCTAGTATGTGAAAAGGAAATTGAAGTATTAGAATGTACACTATTTTGGTAATCTCCATACTAAGAAGAGAAGGGTGCAAGACCAGCTAGATGCCATCACCAGATAGATTCGTGACCTTCGATTGTCTGAAGCCCTACATGCGGCTAAGCTTCAAGCCTCTATAGAACTGGCAGAATGGGAGCTTCACAAAGAGATTTATTGGAAACAAAAAGCTCATGTTGACTGGCTTTAGGAGGGTGATAAGAACATGGCTTTCTTCCATAACTCTATCCAGGATCACTGTAATAGGTGCTTCATCTCACCCTTGGTTACCTCAGATGGTAGAAGCTTGACATCCTCCCAAGACATATCCAAGGAAGCTATACGGTTCTATTCTGCTTTATTTGCAAATGATACTCCTCCTGACGAGCTTGCTGAAGGTACTATTTTATCTTACATTCCCCCTATTATGTCTCCAGGAATGAACGACTCCCTTATGTGGCCTATTATTATGTCGAAACTGGAGGGAGTGGTCTTTGGCATGAAGAAAGGAAAGGCTCTGGGACCAGATGGATTCCCTGTGGATTTTTTTTAGGAATTTTGGGACGTCATCAATTAGGATCTTTTAGGGGTGATCCAGGAGTCTTACTCCAACAAAGAAATGCTTTGGGCCCTGAATGCTACTTTTCTGGTGCTCATCCCAAAGTTTGAACAAGCTAACCAGTTAGAATATTTTAGACTTATTGCTCTCTACAATGTGGTCTACAAGATTATCACTAAACTGATTGCAGAAAGGCTTAAAATCTACCTTCCCAAGCTCATCTCCGAGGAGCAAGGGGGATTTATTGTTGGTAAGTAGATTATAGATGGAGTAGTTATAGCGTCTAGGTTATTCATTCTATGAGTATTTCTCAAGACCGTGCTATGTTTGTCAAGCTTGATATGGCTAAGGCATATGATAGAGTCAGTTGGGGCTTCCTGCACAAAGTTCTTTAGGCTTTCGACTTTAATCAATACTAGATCAGTTAGGTGCTTAGCTGTGTTATGACCCCCTCTTTCTCAGTCCTTATCAATGGTGCTCCCTCTGAGATTTTTGGCACCTCTAGAGGACTTTGTCAGGGAGACCCTCTTTCCCCATATTTATTTATTATTCTGGCAGAAGGCCTTGGGCATCTTATTAAGCTTCGAGCTTCTCAGGATATGTTATAGGGTTGGCAGTGGGGAAATGGATTACCCACTTTATCCCACCTCCAGTTTATGGATGAGACTTCCCTGGTGGGGAGAGCTCAAATTCGGGAAGCTGAAGCTTTTCGGCTCATTCTGGACACTTATATGGTGGCTTTTGGATAGATGATTAATAACCATAAATCCTTTATTGTGTTTTTTAACACCCTCGAGCCTATTCAGCAAAGGATTATGGCCATCTTGAGGTTTCAGACACAATCTCTTCCTCTTACCTACCTTGGGGTCCCTATTATGGTTGGAAGACAGCTAAGGCTCTTTTGGGAGAGGATGCTGGACAAACTTAGACAGAAAGTTAACCATTGGACACACAGATGGCTCTCCACTACCGGTAGGGTGACACTCTTGTAGTTGGTGATTCAAGCCCTCCCCATTTACTGAAGTATGGTGCAGGCTGCCCCTGGATACTTCTTGAAGGATTTCGATGCTCTTTCTCACCAATTTTTGTGGAGTGGTAATCTCCTTAACACCAGATGGAGCCTGCTTAACTGGGACACCGTTTGTCAGCCAAAAAAGGAAGGTGGCCTTGGACTATGCTCTATAATTTTGTGTAGTCAGGCTCTTACTGCCAAACTCTATTGGTGCTAGTGTTCCCATCCAGCCCAACTCTGGGCCCACATTTTGGCCTTTAAATACTACCCCAGGGAGAGGCCTAAGGATATTCTTAGAATCCCCCTTGAGGGAAGAGGCTCGATGGTTTGGAAAACCCTCAAGCGAGGTGCTTAGATGGTGAAGCACAACCTTTTTTGGATCTGTAACAAGGGAACAAACACTCTTTTTTGGAGTGACTCCTGGGATGGGCATCCCCCTCTCTTATCCTCTCATCCACATCTGCAGCTGCTCTATGATGTTATGCTTGATGTTGGCTGGAATACGGTGGATCATTATAAGGAAGCCATCAGGTTGGGCACTACAGTGAGTTATAGATGGAAGAATTCCTTGGACTGGCCTCTGAGAGGCTCTATTGAGGATTGGAAGGAGTTATATCTGATATTGGCCTGTAGGGAATGTAGTTCCCTGTAGGAGCATGATGCTCTGGCCTGGGGGGGAGACCCCTTAGGGAAGTTTTCTATTTCTATCGGATACCTTGCCTTGACTAAACATCTCCTTGGTGAGGTGGTGGTCCCTTGGGGGACCAAAGTTTGGAATAGCTACTCTTAGCCCAAGTGTAATTTCTTTATTTGGGTGTTAGTTCACAATAGATGTCTCACCTGGGACAATCTATGCAAACGTGATTTCTAGGGGCCCTCCATGTGTGTTCTTTGCCACAGTAGTGGGGAGACTGCCTCCCATCTTTTCTTTCAATGTCCTTTTGCCAAACTCATTTGGCACTTCTGGTGGGATGTTTGGGACTCCTCGTGTTGGCACATTTCTTCTTTGGTAGAATTCTGGGACCGCTTGGGTCATCCCCCCTCTCAGGCTTCTTTTCTCCAGATCATGTGGTGCATTGGCCCATCTTTCATCTTATGGTAGCTGCAGCTAGAGAGGAATAGGTAGATTTTCCAAGGTACCAGTACTGAGATTAGCATCTTTTAGGGGAGAATTCTAAGCTCTCTTTTAGAAATGCTTCATGCTAAATGTGACCTGGTGGTGGACTTGAGTTTGACTGATGCCAAGGTGTATGTGCACTTGGCCCCTGTTGCCCCTTGGGGTACTCCCCTTGCCCCTCAAACTACAGAGTGCACATGTGTTCAGTCAAAGCATCTTGTTGATAGGATAGGTCGGTGGTTTCCCCCTGAGACTGGTTGGCTTAAAATCAATACCGATGGTTCTTCTCGTGGGAACCCTGGACCTGCTGGGATAGGTGGGGTAGGCCATGACAGATCTAGTCAGGTGATTTTTTTCTCTATTCACAAAGGTTGGCTTACTAATAACTTCATGGAAGCTCTTGCAATTTTAGTAGCTATCCAGCAATGTTGCTCTCTCGACTGGAATAGAATCATTTACGAATCTGACTTGCAGGTTATTATTAATATGTTGAATGATCAAAATTTTGAGACTACTAACTGGTATTTGGCTAGAGTGGCACTTCAAATCCTTCAGCTCTGTACTTCTTTAGATTCTGTTTCCTTTTGGTATATTCCCTGCGAATGGAACAAGGTGGCTGACTGCTTGGCCAAATGGGCTTCTGAGCATGGGCCCCCTTGGAACATGTTGGAACATAGGTTGTTGCCTCTGGAATTCTCCCAGAAGCTTGACTAGCTGATTGACTAGGATAACCTTATGTAACTTTGTTCTTTTCCAATTTTAATAATATTTTTACCCCTTTTAGTTAAAAAAAAAAAGGCATGTTTTCCCCTACATATAAATAGTGATTATAGGATTATTGTTATGTTTCTTTTTATGTGTTGTCTTATTTTTCCCTCATTTTCCCTCTTTGTTTTGGTTTTTATAGTTATCTTAGCTTCTGGATAATTCAATTGTCAATTTTTCAAAGCCTAAATGACTCTATAGCCTAATGAATAATCACTTGTCTACAAAAATAGAGTTTGAAGTTATTCCTTTGTATCTTATAGTTTAAATTTCCCTAGTTAGAGCCAGTTGTTGTACCCAAAATTGAACATGTGTAAAAGTAATGAGTCCTTAAATTTATTTTGATTGAAAAGGACAAAATTTGGTTTATTTAGTTAATAATTTTTATATCAATGTGTCATTGGGTTCAAACTCGAAGTAAGTATTTTGAAAATCTCTCAAAATGTTTGAAAAGTTAGAAATATTTTGAAAATTTTCTAATTTATTTTGTCTTTTGGTGGGGTTTAACCCCATTTCCAACACCCATGAGGTTTTTAAGGCTTGTTGGACATGTATCAGGTTTCTAACTTCTATCAATCATTAATCAGATTTTTAATTTATGGTTAACAAACTCTCATATCCCGTGCCTTATATAGACCACTTCTAAAACTTGCTCTTTATCTATATAATTATTGGGTTCCTAGCATATAGAAAATCCATCACCCCTTGTTCAACCACCCTATATATATTGATACCTACTGAAGAAACCCTCAAAACATGACATATGCTTGAACACCTTTCCAACCCCACCATTAATTAGTTAGTTACCTTTTACATGTGAATGTATTTTCCTCCCCTATAACCCCTCTCCTTACCATTTTCACTCCACCTCACTATGTTTTCCTTAATGTTTTGTCTCCATACATCCATTACCATTATTTTTATCATTCTTATTTTAAGTTTCTCTTTCACTATGTTGGAATTATTATTGAGGGAAAAGTTAAGGTTTTATTTTTGAGGTTTTATTTCAACACTTTTAGTCAACTTCAAATAGAGTTCTAGTTTTAGCGAATTCTTCATCTTGCTTGAGTAGCGTTTGGAATTTTTTAACTTGTGATTCTATGTTTATTTTGGCCTAAATTCATATTATTCTTGTATACTCATCAAAATTTGATTCATTCACAAAAAAATTTAAAATCAACACCTTGCATAATCATTCATCAGGATTCATGTTTTGTTCCAACAAACTTCAAAATCTAAGGCTTGCCTAAACATTCAATAAAATTTGTGCATAGTTTCAACACATAGCAAAACCCAAGACCTTGTCAAATAATTATCAAGATTTTAACTTGTGTCATATTAGTGGCATAACTCTAATAACTATTTATACATCTTGAAAACTCCAAACTCTAGCTAAGCACATAGAAAAATCTGAGCCTCTTCTAGACTAGTGTTAGAATTCTACCCTCTGCTTAACTGCCTTCTAGATTCTAACTATTATCCAGCCATAATCTAAAGTCTCCTCTCTTGTGGGATTAGATCTAAGACTTTGTTCTTCTCTCAGATATGATTCATCATATGTATACATTAGTTTCAGTAGAGACTCTAACTGAAAAAAAAGAATACAAATATGAAGTACCAATTTCATGGAGTTGT
Organism: Torreya grandis; assembly: GCA_037957365.1. Taxonomy (NCBI): domain Eukaryota; kingdom Viridiplantae; phylum Streptophyta; class Pinopsida; order Cupressales; family Taxaceae; genus Torreya; species Torreya grandis. Next base: position 970,748 of record JARHVA010001430.1, on the reverse strand, counting down.
TCATCCTTTGAGTCTTGATTCTAGTATCGACAAGGTGATATATACAAATTATTATCAATTAGGGTGTGGTAGTGTTGTAACAAAAGTTAAACACATGAAAAAGTAATGAGTCCTTCAAGTTATTTTGATTGAAAATGATCAATTTTTTTTGGTCAGTTAAGAAACATTATGTCAATACATAAATGGGTTCAAATTGGAATTAATTTTTTAAAAAATCTCTCAAACTATTTGAAAAGTTAGAAATATTTTGAAAATTCTATGAGTTATTTTCTCCCTCGGTAGGTTTTGACCCCATGTCCAACACTCATCATTTTTATAAGGCCTATTGGACATCTATCAGTTTTTCAAATATTGTCAAACATTGATCTTAATTTTTATCTAAGTTTAACATACTCACAGATCCTATGCCTTGTCTAGACCACTTCTATAATCCACTCTTTGTTTGTATCCCTATCAGGTTCCCAACACTTGTCTAACATATATCAGATCCCTAACCCCTTATTCAACCACCCAATAGATATAGGTACCTATTGAAGCACCCCTTACAACCTAACATATTATTGAACATCTTTCCATCCCCCCCATTAATCATTTAGTTATCCTACATGCAAAATCATGTTGGCCTCCCCTATAACCCCTCTTCTTCCCTTTTGCACTTCACCTCATTACCAATTTCCCTTGCACTCTATATCCATGTATCACTTTCCATTATTTTTTCAATCATATTACAGGTTTTCATTTCATTATGTGGACAATATTCTCAATGGAAAATATAGGGTTCTATTTTTGAGGTTTTATTTCAACACTTCCAGTCAACTTTAAGCAGACTTCTAATTTCAAAAAATTATTCATATTGCACAAGTAGGGTTTGAAAGTTTCAAACTTATGATTCTATGTTTATTTTGGCATAAATTTAGATTGTGTTTGTATGCTCAATATAATTTGAGTCATTCACAACCAATTGTCAAAATTAACACCTTACATAAGCATTCACTAGGATTCAAGATTTATTCTAACAACATTCAAAACTCAAGGCTTGCCTAAACATTTAGTAGAATCTAATATTTGTATGGAAACATAGTAGAACCTAAGACCTCATTAAAAAAATCAATATTTTGATCTATGTCAAACTAATGTCAAAACTTGGAGCCATGTCTATACAATTGTAGAATCTAAACTTTGTCTGAACACATAGCAAAATTTGACCCTCTACCAGACTAGTTTTGGAACTCTACCCTCTATTTAACTCCCATTTAGATTCTAACTATTGTCCAAGCATACTCCAAAGACTGTTCTCTTATGGGATCAACTCTAGGACATTGTTTTCTCTCAGAGAAGCTTTATTATATGTTTACATCTATTTCAATAGAGAATCCAACAAAGAAGAATAATATAGATATGAAACAACAATTTCATGGAGTTTTTACTCCTTCAAGTCTTGATTACACTATTTACATGGTGAAAGATATAGATCTTGGTCATATAGATATACAATAATTCTATAAGATAATAAATAAAATACATAAGATATATTGGGGATAAGGGATTCATGATAGTGCCCTAGCTCAATTTTCATCTTTCCTAACATTAGTGTAATATCTAAAATTAGTATTGAACATGGATGAGCACTGTGGTAATCAAAAGAGATATGTCATGAATCTGAAAGGGAATATATTCTTTGTATTTGTCCATAAAAAAATTGATAGTATGCTCAAGTTTCCCAGTTGTGAATTATTTATCGATCTCATTCTAGATTTCACTCAATAATTATGGGATTCTAACACCATCTCTCATTCCAGGTGGGTTGACAAAGAATGGCTCATCAAGCCTAAGAGTTCATCAACACTATTGTAAAAAACTATACCTAGATTCAATTTCATCAATGAATTCAATGTTATAATCACACTTTTGAATAGAGTTACTGGTAAACCTACTACTAAATAAGTCAAAACATGGATTTAAATATATATCTAGATTATACATAGGAATAAATAATACATAAATTACATTTAGTTGATCAATGATTCAATACATGAACAGCTAACAAAAGTCACCACCACATAAAAATTCTGCATGACTTCATATCTTGTGTATATTGTTACTTTCATAATTTTTTTCTTTAGTATGAAAACAATGGGTGATATAACATCTTCCAAAATCTATAAATTTGATCCACAACTCACTCTAAAGGAAATTTCACATCATTTATGCCAAGTCAATGATGTATTCTTAAATTATGTCATTTAGATGTTTGAGCTTGATCTCTAAAATGTCACACTATCAATTATATCATCAACTAAAATCTCTATATGGGGAGATTAGTTGATTAAATTCCCAATCTTCACATATCTTAGAGTTTTTGGGTGTGAGATAACACTTTATATTCTCTCAAAGTTTTTAGATGATGGATGGGCCTTAATGGAATTGGTAATATAGTTGGTATAAACTCATATGTTTTTTTCCAATAAACACAAATCTATAATACACTTCCTAATAACCATATGAAATTATACATGTGATTCATTTACCAAGTCTAAGGCTAATAATTTAGGAATGACATGAGTAAATATTCAATCATTCAATAATAAATCTTATTTTGATATAAGAGGTATGATGAATTTTTTTTTTAGTTATTCATACTAACATGTACCCCACTTTAAAGAATTTTGAATGGATAATGAAGATGAGAAAGAAGTATGGGCTAATGATTATTCTCACTTTACTCTAAAACAAGTCATTCAATTCAAAATAGCCAAAATATATGAGAGTTTTTAAGATGATGAGGAAGTTTTGAATCACATTTATGAATAAGTAGATATTGAGTCAAATCCTCTTCCACGAGTTGATTGGAACAAAGAAAAATATAAATCTTATGAAATTAGAACTCAAAAAGTGTTGGATAGAATGCTAAGATGGATGAAAAATATAGGAATCAATATGGACAAAGCACATTTTCCTACACCCATGAAAGAAATTGAAGTGGCAAGTGCTCATAAAAATAAATCAGAGGTAGGCCCATCTTTTGTAAGATAAGAATATAAAGATAGAATAAATTCTAAAACAAAGAGTTGAAGTAGTTCCAGTGACTACTCAAGTGTAGAAACAACTAAAAATTAAAATTAAAGGGCTAGGAGAAAAATATTCATGTAATCTTGGTATTTATATAGAACTCGATACTTATCCTATGAACTTTTCTCTTGATTTGAGATTTATGGTGAATATAGCTCAATAATTCATGGCTGAAGATACTTATTTTTTTATGTTTGCATTCAATCCTCAAGAAAATATTCTAATACCTCAAGATTCTTACTTCAGATGTTAAGTTTTCCACTACCTCAATAACAAATATTATGTCTAAATCAACTAAATAGGATCAATATGATGTTCAACCTATTGATTCTCAATATTCAGAAGCTCTACCTCCTCCCTAAACACTCAAAATCAACAAGATCATGTATTTGTACAAAAACCACCTCAACACAAAGGTCCTTAAGTGGTTGAATGAAGTGGTTAAAAATATAAATAAAGTTGTACATCCATTAAAAATTTGATTTTAGTGTCTTAATTTGTCCTGCTCATGAAGTGAAGAAACCTATAATGGTCTCTAGAATAATTACAAATGAAAAATGAGAAAGATATGCTAAGGTGGCATTTCCTCCTATCAAAAAAGACAAAAATAATATTATTGTTACTAATTATCAAATATCGAAGGTACTTTTAGAAAATGATATTAGATAAGGATTAAAATAGAATGTACAATTTTCAATAGGCACTCTCTTTGAAAATATGGACTAGGATAAATCCACCAAATAAAAAATGAAATAAAAAGTTGAAAAACTAACATCAATTGTTTAGAAGTTGGTAAAACTAGTCCATTCTTCTACCTCTTCAGTTGTTCACCAAATTTCACATTCTAAGACAGTAAATGCAACTAAGGAAATTGGGCATATGGGGTGAAAAATAAAATAATGGTCTAATAAATTAATACAACAAGGGTTTAAAATAATAAATTCAGCCATAACTATCTACACTAGCATTTAATCTAAATATGATAGAGAAAAAGAAACTAAAGATAAATATGCACTTACAGTAAGTAAATGGAAGTGAATGAAACCAAAATAATATTTTTTTTCATATACTGACCCATAAGATCTCATCATATAAGGAGTAATAAAAAACAAGATATTATAGATCTCTTAGAGTTTATAGGTGTTGTTAAATTACGAACTCGTATTATTGTTGAATGCGTGAATAAATTCAGATAATCATAGTCATTGGACACTAAATCAATAATGGAAATACAAGGATAAATTGAGAAACTTCCTTGTTCATTTGTGGATGATGATAGAAAATTATATTCATAACAATAAATTGTAGATGAGTTCAAATAGTTTGTTGAATAAAGAGATGACTCCTAAATCTACATTAAATTATAAATCAGTTAGAAAATTTATCAACTATAAAAATATCCTTGCCAATTTCAATAATTTTTTGAAGAAACTTCAATTGATATCATGCCATATGGTTGATCTCCATAGCAATGAAAAAATTGCTTTCATTCATTTAGAAGGTCAAAATGAAATTAAAGCCAAGGAAACTATTGACCAGAATTATACCCCAGGTCAACTTGGGTCAACCCCCTATAGGTTCAAAATTTTCATAAGGTCCTATAGGCTTTAAAATTATCACCATGGTCCTAAATGAGGTCATGTCATTCCTTTGAGGGTCATACAACATGTTTAGTCTTCGACATATTTGTCCATTTGTCTTAATCTCCTTTTATGCCACCTTTTTAGTCATTCTAAGGAAATGTATGGTTTATTATTAGAAGGATAGATGTCAAGAAGTAGGATAATGTATTTCATGTCAGATAATGTTAGAGGAAGGCTTTGAAATTATAATGTTATAGGTTCAACATAAAAGGAAGATCGTCTACAAAAAAATTATTTTTAGGTGTTTGTATAGATTGAGATGACTCATATGCAAGTTTAATCACTTTAGGAAGGTGTCATGAAATCCCCATAGGTAATTTTAGGGATAAGGTAGCTTCAATAGATCCAAAATGGATTAAATCTAGTTCATCTCTCCTATCACTCCTTTGTACAACTCAAAAAGGGTCAACGGTTTTCATTTGTTATGGACTGGAGAAGAAGAGTTGGAGTGAGTGAACTTGGTGGAGGTTAGAGGTTATTATGATCTTCCATTTCATGGTCATGGTTTTAGGATTGGTGGCTTGTACTTTATAAATAATCATTGAGATTATTAGTACCTCCAAACTACATAAACAATCCTAATGGCTTAGTTTTTCTCATCTAATTGTACTATGGTGATTGGCCTGTGTGAACCAAGTAGTGTATGTAGACTTGTAGAACATATCCACCCATTTCATGTTAGATTCAATATGGTTTGGAACATGTTTTCATGAAAGGATAGGTAGAATCATCTCTTTTTGCTAGAAGTGAACAACATTGAGAAGCTAATATCAGTGTTTTATCAGTTGCAAAGTTTATTATCCTATGAGTGGATTTAAGTCAAGGCTAATACATTTTTTAAAACATCATAGATCATGGTAGTCAGTTTCTCCATTGAAGGTTTCTTTTGAGAAGATTTCTAGGGTGATAATCCAAGATTGGGTTAAATATCAAACACCTAGGATCCATGTTTAAAAATTCAAGGATAAGTAAAAAAATGGGAATGTTTTCCTTAACTTATCTAAAAAGAGACTTTTCTCCATATAGTTTAATCTTATGGTGAAGGTCTATGAGGTTTAGGCAAGCCTAATAGTTTAATTCTTGTAGCCTAGATGGAGATGTCACATCTTGAAACCAGATAAGGTTTTCAAGTCAAGAGAGAATGATGGTAAAATGGTTTCCAACTTAGTCAAGTCCTAATGGAAGTAATCATAGAACTACAATGTGAACAACCCAAAATGAACGTGGAGTATTACAATAAGTAACACCTAGTGTATTAATAGTAGGGGATGATATCATAGTCTCAAAGCATAAATGAGTCAATTTAGGTATGAAATGGTCCTAGTGACATTAGGAGAAACTAAAGGTGTGATAAATATTTCTCAAACATATATCATCACCTACAAAAACCTCTTGATTTCTCTAATGAACACTTATAGTTTGAATCATACTTAGACTGGCCTAAGATGATGAAGGATGTAGGTTTGGTTTATAGACAGAGGTGAAATATGGAGATGAACATCTATAAATAAATTTAAAAATTATGATATAAAACTTCCATGTAATTCCCAGAATCAAGTATGAACAAAGACAATCATAGCTAAAGGTTCCTAAGCCCTATCAAAACCTTGCACACAGTCACAGGCCTACAAGCTAGTCTTGAGAATTTGAAGTGTTAAAGGATATAGAATCATGTTAAAGATTTGAAACTTTATAAAAGGGGTAATAATAAATTTATTAAGAAATCCATTGTCTCATTTTGGTCAAACTAATAGAGTAAGTTCTCACTATTTTGTCTCAAACTTAAGACACTCTGCAAGTAATGTAACTTGCAGACCTGGTACATTGATGGGGAAACGATAAATGGAAAAGTATAAAATCATTTTGGAATGGTGTGTGGATTTTAAATTTAGGTAAAAATTTTTTTTAAATATGTTCTACAGTTATTTTTACTCTTCATAAGTGGTCGCGTACCTAGAAAAACTAGTCGATGCCTTTGAGGCCTAGAACTGGACATGAAACTCATGGATTCTAATGACACTCTTATGGTAACGTGATATTACAAAGTAATTTTATGGAATTAATGGTAGTGTGAAGGGTTTATGAGACTAAGTGATTTTCATATAAAAACTTAGATTGGTCATTTTTGGCTTCAATTTATCTCAAGGGTGTTCAGAATGCATACCAACTACCCAAGAGCCAACTTCCTTCACTCCCATTTATAAAAACGAGATTAACAGGGTCTTGAGAACTAAGAGAGAGTTAAATAGGGTTATTTAATTTAACTTAGTGGCATTGGTTTGAATTTTAGGATCCTAACCTTTATGAAACATTTCTAAGAACTTAAATGACCTAAAATCCTCATAAGAGCCCGATGAGGAAAAAATGAATAGAAATGCATCTAGAAGGGGTTAATTGGTCTAGAATATTATTTTTACCCACTTTTAACTCTCTAAATATCTGTATCACTCAATTTTTCCATACCATCACTTATATAGATGAGTCAAATTATGTGTTTCTTACAAGTTTTGAGGTGATTTGAAGGTTAAAAAGGGAATATATGAATGCAAACCATGGTTAAAAGTGTGTAGATACATGTTATAACTAATAATACACCATTATAATCTCAGTCATGCATGGAAACTCCTCTAATATTCTGATTTTTTTAGGTAGTATTGGACAAAACAATGAGAAGCAAGGTGACTACCAAGTTGGAGATGAAAAGTGTTGTTTTGAATCTTATTAAGGCCTATAATATAGAATAAAAGACATAGTTTCTTATGATGTGTATCACATATTTTAAATGAACTCTCTTGAGAATATTTAGGTCACCCTAGTGATAAGTATGAGAGTTTAGGACTAGAGGGCTAAAGAGTAGTTGCAAGGAAGTGAATAACAAGTGGAAAAGAGAAGATCATCAATTAGAGGGGTACATAGTGAACTACACCATTCATGTTTTCACTTTATCAAGTTAATATAAAATTTTAAATGACTTCCAAGTTATTTCAAGATAGATAAGTGGACTCCTCATCAAGAAAATAGTTTCAAGTAGGACAATAAAGTATCCTTATGCCATTTTGAAGATGTCATGTTTGAAATAGTCACTTGTCTAAGATAACCTTATGATCTATTTTATTACTCATTCTCTTGAATTGTAACTGGTGTTCAATACTTGACACTTAGCATTGTGACTTTCCAATGTCACTCTCCTCTCTTCTCCTATTGATCTATATAATGAAGCCATTTTGGCATTATAATCTATCCATAATTGGTATGGTGAAGCCCTGCTATTTTGTCATCTTGTTTTTCCATTGAATAATTTTATCAAGCTGGTTTAGTATCTTAAAATAATTGCCTAAGTATGTCAATTAATATATTTGGATGAAAAGTGATGATTTTTTCTCCTTCCTTCCATTTTGCTCTTGTGTGCATTGTGTATGTAGTATTTCTTATAATAGGTCTCATGAAGTGTAAATGTTTGCTATGTGACTTTGAAGTGTGAAGAAGATTAGTAGTGTCTAATATTAGACCTCCTATTCACCCACCTTTGGAAATGCATGGTAATCTACCTCCACATAGAAACACTTCTACTAGAATAACCTTGAGTTGAGATAAATTTTAGTAATTTGTCTTCATAGTTCAAGTTTTAAGTATGTTTGTGGAGATATATTTGGTGTATCAACTCCATTATTATAGGTTACTTTCATGTTTCATTCTTCCCTTTTTACCCCAAAATAAGTGATTATAATAGTGTAATTGAGAGCTTAAATAGTTAGATCAAGGGTGTTAGCCCATAATATAGAGATATATCTCTTGTAGTAATTTGCCTATACTCGGAGATAGTTCCATGTTATCCCAAATTTGAGAAGGTCTGATTGACTTCTCTAGGGTGAAAATTTTGGATATAATAGAAACCATGAATATATTTTATGAATAGATTAAAAATCTAAAAAAATAAATGACATAAACAAGAAGTTCAGATCATTCTTGATGATGAAGATGATTAGATAATAGTGGAAATTTACTAACTCTAATACTTGAAAATTGTCAAAATATTTTTCTCAATTTCAAGTTGCATATTTTTAATAGTATTTTTACACATTATGAGTCATGTGAATTTTATAATTTATTTTCCTAGGTTTCAATTTGTGAAAAAATGCGAAGTCAGTTTTACAAGTCATGCAAATTTGTCAATACACTTTTACAACTTTTAAGTTGCACTTTTTGGTTGATGCACTTTTATAGGTATTATAAACTTCAAAGAATGTGATTATATAGTATACAAAACCATTGTAACTCATAAATATAAGTTTTAATCTCAATTGGGTGGATTTTTGTAGTTGGACAAATTTTGGAATAAAGGAGAAAGAGGATATGGTAATTTCAACTCATAGAAGAATCAATGCAAAGAGAGTTTTTGCAGTCTTTATGATAGAAATATTTTTGAATAGATAATGTATGTTTATATGTTATGATATTTAATTATTCTTATTTCAAATATTTCTAATTTTTTTTGTTAGATAGTCAATATATATGGATTTTCCATTGTAGAATTCTTTTTTAATCCACATTAGGAAACTCCATTTTTTGTGAAATCTTGGTGGGATTAAAAAGTATAATTTACATATGTTTCTTATCATAGAATATAAGTTTTTTATTCATTTTTATTTACAATTATATTCAATTTTATTTGTGTATGTATTGGGTTCTTACATTTATAATATGTCTTTTTCATCCCAATTATATGATAAAGGTTTCCTACACTAAAATCTCCCTTTTTGGATTATTCTAGTGATTTTCTTTGTTTGGATATCTAGAATCATCCTTTTGTTAGGAAATTAGATTGGGGTAGGAGTTATTTATATCTATATATTTTACATTTTGGTGCCACCTAATTTGTCATGCAAGTACCTAATCCTCATACTAGGCCAAAAACTCTCTAAGGGGTCATGAGGAATGGATAAAACATTGTGGGAAGGTATGATAATTTTAGTTTTCATACACACTAGCCTTTGTTAGATAATATTTATACTTCACTAGTTAGCTCAAGCTTTTGCTTACTACATAGGGTTCTTAAGTGCCATTGATGTTGAAAACCCCTAGTCTTTCCAACATGATTGAAGTGTCTTGTTTTGGGTAAGGACCATGTTTACACCTTGGTGATGACTAATTTCCCCCCTCCATGTTAATACCTTGATAGGAAGTTTTTTTTAAAAAATCTATCCCATCTTTATTTATTATTCTTGATCTCTTTTAGACACATTAGCATTTTGATAACTTTCAGTATTTTCCATGTTAGGATATAACTGTGAATTATTTTGATATGTTATCTTGGTTAGTTTTTATCCTTATAGGATTTATATTATTTAATTTTGGGACACTAAGCATTTTGTTCACTATTTATAATCTATTAAGTCCCATTTCTACTTTTCCTTTTTGGAGGATATTTTAGTCCTATAGAATACTAGCATGATGTTTCATCAATTTTTATTTAATTTTATATTTTTTTTCTTGGGGTTTTTGTCCTATATTATCCCCAAATTTATGTCCCATTGATTATCCCTTGTTATTTTATGTTTCCTAAGATATTTTGGTTCTAATTTAGCCTTAGCATTCTCTAATTTGTTAGTTTTTATATGTCCTAAAATAATGTCTGAGTTTTTATCATTTACCTATATTTATTGACTATGATGTGTATTTGAGAATTGATTTTATTATATTATTATCCTTATATACTTAGGGTTCCCAAATTTAATTTTTATGCCCACCACAATCGAGAGTATGGTATTTGCATGCATCATTTATGTATAAAGATAAGTAAAGCTATGTATATTTTATTTTCAATTATTCATTTATTAATAATTAATTTGGGATCTCTTTTTAGTTTTGATTATTTTTCACTATGTATCTTTCCCAAATCACCATCCGACATTAAAATATTATGACACATGATGAGCTTCAGGTGGGGCATATGCATACACATGATATTATTCACTTTTACCACTTTAATGGTAGTTTATCTTGCAAGGGCTTATTATCACACCAATATATCTAAGTGCATATCATAATGAGTGCATAAAGAGTGGGATGGGATTGGCTCATAATAATTTTTAGATATGTTTGCATACTATTATGTCATACCTTTACTTTTATCAGTTTGACCTCCCATAAGTATCTTTTTATTTTACCTATTTGTCTACTTTTCATTCAATTTTTTTAGCCACCCTATATTCTTACTATATCAACATTGACAATACATTCCATTTCACATGTCTTTCCATTTATTGTATCATCCTAGACAATATAATTATAAGTCATTTATCTATCTACACAACTATATCGACAAGGTTGATATAGTTTTGAATCATTTAACATCATTTTCAACTATATAATTATGGTCAATCCCATCAACTTATATTTGAGGGTTAATTTTGGGTTTATATCCATAATATAGGGGTCATATTATCATTCTAAACATATCATAACACTCATCATCTCTTCTTGTGTTCACATTTTTGCTTTTGAGTAGTAAAAGGAGGAGTTTAGGTTAAAGTCTTATTCTTAGAGGTATTATATTTCTTAAATGTCTTTAAATATCAATAGTATTTGTGTTGAGAAGGTGACCCAATATTTGGATTCCAAACCTAAGGATATATAGGTCTTCTTCTTACCATTTGAGGTATTTATCCAAAAAAATCTCTTATAAACTGCCTCTTGGGCCAATAGGAGATTGATGTGTCAACGTGTCACCCCAAATATAACTATCTCTATCCATATTATATTTCATAAATGTACTTAATACATATATATATATATATATGTATTAAGTACATTTATGAAATATAATATGGACTTAATACATATATATATATATATATATATATTGTTATAGTAGATGCATGTTTATGTGTCCTTGATTATGATCCCTTTTATATTGAATAAGTAGTTATCGCTATATGCTTGTCATTATAAACTTATGCTACATATACTGCCAAATCATTGACCATTACATTACCAAATTTCTCATTAGTTTAGTATGTTACATTTAGCATGGATATAAAGTAGCCTTATTTGTTAATTCCTTACATGTAATGTATTTATTAGATCTTTAATACACCTATTTACTACCATTTTTATATCATTTTATTTAATTTGGGATATATTTAGAGCCATAACTTGTATCTTAGGCATATGATTTGGAACCCTATACCCTTTCTATTGAGTTTACATTTTCCTCTACCAAATCTATGACTCCCCCAAGTCACGTCACTAACCATCCAAGTATACACAAACTTTATTTATATTACCTTTATTTGTGTCCTACTCTGATGTAGGAGCATCTACATATATCTTGGAAAGACGTGGTTATGTTGGGATGATTGACTTCAAATTCTTGTTTTCCCTCCACAATGTGTTTTGATTTCAAACTTTTACCTTGAGAGTAAATGTAATTGTCAAAAGTGAAAAGTGAAAAGGTAAAAAAATCAAGTAAGAGAATCTCCATGTTGGAAGCCAATCTTGGCTTAAAGAGCAAATGAGGGGAGTGGTTGAAATCTTTCAACCGTAAGATATTAGTCTTCTCCAAATTGGTATATTGTTACAAATTAAAAACTGTGTTTTGTCTTGAGCCCAAGATTGGGCGTAGAAGTTAGAGAGGGTTGTCCAGTTGGCAATTTGGTGATTAAAACAAATTTGAAATTGTTTGATCTATTTTCATCTATGTATGGTGACTCGATAGGATGAGAGGAATGTAGAGAAGAGGAAGGTCTGCATAAAAGACACAAGCCCTATTTTTCCAAGTTTGAGAACAGAGTCTACGTTGAGAATGTAATAAAGAGCAATCTGACTTATGGACAGCTGGCTGGAGTTGTGGGCTTGAGCAGCAAGAGCTATTTTTGTGGTTTCTTGTGAAGGGAATTAAGGTTGATATACCCAATAGTGGATTCATCTATTTTGATGTTGGGGTTGTTTACAAGTAGTTTGTTCTGTCTCTATTTGAATCCCCTCCTGATTGTAACCCTATCGCCAATGAAGATGTTCACATGTAAATTGAAATGCCATTCGATCCATTATCTCAGACTCTTCCTCGTAAAGCTTTTATGAAAGAGAATGATTTTCCTAGAAGATTTGTCTATTAGTGCAAGACCAAAAAAAATGGGGAAGTTTGTTCCAGCAAGGGATTTGACACTACTTCTAAGAATGGTATTGAGAGTTTGTTAATGAACTATTCTTGTCAGAGAGGTCAGGAAGCAATATTCTAGGATGAGTAAACTTTCTAGTTTATATCAAGTGTATCTTCTATTTTGACCTGTAATATAGTATCATGTCTTGGATGCTATTTTCAGTAATTGTCTATATTATAGTTATTATGGATTTCAATAAGTTCTTCTTTCCTAGGTTAGTCCTTCAAAGTAAGTATCTTTAGAATAGAATAGAATGAATTCAGAGTGTAGAGCAATGGTGGTGTTTCAACATGGTGGTGATTGTGACAAACAAGTGGATATTCCAGAAGTCATACTTCACATTTCTGCTCTTGGTGTCATGCATGCACTTCATATGTTCTGCCCTCAGCTTCGCAATAGCGATCAGAGTGTTGAAGGAAAAGCCATTGATCCACGTCAATGGACAAGATCGGTGGACAAGGATATTCCCCATGTCATTTGTCTTTGGCACTAATATCATCTTGGGAAATGTCAATCTCAGTCTCAATCTCAATATCAATATACAGCAGTAGAAAAGGTCATCAACAACAGCCTACGAATGTCTAGAAAAGTGCTTGAAATACTTCTACTTGTGAATGACAAGAAGTGAGCATTTAAATTTTTAATGCTGGCAATCTTATGCTTTAGAAGTATATACAAATAAGAGAACTCATCTTCGTGTAAGATATGAGAATGAATCAAATCACGGAAAGGTCATTACAGTGAACTTCATTTTTTCGGGTGCATGGAAATGAAATTTATAATTATTGTATAAACATCCCAGCAAGCTACATCAGATCCCCTTATTGAGAGATCAATTGAACGTGCCACTGGTGTTATATACAACATTACTGGGGAAAAGAACCTTACATTACAGGAAGTAAACAGAGTTTCTCAGGTTGTTACTAGCTTGGCAGATCCATCAGCAAACATAATATGTCGAGTTGTTGTTGATGATAGGTATACTAGAGAACTACATGTAACTATAATTGTTACAGGATTTTCTCAAAATTTTCAGAATATATTGGTGACAGAGCCAAATGGCATAAGAAGGAGCTACTTGAGACTAAGCATGTTGTCAGCGCACCAATTTTGGTATCAGAGCCTGAAGCTCTTGGGATTTGATAATTTATTAATAAGTTGCTGTAGAATTAAGAAAAGAGATCATTGGAATGGTTGCATTTGTTAATGATGTTGCAGTTGTGAAGGATTTGGCAAAGGGATCAACAAGACAAAGCACTAGAAGATCCTGTGGAGGAAAGGTATGAGTAATCTTTATTATTTGATTTGAGTTTATTGTGTTTGAGAAGTAAACAGGGGAAGAGGAAGGCAGTCAAGCCATTGAGGCTTAAGAGGAGAAGAAGCCAAGGAAGGCTTAGTGAAGAGCTAAGAGAAGCTCAAAAGTAAGGGAGTAATTAAATGCTCAAGAGGAAGATCCAAAGCAAGGTAAGCTTGGATTTGTGATTTGTGTTTGTTGAAGTGTTGTATAAAGAGTTGTTACAGGATTGAGAAAGGGATCAAAAGACTAGGATGCAAAAGGCTTAGGTGAGATCAAGAAGATTGTCAAAAGACCAATCAAGGAGAAAAGGCTTGGGTGAGACAAGGGATCAAGAGACCAAGGTGGAAAAGACTTGGGTGAAGATCTCAGAAATGGAAGCATTGTTGAAGGCACTACAGAGCAGCAAGGTACATGAGGGCACCAAGAAGAAAACAAGCATCCAAAAGAAGAAAGGTATGATCAATATTGAAATTGATAAAGAGATTGCTAATTTTAAGAGATATTTAGCTAAGTTTGCAAATAGATATGAGTGTTGGATGCATATGGACAAGCAAGCATGGGTATGGCCAATGAAGAAGAGGTTGAAGTGGCCAATTGATCTCCTAATGAAAAGGAGAAGAAGGCAAAATGAGATTGCCATGAAGAGAGAAGCCCATAGAGGCAAGAGGATGAGTAGGTTTCCAAGAGAGAAATAAGAGAAAGCGGTGGAGAAGAAGGTTCTCATTGAGGAGAACAAGAGAAGAGAAGAAAGAAAAGATGAAGTGCCAACAAGATCACTTGAGAAGATGAGAGTGTTGGTGAAGAGAACACTCATAGGGACCTTGTGGTCTCTTGTTTTTATATCTAATGCTGTCTTTACATGGTTAATTGCAGGTATGAGCAGCCTTGTGAAGGTCAAGAGAAGGGCCTTGGAGAGTGAAGAGATTGGTGGAAGAGAAGACACCAAGTACACAAGTGAATGTGTAAGAGAAAATAAAAAGTTTTCTATTGTTGATAAAGAAGAAGAGATGCATTGGTTAATACATGAGGAAAGTGTTAAGGAACCCATACAAGCAAGAGAAGAATTGGAAGATGAGGATGATTTCCATGATGCCATTGAATGCCAAGAAGAGGCAAGAGAACAGCCAAGCACAAAGGAAGATAAAGACTGCTCCATGGATCAAGCTATCAAAGAGGTAAATGAAGTGCTAAAATCTGATTTTGATCATTCTTGTAAGCATGAATCTGCTAATGTATAGGTGCAAGAGTTGAGGAAGATGATAGAGCCCTCAAAAAGAGAATTTAACCATGGATATGTGATGCCTAAATGGTGGAAGAAGCAAACTCCCAAGCAACAAGAAGTGCTAGTACAAGAGCATGGTTACAGGAATCCTAGGATTTTGGGAGGCTAAAGAAATACTTTTTAGGTTTGAAAGAACTAGGGTGGTATGGGCCAATAAAGAAGTCCCCTAAGAGGGCATAATAACTACAGGAAAATCCTTTAGAGGTGGCAACTACAGTGTGCTTTGTGGCTTAGGTCCCAATGACCATTTGGGGGGCATTGTGGTCTAGACATCACCTTGGTTTGTTGGTTTAGGCTTCTCAATCTTAGGAGGTAGTTGAGGAGGCTTGGTATGATCCATATGAGGATAATCCTTGATGCAGTGGTTTGAATCTTGATACCAAAAGCAAGTGTTGGGAAGGTTGAAATAAAAAACCTTTTGTGACCACTATATCTCCCCAACATGGATTTTGATGAACTCCTTCAGATCTTTGGAGAGGTCAACCTCCACACAGACTCATTTGTTATGACGAGGGGTGAACCACTTATCTGGTTTAATCATAACCATACATCCTATGTGAGCAATGATTTACAGTTTAAAATCCTAGAGGTGAACTGGCATACTAGGAAGCTCAACATAGATAAGGATATGAAGGGTAGCACTGTCAATAACTTTAAAATCATGGGTCCAAGAAGACAAAATCATAGGTTGGTTGTGAAGGAACCAAACATTGGAATTTTCAAGAATCAGCTATGTCTTAGAGGGTTCCTTAAACTTAAACAAGAACAAAACTTTGGTAAAGTTTTGGATTCCAAAGATATGAACACATAATGGCTTCTAATGGTTGTAAAGCCAATTATGGAGGTAATCCTCCAAGGATATGCAACAAAAAAAATGATAGAGAAATTTTCATATGACTTGCAACATTGTTAAACAACAATAACAAAAATAATAAGAATACTTAACTTTAGAATAGAAGGGGGCTAAGGAATTACCTCATCATAGACATTAAAAAAAAATTGAGCTTGATTGGGTGCCATTAGCTCTGACTCTTGCATCAATAGATGTAGTAGATCATGGAGAAACCATAAATGTAGGTCTTGCCTACCTAAAAGGTCATTCACCAAGTGTAGTTAATGCACTATAGCACTATAAAATCTTATGGGCCTAGTGGTATGAGCAATATGGACAAAGGACACAAGCATGAAGACACAAACCATGAAACCCTAGCAACACGATTTCAAGGGATTGTAATTTCATTAACCCATCATAATAAATTCTTGGTATGACTTTTATAAATAGGGTGTTCTAGGAAAATTTATGCACTAGTCCTAGGCATAATCTTTAGGTTTAGAAGTTTGACCAAGGATGAATAAGAGCTCTAGTCTCGATGCACAACAAGGAAATGTATGATTTTCAGCTTAGAATTTTCAATGAATAGATTAAGTTAAGTGTTAGACATGATTTTGACATTGAAGGGCTGATATGAAGATCAATTTAGGTAAGGATAAGTCTTATAAATGGATAATTCAACACCAATAAGTCAAGTACGATAAATTATATAAAATACACCAAGGAAAAAAGTCTATGTTTACAATTTTACATCTCATAATCAACAATGACACAAGTATTAATAATTTGAAATACTCTTAAATATTAAATTCTTAAGAAAACCATAAAATATTTACTAAAAATCTCAATTCAAAATATCAAAAAATAAAATATTACTTATTAGATTAACTCAATAATAATAATAATAATAATAATAATAATAATAATAATAATAATAATAATAATAATAATAATAATAATAATAATATAGGTGTATAATTACATGACATCTATACTTAAGAAAATATATAAAAGAATTTTTTTTTGATGTGACCATATGTAATCTAATAGATATCCCTTTTACATAACCAAGAAAATTTATAACACCAAGAAGATAATTTTTATATATAAAAATAACTTAAAAAATAATGAAAACAATTTTTTGAAAGTTATTATTTCAAAATATAAATGTATAAGTTTCCATATAATGGAAAAATATGAATAAAAATAAATAAAAGAATTTTAAAAGTTCTGTTAACTAGATTTGTTTTTCTCCCTGCATTTAACCGGTTCAACATTTTTATTGTCACAAAAGTGAAACTTCTAAGTTACACTAAATTTAACCTAATGATTGGTGAATATCATTTCTTTGGTGTAAATGGAGAGATCAACATATATATAAAATACAAATCCTAATGTGGATGGTAAAGTGCAATAAAATAGGCCACAAAAGGAAAAGTCGATTTATCATCTCTCTATTTAGTAGAGATTAAAGAATCAAATAATAAGAAAATCATAAGCTGAAATGCATACAAACATGAACTTACAAAATAAATATGGAAGTGAATTACCTATAGTGCCACACATACCCAAGTTTATAGTGTTTCCATTAAATGTCTATATTTACATTTGAAATTTTCAAACACCCTTAACAGGTAGCCCTGATTAATAAATTTGTTGTAATTTTTTTTTCAAATTTTTATTTAAAGGAAATAATAATAAAAAACTAATTTAATAGATTTTTTTATATTTTTTATTTTATCATGATCTAATCGTTGTAGATATCAAAATTGAGTACAAGCTCTTGACTTATGTCATTTATAACACTTTGGAAGGTATAAGCTATTGATAATGAGTGAGGCATAAATTGACACATTTTAATTCAATATTTTTCTATTATGAGTTATAATTTTATTTATTAGTCATTCATTTTGTCATTTTGTTATAGGTATTTTTAGTTTTGGTCTTTTAGACATATCTATAATAATTGGATACGAGAATTTTATGTCCCTATCTATTTAACATAGATTTGTCTTAGTATAAATTTTAGAATTAATTTTAGGGCATGTTTTGTTTTATTTATTTTTTAATTTATTTGGGTCTTATGTTAGGTAGGCTTTTAAGCATGAATAGATCCCAAATTCACAATCAAAGCATTTACAAATACAAAGTTTTTATAAGGCATGAAGGACGGTTCTCTTCTCTTTCAAAAGCTATTCAAATATTTACATGTTCTATTTACAGGTTTTTTAAAGCAATATTCAAGGTTGAATCTTCATCTACATAATTGTGGCAAGAATAAAATAGGAGAAAGAGAATCTACACTTGCATTTACCATTGCACACACACATGTAATTGGGAAATATACGTTTGAGTTTGTTATATCTTTAAAATATTAGAAATATAGTGCAACACTTGTTATTTCAATGTAGATTGACGAAGATTAGTCCAAATCAAGCCTTTTCACTTTATTCCTCCCCATGCCTCCCCCAAATTTGATTCCAATTTGGTTTTTGTGCAAGAAACCAAAGTTTGATTATTTTAGGTACTTTGTGCTCTATTGCAAATTTGAAGGCATGTCCACTACATTAATTAATTCATAGATAGGGGGTGAAATAATCCTTTATATGTTACAGTCAATTGAGACAAATCTATAGTCAATAGACACAGGGACACTACATCGTCATTCACTTATAATAAACTCGTCCAAAGTTTTTTTTGTTTTTGCTTCCAATCTATCTTTTGTAGATTTTTTCCTTTTTTATTTATTTTTGTTTATAGTCTGTCACAATCAATCGAGATAAATCTGTGAATAACAAACTCGAGTGCATTGCATCACCATCCACTTACAGTGGAATTATCCATAGTTAACTTTTTTATGTGCCTAATACTAAGCTTACACAATCACCTCTTCTTTTATTTTTCACAATCAAACAATCAAGATAGTCAACATAGATGAATGTGCAAGCTAATTATATCCCTTCTTAGTATTTTCTCAAATTAATAATTTTTTTATTTAACAATTTTTGAAAATTTAAATAATTAAATATTAAATATTTTTATCATTTTGATATTTCCAATTTTATATATATACATAACAAACACTTATTAATTCAAATTTAATATTTTATAAAAATAAAGTAAAAATAATATATTTGATGTGATGTGACAAATGAGGGCAATACAAAACCAACATTAAATTCTTTACAAGATAATTGTACAAGGCCTTAGCCATGTTTGGTGTTGTTGAACTTGAGTAAATCACTAGAGCATTTTGTTATTGTCTAACTCTAGTAAATCCTTAGAACAATTAGGTTTTTTTTCCAACTTTGGAAAAACACTCAGCCAGACAAAGAAAAAGCAAATTGTGAAGCAAGTTGTAGGTAGGCATAATTATACTGAGCTACATTTAGTAGCGAAGAAGGGAGATTTAAAGGTCGTGAATTTTTTTTTGGGTAATATAAAATATAAAAATGATTTACAAATCCCTCACTAAAATCATACGGTGATCGATATTGAGATGGGGAGATTTAATCAAGTCCAGTTAATGAAGTGAATGAACTAGAAGAAATATCCTTGTATATTGTTGCACCGGGGAAGCATTTGGATGCGTTAAAGAGATTTTGGAGTTTTTACATTTGAAAACTATAATGAATAAAAACCATTCTGCACACCTTCAACTATTGTATCCCTGAGTTTCAAAAAATGAAAATATGTAGTTAAATAATTTTAAAAAAAATAGTGCTTTTAAACAGGTTATGGACATCCATCAAATCATACAGTTGAAAAATGGATTTATACTAGAGGCTATGGAGATGCATGGAATGTTTCACTTGATATGTGAAAAAAGAGTTACCCTACATGAAACCTTGACCTTAACCATTCCACGTTACCACTCAAAAACCCTGTAGTTCATGTATTTTTTAGATGTTATTTCATGGAATGAGATGATTATATAAGTGGGTTAATTGAAAGAGGCATATTACATTCTCCTTACCACATATTCAAAATTAATTTGGGAACCTTACAATAGTACTTGGTAATCTTCATGACAAATATCAAGTTTGTGGTACAAGACAACATGCTCATTTGAGGTTTTTATACCTATTTGTTTAAGCACATAGACTATGGACTATTTAGTGGCCATGTTGATTTAATAGAGGGGGAAAATGTCATATTCACATATATCCAACAATTTTTTGTTGGGTGGGTTGAATTAAAATAATTAAATGGGATAACATGTTACTAGTGATGTGTTATAGTGCATTGAAATGTGTTTCTATGTAATATGCTATATTACAATGTATTATCATTGGGACTATGTTAAACATTCATTGTTATTATTGGGTTGCTAATCACTTAATGTAAGTAGGTGGGTCTTGCACCTTTATAACCATGCCCCTATACTTGTGATAAGGGGAAGTTCTATAAATATTAAGGATAGATCATACTGATTATTATGTTAGAGATTCCATGATATTTCAGTTGTTTATTCTTGGGATTATTTATCTAAGACCTATCATTTTTTGGTTTTAAGTTTGATTATATTAATTGAATTTTTTCATCTCGTGTTTATTGATGTAGTCACAGTTAAGGGTCGCAATGAAGAAATGCCTTAGACAACACAACCTTTAGAATTACATATAAGAATAATGCAATAAAATATCTAAATGAAATAAGTGTTATTTATTTGATTTAAAAATAATAAACATAACTTATACACACAATAAAAAATATATGGCAATCTCAAAAGAGATGCATGGCATCAAAACTTCAATCTCTCCTTATTGAATCACAATCTTCACAAGTATAGTTAACTCTTAGAATATTACACATGATCCTTAAGCTCACTGACTAGCTAAATCAAGTGTATCGGCATGTTCATATATAGTCACAATACCCACCTACTTACATTAATTCTCTTAACAATCCACTAGAATCATTAAATAGTTAGAACACACCTTGTTATGATCTAGAAGGTAATAATTGAATAATGCAAAATATAATGTAGAAAAACATAAAAAAATAGATATTGGTGGGGCATGATGCCCAAATATTCAATATATTCATAAATGGAGTAATACCCTTATAGTAGGGCAATTCAATAGACAATACTCATTTAGGAAAGAATAATTCCACAATTCCACTTCGAGGGGGACACCTCAAATATCCTTCTAACAATAAAAGACTCAACACTTATTTAATATTATTTACAATGATAATCATATCCTCCATATATATATTTATAACTAATAATGGATGGGTAACCTCATAATTCAATGTAGGATGAATCATTATATAATGTACTAACTCCATAAGTTACTTATTTTTCCCAATATATTTGACCTATACAACTAACTAAGAGGTATGTGTTCCACATATAAACATCTCCGCCAACCTATATACATGGATATATCATATCCATAGGTATATAACACACTACCATGCACCATAAACATCAAATGTTTAATAAGAAACCAATGCAACATAATACATCACAACATAGGGTATCATTGAAAAAATCACAGAGTGATATTAATAAAAACTGTAACACACTTAAATGATTTAAGGAATAAAATGAAAATGGTTAATAAATGTAACAACTCATTATCCCTAACACATTGTAAGAATCTATGCACCCATTATTAATTTCACACACAACAAGTTGAGTGGAACTCATAACATCTCAATTCAAGTTGAAACACTTCACAAACAAAGGATATGTAAAATCTTCCTTATGCGATGGTCCATACATTTTTAATACTAGACACCAGAATTATGCACCATATATCAAAATATTTGTAAGAAAAGATAGAAATATTTGGCATCACAAGCCTTAGAGCTAAGTTATTTTATGTGAGACTAATCAAAGACTTACACAATATTTTTTCAAGTGAAAATAAGATGTGCACATCATCCATGCACACAAAAGGTTACACAACTCAACAAAATCAGATATTATGTGAAACATGGATTACCCACAATAAAACTTAACTTTTGTATAAAACAATAGTGTCATGCATTCATTTGCTAACTCTTGGATCAATTCACCCTTTCTATTTCCTTGTGAAAATTTTCATGCATTTATTCTTTCCAATCAACTTATTCACAATTTGTGTTTGGGATATCCTCACTAGTATTCCTTTTATGGCATTAAGAAAAAAATTCCACATTGTAAATAAGTAATGTGTTTATCCCTTTAGTTAGCTCAATCTCATATGCATTTGTCACAAACTTTTCCAACACTCTGCATTGTCCAATCTTCATCCACTTCAAATTATCATGAGTAGCTTTTGAAAAACATTGTTTCCTCAATTGTGATAAGAACAAGTCGCTCACTTGATATTCTACTTATCTTTTCTTCATATATGCACATTGCTTATACTACACAGTCATTATTTTTAACTATTTGCACACTTGTTGATGTAAGATACACATCTAATTAGAAAAACATTTTTCTTTTGCACTCTTATTTCACTTAACTCTGATGTCACATAATTATAGGACCTATCTTGGACTTGATGCATACACAAATCTAAAACAGTTTCATTCTAATACTCTTTTTAACTGAATTGTTATAATAAAATATGTTTCTACCATAATCAAGTACCATGTTCTTGGGTTTTCATCAATAAAACATCAGAACAAATTACCAAGACATTTTTTTACTACCTCTATTTATCAATTTATTTTAGGATGATGTACACTAAAATAATCTATAACTTGGTGTACAACTTCTTCCATAATTTCCTCTAGAAATGTCCAAAAAAATTCACATTCCTATCGTATATTATATTGCATGGAAATCCATGCAATCCTAAAACTTATCTAAGAAACAAGTTAGCATTATGTGCCACATCACTATTCTTCTTACAAGTAAACAAAATATGCCATTTTAAAAAATTTATCCATAATAAAAATATATTAAATCTTGTCCTATGTTGTATTCTAGGAAATCCTAAAATAAAATCAATGCAAATATCTTTACAATGAATCTATGGAATAGAAAATGGTTGATACAAACCTTGAATTTTGGCTTCTTCCTTTCACCAATTAGAAACATCTACATTATTGCACATAATTACACACTTATGCATTCATTCTCGGCTAAAATTAATTTATATCCAACTATGCATATGCTTTGCCATAGTTAAAATGACCTATTAAACCTCCATTATACTTCTCTTTAATCAATTTCTCATGTGTTGATTCTCTAGGTATGCACAATTGTACTCCTTGGAATAATAATCCTTATTGCATGAAATAAATCAATCATATTTTTTTGTCACCACTCACTAGTTTTGCGCATGCTTTTATGCATCTATGAAATATTCATCTTCTTTGTACATATATTTCATTTAATCAAATCATATGACTTCCAATTGTATATCAGTTCATTTGTAACTCTATTTGACTTATCATTCCTATGTTTCAAAAAAAATGAGTAATTATGCATAAAATCAACCCACTTCATATGTCTTTGGTTCAATTTTCCTTGAATATTTATGAATTTTAGTGCTTGATGGTTTGTATACAACCCAAAATCGTCAATTAAAAAAAAACTTCATTCACTTATTAAGTGCTTGCTATGGCATAAAACTCCTAATCACACACTAAATATTTATTCTTCACATCATTTAGTTTCATAATAAATTAAGATGTAGTAATTCATTCTTAACTCATCACTACTTTGATTTTGGTGCCACTTACATTATAATATATTTTAAATACTTTAGGGAAATTTGGAAATCCCAACATTGGCTACTCAATAAATTTATTCTTAAAGTAATATAAACTATGTTTTGCTTCTATGCTCCAAGTGAACTCTTTACTATATTCACACATCACCTTAGTGATCAGTTCATAAATCCCAACAATTTTTTTTGTGAGCTTCCCATAAAAAATCATAATGCCATGAAAGATTTTTATTTCAAATGTGTTGCTTGATGATGACCACTAAAATATAATGTGCACATTTTTTAGATCCATATTTAATTATTATTTGCAAATTAAAAATCCCAAGTATATCAACTCATCCTTCATGAAGCTACATTTAATTCAAATTGACCAACAATTTTTCACCTTTGATCCATAAACTAGGTATATATTCCACATTATGTTTCACCAACATGGATCCTATACATTACTAAAAATCCCTTATTTTATTAAATCATTATTTACTTGTTAATTTTCATAAAAAGGTCATAAAATGTGCTTATAAATGAGTTACAAGTGTTACGTGCTGAAAGGAATACAAGAACATTGAAACTAGAATAGGAAACTAGAGCCAAAACATAATTAAAAGATACATTATATTACCCTAGAGAAACTCAATTTGAGAAAACTCCAACAAAAGTGAGCTATCTCCTCCTTGTTCCACTATATCATTCTACAATTAAAAGTTAATTTCCTTCTTTATGCCTTTATAAACATACTTTTTACTCCAATATGCTCAAACACTCACATGGTCTACTCTTTTTCCACTTGTTATTTCCTTTCCACATTCTATTAATTAAAAAAATCACATAAAATTAATAGAATACTTGATAATAATGTCTCCCCATTGTAACATCTCTACTGATATTGACTTAGAATAACATGATTTTTTTAAAAATTTAATCAATATATTATTTCATTAAATTTCACCATAAGAATCTAATTAGTGATCTAGGTAAATACCTCTAAGAATGTTAACTGTAAAATAAGCATGTAACATCTATCTATCACTGATCACTATCATCAAATAAAACACCACATATCTGAATATAGAAAGTAGTTATAGATGTCCAACTATAGTTGGTACAAATATACAACCACTGCTATCAATGTATAATAAATAAATAATTATATTTCATTAAAGATAATGATTCAATAAATATAATACAAAATACAAGATACAAGATACATGTCTCTATGGAGCATGAGTTCTCAAACTCTGTTATCTTTGATAATATCAAGTGTAGTCTCCAAACAAGTACTTTTATGGGGAGGGAGAGCATCATCTAAGTGCTTTTACATACCAACCACGGACCATTGATCCCACACACAATCCCTCATCAGAGAATGACCCTCCTTTTATCAGGCATAAAACATGCTAAACACAAATAATAAACAAATGCATAAATTTAGTCCATCAAACATATGAATGAATCTCCACTATATCTTTTACCACATAATAATAAGTATAACAAGTGTAGTTCATACCAACTGGGTATAACCTATATTAGACCACACATTCTAAAAATTGTAAGTAGATTTAAATATAGTACATTATATGATAATCACTAATATCATAGTCTATCATTTATGTATACACAACTCAATTTCAATATCCAATCATAATAAATAAAGTCACAATTCTCACAAAAATATAATCTTTCATTTAAATAACTTGTTAAATTTTTAGGAATCTGTATGCATATATAGATAGTGTTCTCTACTTAAGAATGTATGGCCTAGTTTTTAATAGACAATAAACCTTATT
>JARHVA010001430.1:475000-942500 GCA_037957365.1 Torreya grandis | reverse complement strand
ACTCTAATTTTGAATTTATGAATAGTAAATAGTTTTCATATAATTAATATTCATACTCTAAATTCAAAACACATATAAAAATCAGCATTAGAACTATGACTTTATATACATACATACATACATATATATATATATATATATATATATATATATATATATATATATGCCTTATGAATATTTTAATAACCAATAACATTAATTATTTTAGGATAATATATTTATATCCTAGAGATCAATATCAATTGAATATAATGATCTCAAAGATGGCATAAAGATATCATAAAAATAACCAAATTCACTCTAATTCTAAATTTATGAGTAGTAAATAGTTTTCATACAATTAATATTCATACTCTGAATTCAAAACATTAATTGCACATACATATAAAAATCAGCATTAGAAGTATGACTTAATTTAGTATATATATGCCTTGTCAATATATTAATAACTAGTAACATCAAATTATTTTAGGATAATATATTTATATCCTAGAGATCAATATCAATCCACTTAAAATTTCATAATAACTCTACTAGGCATATAGTATTTATTAACAAAGATGGTAAATCTCAAGCCATAATCAGGATTATAATATATATATATATATATATTTCTAAGTCATGTGACACAATTCTTAATAATCCATTATATTATTACAGCATAAATTAATGGAATAGTATAAAGGCATTTAAAATTAATATATACGATCAATTAATACATTAATTAGTAATAATATCAATTAATATTCAATTTGGAACAAGTCAGAACTATGAAATGATAATGTGTAATAAGCTTCTAAAGATTGCTACTGACTTGAAATAAGAACTATATTATATAGGTCACTATCTACATAAATACACAGTAACATTCAGAATGAAATCACATAAGATTAGTTCACCTAAGCATAAATATCAACTAACACACACATATACAATTATTCAAATGTAAATAAAATAAAGAATGTACTAATGCTAAAAATTCAGATAATGTATCATGTACTATCTAATGTGGTATATGCATGGGTTCTAGTTGTTCCTCTATCATCCCCCAATACCTCCATCGATGTCACCCTCTTTGATGATGTTCTCTCTCTCTCTATCATGTTCTTAGGGATGAATCTCTCTTCTATCAACATTATGACAAGAAGGTAGTTATCTCTTAACATCATGATATATATATATATATCATTGTAATAATAAATCAATATGATTATAATGTAAAGAATATACCATACAACTAAAATCATATAAATGTAATCATATAATCAAAGGAACATTCAAATATCCCATAACAACATATGACTTATAACTTAATATAATAATACTCCTCTCAAATTTCCAATCGTAAAAATCCATGGATAATCAAGTAAATTTGCTTAGTGAGAAATCATGATGTATCATCCTTGTCCCTAAAGTTAGTCATCATCATGATGACAATTATTCAAACGTTAGTCATCTATAGAGCTCATCATAGTCCTCCCAAGTAGTAATATTCCTAGAGAATTGGTCCCATAAGACTTTCCATTGCGACATCTCTCTATTATACAAATGGAATTTTTGAGTGTCAATTAATCTGATTGGTTATACCATTACCACCCCAGGATCTAGAACTTTTAAAACATTTCAATCCAACACATGTGAATGATCATATATATATATATATATATATATATATATATATATATATATATATATATATATATATATATATATATTAAGATAAGAAACATGGAAGACAATATGTAATAGAGATAGAGATGGTGGTAATGCAAGATTATATGCTACAGGATTTAAAAATTATAAAACCTTGAAGGGTACCACATATCTTGATGAAATTGTTGCCAACTTCACAAATTTAATCGAGCTCTTTTGTAGCTTAACCCACATGAACATTTTATCACCTACTAAAAATTGCCTATCTATTCTCTTTATATTATTTTAAATCTTCTACCTATCATTGGCCTTCACCAATATTTTCTCGATAAATTTGACTTGATCTTCCATCTCTAAAAGCATCTCAGTACCAAAGACTACTTTGTCTTCCAACCTATCCCAACTAATTGGTACCCTGCACCTTCTTCCATATAATGCTTCAAATGGTGCCATAATCAAAGATAATTGATATGAGTTATAATAAGAAAACTCAACCAATGGAAGATAAAATTATCACTTATATTTTTGATCCATACAATACATATGAAGAATATTCTATAACACTTGATTAACTTACTCAGTCTAACCATCAGTTTCTGAGTGATATGTATTGTTGAAGTTTAATTGCGTACCCAAAGCTAAATTTAGAGTTACCCAAAATATAGAATTCATATTTGAATCATGATCTAAAATGATATTATATGGAAATCCATGTAACTAATACAGTTCTTTTACACACCTCTTCGCAAGAGTAGGCACATCATATATCAAATTTCCTAGTATAAAATGATCTACCTTGGTTAGCTTATCAAGGACAACCAAGATCATGCCATGCCTATTTTTTTACAATGTTAAACCTTGATCAAAGTCCATACTAATCACTTTCTACTTCCATTCTATTATATTGTGTAGATATAAAAATCTAGTTGGATGCACATATTCAACTTTTACTCGCTGATATTGTAGACAACATGACACAAAGTTCACTACATCTTTATTGATTAACTTCTATAAATAAAATGGTCTAAAATCTACCATGAGCTTGGTTACTCTTGGATGTCTTAAATATGGAACATTGTTCAATTCATTTAGCACTGTGCTCCTTAGATTCTTTCAATCTAACACATACATCTTTTTATTTTAATGCAAAAGACCATCATTCTCTAATGAATCCTTTATACCTAGGATTATAAGCATTCATAAATAATACTTTTCTGACCTCATCATAGAGTTAATATCTTGATGAGAATTTAATCATTTGATCCCTAAAATTACTCATGATAGTAGCCACAACTGATATTTACCTCCTATGACTTAGGGCATCGGCTACTCCATTTTCCTTGCCTTTGATATAGTTGATATCAAAATAATATTCAAATAAAAATCTAACCAACATCTATGATGAGCATTCAGAATTGGTTGGGTGAAGATATACTTGAGTTTCAAGTTATTAGTCTTGAGCTCAAACATTTTCTCCAAAATATAATGCCTCTAAACTTATAAAACATGCATAGTTATCATAATTTATAGGTCACGAGGGGCATAGTTCACCTCATAAGTATTTAGCTTCCTTGATTCATAGATGACCACTACACCCTCCTGCATAAGGACTCCTAGTCCATCCCAAAATGCATCTATGATCATAAAAAATTGACCATTGGGATTAGTAACTCTTAGTACTAGTGCTAAAGTAAACCTTATTTTCAATTCCTAAATAACTTCTTCACACTTGTCTGACTAGATAAAACCATTGTTCTTTTTTTTTTAGAGAAGTAATCATATTAACTATCTTAGAAAAAATTTGGAATAAACTTCCTATAATAACCTACTAACCCCATGAAACTTCTTACCTCATGGACATTATTTAGTGTTGGTCACTCCATAATGGTTGTTATCTTTATTAGATCTATTGAAATACCATCTATAAAGATAATATTTCCTAGATATAGTACTTTATCCTAAAAAAATATGCACTTAGACAATTTTACATATAAATTATGCTTTCATAACCATTACAGAACAAGTTCTAGATGTTGAAAATGCTCTTCTTTATTTTAGAGTATATAAAAATATCATCAAGAAAGACCAAAACAAAATGATCTAAATATTCTTTAAACACACTATTCATGAGATTTATGAATTCTACCAGAGCATTAGTCAACCCAAATGGGAACACTATGAACTAATAGTGTCTGTAATGAGTTCAAAATGTTGTCTTTAGAATATATTCATCCATTATCCTCTTTTAATGATATCCTGATCTAAGATCAATCTTAGAAAAGACCATTGTCCATTGCATATAATCAAAAATATAATCTATAAAAGGTAGAAGATATCTATTTTTGATACTTTCCTTATTCAACATTCTATAATCTATGAAAAGTTGAAGAGTACCATCCTTCTTCTTGATGAAGAAAACTAGTGCACCACATGATAACACACTTCACCTTATCAACTCCTTTGACAATAATTCATGGAGTTAAGCCTTTAATTAAACCAATTCAATGGTTGTCATCTTATATGGTGCCTTAGACTATGGTTCTGATCCAGGTATGATATTGATAGAGAAAATAGATTCATATTTGGGAGGTAACCCTAGCAATTTCTATGAAAACACATCATGAAAATTTCTAAGGAATGGATAATCCTCAAGGTATGGTTCCTTAGATTCCTCCATTTCATTTATCTTGACAATAAATGCTTGGAACCCTTTTTCTTAAGCCTTTTTGAGTTACATTGTAGAAATTTTCCTAAGCCTCATCTCTCTCTTCTCACCTTGAATTTGTGTATGATATAAAAAATCATATAGACACTCAACCTTCTTCAGGTAACAGTCAACCTTGGGTTTATGATTTTCAAGATAGTTTACTCCTAGAATCACATCATATGACCCTAGTGGTGTTACATAGAGATCCACTACTATTATGAATTTGGGCAACATAATCACATAATATGTTTTTAGTTTATTTTAGGTGGTTTAAAGGTTTCAATATTATAAAACAAAGCACATGTTTTTTTATTTTTTAATATTTATCTTTTATATGTAATTATATGAGACTCTGTTAACAAAATATTATGTCATTACCCCCCTTTGATGATGTATTAAATCAACTTGGAAATTAGCATTTCCCACTTGTCTAACAAGGGCCTCCAATGTATAACAAGGGAAATGCATGCAAATTTTGATGATGAGTCACAAAAACTATACACAATAATTTGCAATTGTTGTCGATTTATATTATAGCATTGATGTAATTTTTCATCTTCTTTTGTTAGATTGTGTTGGAGGTTTTCTTTAACCAATGTTTTTATTAAATCAACAATATAAAATTTAAAAAAAAAAAAAACATTTATTTTTCATGTTTTGGATTATAATAATTAAAATAATACCTAAGATTGTGTTATAATCATTTATTTCAAACCCTAAGCATTCTAGAAGGAGGAAAATATAATACCTTCTACCCAAACTATGTGTGATGTTTGCTTTGTGATACTCAAATCATGGGTCAATGCTATGTAAAAATGGAATGAGCTCTAATTGGCATTTTTAAATGGTTAGTGTATTGTATAGGGTATGCACCCTATGTAATACAAAGGGTGCATACCCTTTTTAATGTATAGGGTATGTGTAAACGTTAGCTTTGGTTTGTCGACACTATTTGAAACTGATTTATTCGTGGGTATTTGAATGAATGTTTACCATTTTCAATGGGGTGTTCACCCTTTGTGAGATATGAGTTCAATTTTTATAAATGGTACATTTCTGCTCACCCCTCCCCCATTTCCTAATCTTCTTGCACTTACCTAAATAAGATACTTATTTGGATCATTGATTGACAAACACATAACTACACAAGTAAAAATATGTAATCTTATGACTATTAGATACTCCAATATAAAAATTAGGTGTCTACATAATTACCCACTTGATGTGTGTATGCATGTGTGTGTATACATAAATATACAATTAAAACAATCATAATGTGGTTACAAAATTTTCTTCTCCTAAAGCTCCCATAATAACTCCAATGATCCTCTAAAAACCTACAAAGATAGGCACATGTGGATAATTGCATAATTAATCAATATTGTATAGAAATCTAGAAATGAAAATTTGAAAATGATATAATTTATTTTGTTAGAGATGTGATAGTGATTCCTGTATGAATAAAATATTTAAATATTTGATAAAAATGTTTGAATTTGCATGTTAAATTATTAAGAACATGAATTATATAGATTATGTTTATATTCATAGTCACTGATTTATAGAAAATCTAAATTATTGCTTGATGTTCACATCCATGCACGATGTTTAAAACATACATATACATGATTATAAGAATTATTTCATCAAGATATTCTAATATTTTGTGCATCAAATTCCAAGTCCTATTCTTCATCCATTTGGTGTATAAGAATTAGGGAAATGTATCATAAGGATATTGTCTTCCATAAGCACATCTAGCCTTATTGTGCTCCTCTCTTTTATACATGTAAGCATCAATCCACTTGTTCAATTACTATGTATAACATGAAGTATCTTATAAATTATTACACTACAAATAAACTAATCTCAAATTCAAAATGAATCCATTTGTTTTTTTACTATGTTTAACAAAAAAACTTATAGATCGCATCTTCCTTTGCTTGATCAAAAAAGCATAATTAATAAATTAAATATAATTAAAGTTTAATATGTTATTTACATGTTTAAACATATGAAGATTAATATAATATACTAACTCAATATTATTAACTTTCAATTTCCTTCTAATGTCCCCTCTAACTAGCCAACATCACTTCAACATCCCATAGGTGAGTTATCTTAGGGAATTCTTTTTATAGATATTCATTTACATAGAAAAATATTTTCTGAATAGTATAACCTTATACAATGGAAACATTTTACAAGTTTAACTTCTTTACAACCCCTTTTAATGTAACTATTGTGCCAGAATATCCACCAAGTGTTGACTAAGTGAAATAGTGAATTGAATAAATGCCATAACAATATCATTGACTAAGTGGATTAGTAGATGATCTTGAGAGTTGAGAAATGAAATTGGAAATTATTTTTTGAGAACATAAATAGTATTTGAAATTTTATTTTTCATCTCTTCTATCTTAGAGGTATAAATCTCCTTTATTGACAACCATACTCATAATTTATATAGTATAATTATGGCCTTTATGAGATCATGTTGAAGCATATCATCTCCTATTAAACCAAGAAGAAATATATGTTATCACATTAAACACATTGACTAGACAAATTAAAAAACTAAAAAGGATAAACATATAAATTATTTCAAATTAATTAAAATCATGGTCAACATACATTTTAGAGGTTCTACCAAAAATAATTTCAACATTGTACTAAATCCATTAAAAAAGAATGCTCTCTTGAGTGATGACCATAGAGTTGAGGTGGGCATATTTAGTGCATGACCTTAGTGACTATCATGTGGGGTTTAATAAAAATTCATGGATCCTTTAAATATGTTCCATTACTCTCCCATATTTTTTTTATAATAACGTTGAGGTCTTTTTCTGATTGTAGCTAGTTTGTGTTTTTAGTAGATATATGCAATAACATATTCGTGAATTGATTTAATAATATTTTTTAGTATCTTCATCAATAAGGAGATGGATTACTAAAAAATAATTCTAGGAAGGAAGATTTTATAATATAGGTAGTATTTTAATTCCCTTAAGAATATCATATGTGTGTATTTATCATACATCTTTATCTTCCCACTTTGATTTCCACCAAGTTTTTGGAAAAATAATATTCACTGTATCATAAGCATTGTTATAACATTACACAAAATCTACAATAGATATTGACTTTGGTGATCATCTCATTTCCATTTGATTGTCAAATTTCACTTTTTTTCACTATGATATTCATGGTCTATCCTAAGAAAATATTTTGTCCTTCATAAATGTGCTTTCTCAAACTAGGTGTGTAATTTGAGCATAAGTTTTCACCACAACAAGGGCATGCATAGTATCCCTTTATAGTCAAACTTGAACAAATGATAATATTGGATAATCATGAGTTATCCTTGATATATAATTCCATGTGATTTGATAATTTTGTTGTTAAGTGGCCTTGACACATCCTACATATGCACCTCATATAATTTTTTTTGAAACTCATCTATAGGATGTTATAACAATCCATTATTTATTTGATATTTACAAAATTAGACATTGTAGATAATGTATCTATAAAAATCTATTTTATATTACTTTTGAGTTCAAAAGTTTTTGGTCTATCTACTAGACCCTTCTGCAAGGTCACCTGATTATTTCCAAGGATAAGTAAAAATAAATATAGATGCTATTTTCATAACATAAGACATATAGGAGTGTTATAATTTATGGAGACAAGCCAAATCAAATGTGTTTATGACAAATTAAAATATGGATTAACCTCACCCATTATAAGACCTAAGTTTATCACTCCTTCAGTTCTAATTGAATTTGTTAGGCAAATTCTAATCAATGTGTTTCATAGCATGGAAACCACTTACTACTTGTATTACCTCATTGCTAATTTTATTTTTGGATTACCATGTCATTATCTTGACAATTGATTTGTAGTGATAAAGATATTCAATGCACTAATCAAAGGGAAATGTTGTAAAATCTTCCTTGGAATTTATTGTCCACTAGTCTACGAACATTGAAATGATACTTTTCCCTAAGGATTGGGAAAAATTATAGCATTCACATACTCTCTCCTAAATAATATGTAATAATTTATGCATGCATCATATTTTTTATATGAAATTTACAAGGAAGATGATATATGTTGGGCTTCCCTCTATGATGTAGGCATTGTGTTTTCCTTGGGTAAAATTGCATTTTTAATTAACTTGTACATGTATAAGAACAATGTTTAACAAGTTACAGATTTTTATAATTAATGTGTCTATCAAGATGTTAATTTATAATACAAAATCATAATTCCATAAAGATAATTTATTTATTACATTATTAATGTTGTGACACTAATGTTTGACCATGTAAATTTAACCTTTAATCCCATTAATGCTAAAGTGGTATTCAACATTCTTTTTATAGACTCCTCAGATTTTAGAAATGGAGTTTCTACTATTTTGTTTTATGTAATTTAATCCCTTTCCCTCTACAATAACCTCTTCACCACTATCAAGTAACCTTCTTCATCAAGAATTTCACAAGGTTCATTCATAGTATTAACACACTCATTGTCATTGTCAATTTCTTGCATAATATCATCATATAAATATGACCAGAAGGATGAGAAAATAAATGATTTACCATTTCATCTAAACCATCATCTTTTCTACATCCAACATATGGTTCATGTATTGTACTACGTTCACTCTATGATTGTGCTCTCCATTAAATGCAAATTTTAGGTTCTAAATAGTTTTTAAGATTTTTGTTTCTTAGAAACTAGTATTTTCAAGGTCTTTGGGATTAGCAAGATGGCACCTGCGCCATGTATACATCTAAAAAGAACCTACACAATGGCATTTTGAATAAGGGGAATGATCACCGATCTATGATATTTGACTTGAGAAAAAAACCATAAATAATATTTCATACTAAATTTTCAATAATAAAAAAATCAAACACAAACCATTCTATAAATTTACAATATAT
This sequence comes from Torreya grandis, assembly GCA_037957365.1. Classification (NCBI taxonomy): domain Eukaryota; kingdom Viridiplantae; phylum Streptophyta; class Pinopsida; order Cupressales; family Taxaceae; genus Torreya; species Torreya grandis. The sequence goes on along the minus strand of JARHVA010001430.1, from coordinate 933,185 downwards.
TAAAAGTAACCATATATTTGTGAGAACTTTTCAAACAAATTCATGAAAAATAACATTCTATATTTGCAAGTATGCATTAAAAATGTTTCCAAGTGTTGTCTATAAATCCATGTATCAACATCATAACTAAAGAGATGATGTAATATCACCAATTTGAGGCCATATTTCATTACATATTCTTAACTTTGTAGGAGGGGGAAGAGTATGGGTATCATAAAAAAGGAAATTCATCTCATACTATAATATCCCCAATTGCCTCAACCAATATATAATGGGATAAATTTTTTAGCATCTCATTATCTCTATTATTCCCATGCCCATGATTTCAATATTGGATTTATTTGACATGCATCATTTACAAGTGTTTATAAATATGGAAATATCATTATGGGCATACAAAAAATCATCTATATGTGCATGATCATGCATTTCCATACTTGTTTACCCTTCTTAATATTTTCTTTGATTGTTTCTACATTTCAACATAAACCATAATTTGACATACCAAACTCAGAGTCAGCCAAATTGGTCAAAACATTGAAGGGGTAATTAGGTTTTTATATTGGTAATATGAGAATATCATGATCTTGATAAGTTTGTGATCCTACACTGATGGGGTCAAAATAAAGAGACCAAAATTTACATCAATATATACTATATGACTATATCATATTTCGACTCCCCTAAAAGTGAAATGGTACATAAATTACAAGAAGTGGCTTGTTCATTGGCCTTACACAAAATGTTCTAAATTTTTTTAAGTGCACATCATCTTATCCCATATGTTTGCTTGGATGGTCCAAATCACCTACAAACCCCTGATCATAAGGTATGTACCATAGTTTCTCTTGCTCTCTGGTCAATTCCTTTAAGACAATTGATATATGATTTTTTTGTTGATTTCTTTGTAATTCATTTTATTCATTTGAGATTGAGTGTAATCATAAGGATGTGGTGATTTTTTATTGCATTAACTAAATAAATATACCTTAGGAATGAGGGTAGTGATGAGGAGTATTAAGTAGCATCTTTATTGGGATTTACCTCAAAATGTGAACTTGCCTCTCCAAAATTGTGGCCATTTCATATTCTTCCTCTTCAACCTTTACCTTTTACTTGCAATGGTAAATGAATTGGATCCCCCTAATTTCCATGTGAAAGGAAAACATTTTGAAAGTATGATGATGGTGGTGGTGGTGGTGGTGGTAATAATAATAATAATAATAATAATAATAATAATAATAATAATAATAATAATAATAATAATAATAATAATAATAATAATAATAATCGCATGAATTTTAAAATAAAAGAATACATGATGGGATAGAGAGCCAATATTTTTAGTAGTTGTAGGAGGGTTGTGTGCAAAAGAACTCAAGTAAGGATTTGTAGGAGAATCTAAGTAATAACTCCATAGAGCATGAAAAAAATATGCACTATCATCTAAATCACTTACCATATCTATTTAGCAAAATGTTATTAACATTTATCAATATGCATAATATACAATTATATTTTAATAAAAATGCATTTATTTAGGCTTCTATAAGACCCATTAGGTTGAATTGGGATGTGGGGTTCACAAAACAATTATCATGCCTTGATGTTTAGGAATTATGTGGCAAGTGTCATGGTATTTATGAGCATCAGTCAACATCCCTTATTAATGTTACGTAGGTCTTCAAACAAGGTTTTTGCCGCATAAGACTTGTCTAAAGGGTGAAAAACAAAGTGATAATCAAATAATATCAAGTGCCAATGATTGTTTTCCCATCCCAAAATAAATCTACCAAGCATATTAAAAAGTAAAAAAGTGGGTTTGGTAAGGGTCAAAATCAATACATATAAAAATATTGAACAATATCAAGTATCAACAATTTGATTTATAGCTCCTAGAAAGAGTAGGCCTAAAATGAAGTGCATATTTATTTTTATCTTATTCAATAATAACTAATCACAAAACATATACTAAAATTACGTAGATAACAATATGTATGCCAAAAAGATGATGTTTTTATAGTTAACTTTTACATTCTCTATGCCCAATTTTCACTCAATTTAATGTAGTGAAAATTGAGTGAAAATAAAGCAATTTAATATTTTATTCAACTTAATATGTGATTTTAATTAAGATGATTTTATGTCAGATATTGAAGTCAATTTAAAGATGATAATAAAGTCACCTTTAGTGGCACTCTAATGCTAACCCTTAGTGATGATAATAAAGTTTACACTTAATGACATGGCAATGTTATCTTTAGTGATACCCTAACATTGTCATGTAGTGGCACCTTAACCTTATCCTTAGAGACACCTCAATGTCACATTTGTTAGTGACACTCTAATGTCACCATCCAAAAGCCCATCTTAAATATAAATTTAAATCTAAATTTAATGTCTAAAAAATAAAAATAAAGATGACATTAGGATGACTTCAATATATAATTTTGATTGGTCAAAATATTATTATAATATATCTTTATTTTTATGTTTTATTTTAAATTATAAAATTTGTATCCGAATAATGATAGGGCATACCTCATTATAGCCCATCAACCTCCTGTGCTATGATATACACAATTGTTCCTGTTATTATAAAAAATGATGTTAAAATTCTTTTAAAAATCTAATAAATTTAAATATTAACCTTTTTTTATTAAATTATTAAAGTCTAATAAAATTAAAGTTAGACAGAGACCTTTCTTATTAAATTATTGAAGTGTAATAAAGTTGAAACCTTTCATATTAAATTGTTAAAGTCTAATAAAATTGAAACCTTTCATATTTAATATCAAAATTAAATTAAATTTAAATGTGAACCTTTCTTATTGAATATTTAGTAAAGTTGAGCATAGACTATTTTTATTGAATGTTTTGTAAACTTGGACGTAGATTTTCCTTAAATGTTAAAGTAATTAAATTGGAAGTGCTCCTTTATTTTTAAATATTAAAATTGGATATAAACCCTCTCTATTAAATTTAAAGTCCAGTAGAATCAGATGTGACGAACCTTTCTTACTCAATATTAAAGCCTAGTAAAATTAGACAATATTTTTGTACCGAACGTTAATGTCTACGATGTTTAATGGTGTCTCTCTCATCTCCACACAAACTTTCACGATGGAATGCCTTCCATATTCAACAAAATGAGGGAAGACATTTTGAATCTTTCCCATCTAGATCCGACAACTGCCTCGAATAAAGTCACATTATCCTTTTTTATCCAATCTCATATGCAACTCAATTCAATCGGTGAATGTCTAGGGGACAACTATGAAGACCTATTAATAAAATAATTATAAAGAATTTATTAAATATATAGATGTTTTTAAGAAGGATGTTCAAAAAATTTAATATTGATTTGATTTTTTTGTCATGTATAACATCAGATTATTTATTAAATTTTGTTTCATTTAATTTATTTTATTATTGGTATATAATTTTTTTAAATATAAAGTTATGAATCAAAATGTTTTCTATTGGAATTATGAATTATTCTGGATTACAAATGGGGGATTAAATTTCCCTTACAATCATCATACCAATCATGAAAGGCCTTACAAACATTAGTATAATCACTATGGGTCCTAGAGACATCACCACGATAACTACAGGGCTCACACTGATCTCCATCAGCTACAATTGACTTAATATACTACTGACATTTAAACCTAGATGAGATTGGACACAACCAAACCACTGTAAACAATTCCCCTGCATCTCTTTGACAATTAAACTTATTTTATTATATATTTTATATTGACTTTTATACTTTTATACTATACTTTAATTGATTTTGTATTATTCTTTTTGTTAGACCCTTTAATATATAATTTTTTTTGTATAATTTAATTAATCGTTCATTCATTTTTATTTTATTTTAAATTATTTTTATACAAATTTAATTTTTATCTCATATTTTTTGTGTATTGTCTTTTTCTCATTTTATTGGAGATGGTTGAATTAGTGAAACAAATAAATATTGATTCGTCTTAAACTCGTTTATTGTGATGACGTGTATTATTATACCACCCTAACCTCTAATATTAATTTTGTTTGCTTCCAGATGAAAGAGATGCCCTTATCATTATTAAGAATAATCAAACATATCCACATGCAGTTGCATTCATGAAACCCTAAAGGGGTTTACTTGTTGTGAGTGGTGTGGTATTCAATGTAGAAAATACATCTCTCGCATCATGTAATAATGAATTTTTTCTTACTCCATTCCTTTCAACAATAGTGTGTTTAGATCAGTCACATCTCAATGCCATTTTAATGTCGATAGGGTATAAAATGCTATCAATGTGACTTATTTTCTAATTTCATATTTTTATGATATGTAATATTGATAGGCTTTTATAGTATATAAATCTTAAAATGGCACGAGAAGATACTATAGCTAGTGCCCTACACGTGTTTCGTAGAGGTAACAAATTTGGTTTTTTTATTTGATTTTTCTATTTTGTTATAATAATTGTGTATATTTTTTTATTTATTATTTTTTAAGAAGGAATAAACAATGTTATATAGTTTTCTTATTTCATATTGATATGGAAATTGTAAGGTGAGAAAATGAATTATGGAAAATAAATTGAATCACTCTTGAATGAAATATTAGAGTGAGAGAACTGCACAAATTATTGATCGTTAGAAATACTATTTCACCACTTGATTATCTTTAGAAGTACCATTGACATCAATATTGAGGGGAAAAAATGATAGAGTTAAACTTGTTTGTGATTGTTACAAAAGAGTGTTTGGTTACACTAAGTAAGGCGAAGATAAATGAACAAATTTTTGTTTCATATGTATATGTTTGAAGTTTTTTACAAGTCTATTAATATGTGCAATTGTTTTCTTAGGTTGAATAAGCTTGTCAAACTTTGTGGAAGAAGGTTTGTTATATTTTAAATCAAATGTAATAATACAGATATTTGAGAGGCATTTCTAAAGGTTTGGAGTATCTTCTAAAACATTAGAGCATTCACTTGAGTCAGTACATAGTCTAGTTTTTTCCAAGTAGAAAAAGAGTTGGTATGTTACAAAAGGTCTTGGAGGAGTTGTATCTTCACCTTAAAAGTATTGTGATAACTTAAAATAAGCTTGGAACATAGGGTTGGCTTCAAGAGTTGATATAATATTACTACATTTCTAAATCCATTTGGGAACCTTGTAGTAATGTATGGTAAGATTCATCATAGATATGAAATTTATGATAAGCCAACATTCATTTGAGGTTATTATACCTATTAGTTAAAGCGCATAGGCTATGGACAATTTAATGGTCATGGTGATCTAATAGATTCAAGAAAGATCAAATTTTCATCTATCTAACTATTTCTTGTTGGGTAGGTTGTATTGGAATAACTAAAGGGGACAACATATCACCTATGATGTGTTATAGTGCATCAAGATGTGTCACTATGTAATATGCTTTATTACAATATATTATCATTGGGATTGTGTTAAGCATTTGTTTTTATTAGTGGGTTGCTAAGCACTTAATGTTAGTATCTGGGTTTTGTGTCTTTATAAGCATGTCCTTACACTCGTACTAGGGGGAACTTCTGAGGAACTTATAAAAATATTAAGGATAGATTGTAGTGATTATTATGTTAGAGATTCCATGTTATTCTAGTTGTTTATTCTTGAATTGATCTAGTTAAACTTGATCACTTTTTTTTTCAAAATTTTGTGTTTGATAATATTCATTGACATGTTCTATCACACGCTTATTGATGCAATCTCAATTAAAATATATATATGTATATGTATGTATATATGTATATATATATATATATATATATGTATGTATGTATGTATGTATGTATGTATGTATGTATGTATATGTATGTATGTATGTATATGTATGTATGTATATATATATATATATATATATATATGTATATATATGTATGTATATATATATATATATGTATATGTATGTATGTATGTATGTATGTATATATATATATATATATATATATATATATATATATATATATATATATAAAACCAAACAACCTTGAAAATTACATATCAAAATAATGTAATAAATTACTTAAATAAAACAACAGTGCTTTAAATGTTTAATGTTTGAAAAATTAAAACCACGTTAACATTAAAATAATTTTAATATATGACTTTAAATAATCAAATATTATAATAATATTTATATTTTTATATTTTATTTTAGATTGAAAAATTTACACCTTAACAATGACAAGACATATCCCATTATAACCCATCAACCTCTTATTCTATAATATGTTAAAAATATTTTTATATATCTAATAAAATTGAATCTAGATTTTTCTTATTAAATTGTTAAAATATAATAAAATTAGATAAGGATTTTTCTTCTGAAAATATTAAAATTTAATATAATTCAAACCTTTCTAAATCAATGTTAAAATCTATTAAAGTTTGAATGTGAATTTTTTTATTAAATATCTAGTAAAGTTGAGCACAAAGTATTCTTAGTGAAAGCTTAGTAAAGTGGGACGTAGACTTTCATTATTAAATGTTAAAAGTCATAAAATTGGAAGCGCACCTTTGTTCATGAATATTAAAGGAGCAAAATTGGATATAAACCTTCCTATTATGTTAAAGTCTAGGCTGTTTGTCTCTCTCGTCACAAGGGAAGACATTTTGTTTCCATCTTTCCCATCTAAATCGTTTGTTCCGTGTTCGAAAGGGAACTCAATTAAAGTAGTGCCCTCCAGTAAAGTCAATTCAATCTCACGTGCAAGTCAATTCAATTGTTGCATGTCTTGGGGTCAATTATAATAATAAATAAGTAAATAATAATAATGAAGAATTTAGTATATATATAAAATATTGATTTGATTGTTACAACAATGGATTATTTGAAAGGTTTTGTCTAATTTATTAGATGCTATAATTAAATTTGTTTTGTTGTTAATTTTATGTTGACTTTCGTGCTTCTAAACTCTATACTTTAATTGATTTTGTATTATTTTTTTTTTTGTTACATTATCTCATATTAAAAAAAATTATGTTACAATTTAGTTGTTGATTCATTTTCATTTTATTTTAAATTATATTTAAAGTTATTTAATTTTTGTTTCATTTTTTCCTTGTTTTATATTTTATCGATTTTATTGTAGATGAAATAATTGAATTGGTGAAACAAATAAATATTGGGTCATTATATGCTCGTTTATTGTGATGACATGTTGTTGTACCACCCAAACTTATAATCTTAATATTGCTTGCTTGCCACATGAAGGAGATGTTCTTCTCATTGCCAAGAACAATCAAGTATAACTATTTCTAATTGCATTCACGAAACACTGAAGGGGTTTAATTGTTGAGAACTGTGCAGTGTTCAACATAGAAAATACATCTCCCATGTCTTATAATATTGAAAATTTTCTTCATTCATTCATTTCAACACAATAAAGATTAGCTCAATCAACTTGTGTGCCATTTTAAGGCTATTAGGGTATAAAACACTACTACTGTGACTTCTTTTTAATATGATATTTTTATGATACATCATGTCGATAGTTTTTTATAGTGTATCGATATTAGATGGCATCGAGAAATGCTATAGCTAGTGGACTACATGTGTTTTGTAAAGATAATAAATGTTATTATCACTATTTGTTTCCTATTTTGTTATATATATAATAAATATATATATTGTTTTCTTTCTTTTTTTTAATGAGGAATACAAAATGTTTTTTAGTTTGTTTTTAATTCATATTGACATGAAGGTTGTAAGAGTGAAAATATTAATTCTAGAAAATAAATTGGAGTACTCTTGAATGAAATATCAAATTGAGATAACTGCATCATTTGTTGATCTTTAGAAGTAATGTTGAAGTCAACATTGAGGGAAAATATTTGATAGAATTAAATGTGTATGCCATTGCTAAAAAGGAGCATTTTGGCTACATTATGTAAGGAAAGTATAAATGCTTCTACTATGTAAAGAAAATTATGTAATACACAATGAAAATTCTTACTTTTTGATGAAATAACGTCTGGGTTCACTTATAATCCTACATCAATCAGAAAAAATATGTTAGATTAGGAAAGTTAGCTAAGTCTAGTTTTGCACAAGTTTATGTTGCATACAAGTCTTTGGGTAAGTGCAACGAAATGATGGGCCAAAAGGGGGTCTTAAGTGGACATATTTTTCCTAAAAAATAAAAAACCTCAACTTATAGGGGTTATTTAAGACACTTACACTCACAATTTGAAGATGTCATGTGAACATGAATTGTAGCATTTTGAATCTAGTTTCTAAACTACTATTTTTTTTTTAAATGGTCAAGTATAAGTATGTCAAACATCATAAATTCAAAGAGGTAGTAATATTTTTTGGAAAAGGCTGAGTAGATAGCTTTCTATGTGACCCATCATTTTTTGAGCATCGTTTAGTGTTGTTTTAAACCCTTTGGTGGAAAGTCTGTTACGATCATCTAGTTTACAACATATTTTTTAAAAAATAATTAATGATTTTGTTTTAAATTTCATAAGTTAATAGACCCTAAAATATAATCAATAACATATAACTGACTGTGCGCCCCCTAACTACCACAAAATATCAAAAATTAGATTTTTTACAAATGTGTATAGAATTAGGTCTAGTTTGCAACCATATAATTTTTTTTTAAATTTGAATCAATGAATCAAAAGATAAACAAACAAATATGAACATGTATAGTTGCGGCATATAGCATTATAAAAGGACTTACTTTAAAATAAATATAGATAATAACTTTGGAGAGTGTAGTCCATGTTGTATTAATATTTTCAAGAAAAAGTTTGATAAAATTCATAGTGTTTAGCATGGAAGAAGTTGACTTTTGTTAAAAACATGCAATCGAATATGTGTTTTCAAGTCCGTGCCTTAGTATAAAGAATCAAAGACTTTTTCGAGCCTTTAGGCATGTGTTTGAAAATTGAAATACAAGAATCACATAAGTGGAAGTACCATGTATGCAAAATATTTTAATACTAGTCTTTATATTTGTGTACTCATTTTTAGTCTTTAGAACCATGTACATAGTATTACTATTATAAAATTGCATACGTGGAATAATTTAGTAATAGATTGACATGCATGGTATATAAATAAAACAAATATTTAGATATGGACATTTAGTTTCCTATTCTTTAAGTTATATTTTATTTATATACTTTCAAGAAGTTTAAGAGTGGTTTCAGACCTCTAGGAGCTATAATGAAAATTCTAGATTTTGGAGGGTCCTATCATATTTTAGACTTAGTCAAATTCTAGGAGTTCAGGATTTTTGACATAGCCATATTTTAGGGTTTAAAATTTTTAGGAAGACATCATAGGACATATGAAGGATATATGAAGGGATGTAGGTATGATAGAATAGTATGAAAACATCTCTCACAATGTTCCACAAGTCGATCCCACCCCATTCCCTTTACACCCCATAAGGTATACAATGTGGTAGAAATGCATCAATGAGCCCCTAATGCATACATGAACTATCTAATGCAAAAATGCATACAAAACATGATTTATAGTTATGAGGTATATTTATAACAATAATCCCACAGAGAAAACACACGCATCACTTCTTTCATCCTATAAATCATAGATATTTCAGCTATATTTTGATAAATTTAAGCATTACTCAATTGGGGTAATTAGTTATGTGATTTCGGCCAAATTCAGCCTTGTGAACCTAATTATTAGTCTAAATGTTGTTAATTAGGGATAGAATGATTTTCTTAGGGTTTAAAGAGTTTATGATTTATGATTTATGATTTAGGGTTTGGGGCTTAAGGTTTTAGGCATATGGTTTAGGGTATAGGGCATAGGGTCTAATTGTGAAGGCAATTAGGGCCAATTTGATCTCATTGAACCTACTTCTGACTATATAATCTAATATTGAGCACAATTAGCCCTAATGTCATCACAAGTTGAGATAATTAGTTAATTGGGGCAATAAGTGATGTGATATGGAAAAAATTGAGCCCTATGAAAATAATCATTACTCTAAAGGGCATTAATTAGGGATAGATCAATTGATTTAGGGTGTAGGGTTTATGATTTAGGGATTAGGGCTTAGGGTATAACATATAAGATTTAGGTTTTAGGGTATAAATCTAAATCATGAAGGCAATTGGGGCCAATTTGATCTTGTTGAACTTATTTCTAAATACAAAATGTGATTTTGGGCTCAATTATCCCCAATATCATCACATATTGAACTAATTAGTCAATTGGGGTAATCAATGATGCAATTTGAATCAAATTAAACCCCATGAACCCAATTTTTACTTTAAAGGATGTTAATTTGGGATAAATCAATTGTTTTAAGATTTAGGGTTTATGATTTAGGGACTAAGGTTTAGGGATTACGTTTTAAGGTATAGGGTTTATGGTTAAGGGTATAAGGTTCAATTTCAAAAACAATTGGGGATAATTTAGGCTTATTCAACCTATTTATAACTAAATAATGAGTGAAAGTATAATACTACGTCCCAATATCCGCCCAAAAAATAGTAAAATAAAGTAAAAAATTAATCTAAAAATATTAATGATTTTTAGAAAATTTTGAAAAATGTATATGCACTACATATTTGTATAATATATTCTAAAACGTATTTGTTGATTAATTTCAATGTCCCAAAAACTCAATAAACCACCATGTTGTTATAGAATGAGTCAATTAATTAATTAGGGAAATTAGTGATGTGATTTTACCCAGATTAAGTCTTATGGAATTAATTCTTAGTCTAAATGATGTTAAATGGGGCTAAAACTATTAACTTAGGGATTAAAGAGTTTACAATTTAGGGTTTAAGGTATATGGTTTAGGGTTTAGGGTATATGGTCTAATCATGAAGGTAATTTGGGCTAATTTGAGCTTGTTGAACCTACTTTTGACTAAAAAATGTGATTTTGGACATAATTAGCTCCAATGTCATCACAGGTTGAGCCAATTAGTTAATTAGGGTAATAAGTGATTTGACTTGGGCTAAATTGAGCCATATTAAAATAATTATTACTCTAAAGGATGTTAATTAGGGGTAAATAAATTGATTTAGGGTTTAGGATTTAGTGCTTAGGGTATAGGTTACAAGGTTTAGGTTTTAGAGTATAGGATCTAATAATGAAGGCAACTGAGGCCAATTTGATCTTGTTGAACCTATTTTTGAATATATAATGTAGTTTAGGCTCAATTAGTTCCAATTTAATCATAAATTTAGCTAATTAGTTAATTGGTGTAATCAGTTATGTGATTTATGCTAAACTAAGCCTTATGAACCTAATTGTTTCTCTAAAAGATGTTAATTTCAAGTGAATCGATTGGTTTAGGGTTTAAGGTTTAGGTCATACTATTTAAGGTATAATTTTTAGGGTTTAAGTTCTAATTACAAAGGAAATTGGGGACATTTTGAGATTACTCAACTTATTTATGACTATAGAATGTGATTTTGGCTAAATTAGCTCTAATGTAATCACATATTTATCTAATTAGTCAATTAGGGAAATTATTGATGAAATTTAGGCCAAATTGAGCCATGAGAACTTAATTATTAGTCTAAATGATGTTAATTACGGATAAAATGATTAGTTTAAGGTTTAAAGAGTATAATTTAGGGCTTAGGGTTTAAGGTATATGGTTTATTATTTAGGGTATAGAGTCTAATCATGAAGGTAATTGGGGCCAATTTTAGCTCATTGAACCTATTTGTGACTATAAAATATGATTTTTGATACAATTAGCCCCAATGTCATCACAAGTTGAACCAATTAGTTAATTAGGATAATGAATGATGTGGTTTGGGATGAATTGAGCTGTGTGAAATTAATTATTACTCTAAAGGATGTTAATTAGGGCTAAATCGATTAATTTAGGGTTTAAGGTTTATAATTTAGCATTTAGGGTTTAGTGTTTAGGGTATAGGGTACAAGGTTTAGGTTTTAGGGTATAAGGTTAAATCAAAAAGGCAACTAGTGATAATCTGAGCTTGTTAAACGTATTTTTGACTATAGAATATGATTTTGGGCTCAATAAGCCCCAATGTCATCACAAATTGAGCTAATTAGTCAAATGGGGTAATCAATTATGCAATTTAGGCCAAATTGAGCCTTGTGAACCCAACACTTACTCTAAAATATGTTAATTTGGGCTAAATCAATTAGTTTAGGGTTTATGATTTAGGGTTTAAGATTTAGGGCATAGGGTTTAAGGTATAGGGTTAGGGTATAGAGTCCAATCATAATTCTAAGGATTTTTTAACAAGATATTAATAGACATGGGTGGTTGATTAATTAGGAATAATTGACAAAGCAAAATAATACTTAAATTTATCAAAATATGGTAGAAATATCAATGATCCATGGAATGAAAGAAGTGCGGTGTGTGTTTTCTTTATGAGACTATTTTTAGAAATGTACCCTAGAAATGTAAATCATGTTGTGTATGATTTTTTGAATTAGATGGTTCCTGTATACATTAAGGTCTCATTGATGCATTTATTATAGAGTGTATAACTTAAGGGGTGCATAGGGAATGGGGTGGGATTGACTTGTGGCACTTTGTGAGAGATATTCTCATACTATTCTAGATCATACCTACATATCTTCATGCAGCCTTTATACCTTTTATGATGTCTCCCTAAAATATTTAAATCTTGAAAAATGGCTAAGTTTGAAACCATGAAACCCTAAAATATGACTAAGTCTGAAATATGATAGGATCCTCCAAAATGTAGAATTTGCATTATATATCCTAGAGATCCTAAAACACTTTCAAACATCTTGAAAGTATATAAATAAAATATAACTTAAAGTATAATAAACTAAATGTCCATATCTAAATGTAAACTTATACTTAACCTATGTCCATAGTGTGTACACAATCTTGGTGAGGTAATTACTTAGCCAATGTGCTAAGACCGCGTATGAAATTTTTGTAAATCGCATAAATAGAAATGTCAAAATCCATTTAAATGAAAAATGTGTTCTATTTTTGGCCCTCCAACTCAATGCACTTACGTCTTTGTTGAATTTTTACACAATTCTACTTATATGTGTAATTGTTGTCTTAGTATGAATAAGCTTGTAAATATTTTTGCAAGAAGGTTTATTAAATCTATTGAGAAAGTGTAACTATGTAGAGATTTGTGAGGTAGGTCCAAAGGTTTTTGAGTCTTTTATAAAACATCAAAGCATTCACTTGAGTCACCACATAGTCTAGTTATTTTTCATAATAACAAAAGAGTTGGTATGTTAAAAAAGTGTTAGGTTGTGGAGCTAAAAGCTTCACTGATGCAAATAGGGAAGGAGGTTGCTGGGAGGTTGTTGAGTTGTAGAACAAGTTGCAGGGCAATCGACGTTGGTCTGATCAACCGACATCGGTCATATTACATTGCAGAAGCAACCGACGTCGGTTATGAGTCGGCTGACATCGGTCAGGAAGGAGCCGACATCGGAAACCTATGTGTGCATGCAGTTTGCATGCGGGTTCCAGACTTGTCTATTTTTGGACAGGTAGTTTGCATGTAAAGACTATTTTTGGTCTTGAGTTGCGAGTCTAATTATTGTAATTAAGAAATTCTAATTATTGTATGCATGAGATCTATATAATAGACTCATGGGTTGTATTGTAAAAGTGTGCTAGAGAGTAAGAGAGCAAATATTAGCTCTATCAGAGGGAAGAGAGCAAGGTGTGTTCCTCCTAGTTCCAAAGGGGTGCTGAGTGTGTATGATCAGGGAGAGTTGCAGGTTGTGCAAGTTCTACTAGAATATCCACCGGGGTACTGGTTGAAGAATCATGAGGACTTGGTGAGGCAAGGAAAAGGGTTCTTCAGGGTGTAGAGACATCTACATGGTAAGTAAGGTCTGTTGATTTGCAGGTGGTAGAAAGAGAAGGGAAGATCTACTTGGAGTATGGTTGTGTACTTGGTGTACTGGCAGCGTTATTACTGACTGGTGGAGGTGAACAACAACTCTATATTTGAGTTGATTGTTGTGACCGTGATTGAGAGAGTGAACTGTTGAAGAGAATTACTGGTGAACACTTGAGGTGTGGGAAGCTTCTGAAAGGTGTGGAGAAGAAGTGGCATCTTCTTTATTGTATTCCCTTCTGGATAAGTATTAATACAATTGTGTATTGTCTCTCATATTCTGTGTTGTTTCATAATTCTAGTTACTTATTCTTTCTGGTTAAATTCCATGTTTAGTTGCTTATACAAGAGGTAATCATATATACTCTTATTAAGGAGTAGGATCCTGACAGTTGGTATCAGAGCTTTTGGTTGGGTTGACTAACAGGTGGTTCAGATCTAGTTAGTGTTTGTTGATTACATGTTACTCTCAGGGGTTTCAGATTGAGTGGGAGTATAGCAATGGCATAAGAAAGTAAGCTACGAATGGAGAAATTGAATAGCACGAATGGTCAGATTGATGGAAAGAAAGAGCAGGTAAAGAAAGATTGTTGGTTGGTAAAAGATCAGCATGAAGAAAAGGAAGAAGTAGATGTTGCAGGTGATGTAGCACAAGATGCTCTGGATAAAGTATAATCTTGGTTTACAGATTCTTTTGCCTCTTTCCATGCAGCCCAAAATAGAGCATCTTTTCATGGGTATGTCTTTGGAGACTTTGGAGAGATTTATTTAGGAGATGGTGAGCCTTGTCAAATGGTTGGAAAAGGGGAAGTCAAGCTAAAATTGTAGATAGATAACACACAAGTGTTGAATGAGGTCATGCAGGTACCAGTCTTGGAGATGAGTCTAATTTCTTCAAGAAAGTTAGGTGATGAGAGATGCATAGTAACTCTCACAGCAGATGCACTTGAATTAGACGGTGGTAAGAAAGTAGGTATCCTTTATCTATCTACTTATATTACTGATTCACCTTCTATTGCAGAGATGTGACTTTATAGGCTTGGTTACATATGTAAGAAGGGAATGCATGTTCTTAAGCGGAAGACAGATATCTTTGACAAACGTAAGAACTGGAAAGCCTTGGTGTTCATGGAGGAGATGACAAACAGAGATCAGCTGAGGGGACTGAATTATTCTGAGCATGGCTATGTTAATATGGACAAGGGTTTGATCCAAAAGGAGCTCATGGGTAAAAAGTCATCACTCACAGGCAAACACAGGTACCAGTGTCAGTCAGGAGGAACCAACATCGAATAGACAGGGATCGACGTCGATCATGTGTAGATCAATAGAGTCAGTGGTGTCAGGCAGCAAGAACTGACGTCAGTCAGATAGGAACCGACATCAGCAGTAGGGACACTGACATCGGTCAGGAAGAACCGACATCGGTAGTAAGGGTCAATCGCAGGGAATCGACGTCGATCGGGTGCAGATTGGGAGATGGCCGAGATCGGTCATTGGAACGGATGTTGGGCATACAACAAGCTATCATGGAGTCTCAAGCACCCATATGGAGGACTTAAAGGGTAAATGAACCTCATATTCATTATTCACCTTCTTACTTATTGCTCACTGATGGTCAAGAACCAAGAAGATGTGAAGAGGCAATGCAGGTAGAATCCAAGAAACAGTGGGAGCATGGCATGAATTCTTCAGAAGAGAACCAAGCGGGAGATTTGGTAGAGTTTCCAGTGGGGATGAAAGCACTGAAAGATGAATGGATTCCCAAGTCAAAGAAGAGAGTGGATGGATATGTGAGACGGAAGGCCAGGATATATGGTATTGAGGAATCTGCAGGACAGTGGTACAGGTTTTTTGATAGGTGGATGACAAAGAAGGTCTTTAGTCAATGTCAGTGTAACTATTGTGTTTGTATTTACCGGGTTGGATGATGATTGTAACATTATCCTGTTACTGTTGTGTGGTTGCTTGTTGCAGGGTTACACATGCAGGGAGTTTCTGAGTTAAAGGTAAAGTTAGTTCAGAGGTATGTCATGAAGAATTTGGGAGCAGTGAAATTATTTTGCATAAGAGACATGGAAGATCACAGGTTGATCTCCAGTGGGAGCTGATGTGAAAAAGGTGTAGGCGGGGTTCAATATGCAGGATGCAGGACCGGTAAGTACACCAAGGGATGGACAGTTCAAGCTGAGCTTAGAACAGTGTTCAAAATCACATAAGGTCTGATGTAGACCTGAGTTTTTGCAAGCAGTGGGAGTTGTCAAAGAGTTTGGAGCCAATTTGGGGAAGGTGGATTCTCAGGTATTTGAGAGGGACTAGCAGTAGGTTAACATGTTATGTAGGGTCAAGGTCTTCACTACATGGAGTTGTAGGTTCGGATGTGGCAGGTTACTTGGATGACAGGAGGTGCACCACAGGTTGTAGAGGGATACAAGCCAGGAAACAAATTAGATGGTGTACAGGTACAGTGCAGCTGTTTATCTCCAAGTGGGAGATTGTTAGGTTGTGGAGCTAAAAGCTTCACTGATGCAAATAGGGAAGGAGGTTGTTGGGAGGTTGCTAAGTTGTAGAACAAGTTGCAGGGCAACCGATGTCAGTCTGATCAATCGGCATCGGTCATATTACAGTGTAAAAGCAATCGACGTCGGTTATGAGTCGACCAACATCGGTCAGGAAGGAGCCAATGTCGGCAACCTGTGTGTGCATGTAGTTTGCATGTGGGTTCTGGACTGGTCTATTTTTGGACAGGCAGTTTGCATGTAAAGACTATTTTTGGTCTTGAGTTGCGAGTCTAATTATTGTAATTAAGAAAGTCTAATTATTGTATGCATGAGATCTATATAATAGACTCATGGGCTGTATTGTAAAACTGTGCTAGAGAGTAAGAGAGAAAATATTAGCTCCTTCAGAGGGAAGAGAACAAGGTGTGTTCCTCCTAGTTATAAAGGGGTGCTGAGTGTGTATGATCAGGGAGAGTTGCAGGTTGTACAAGTTCTACTAGAAGATCCACCGGGGTACTGGTTGAAGAATCATGAGGACTTGGTGAGGCAAGGACAAGGGTTCTTCAGGGTGTAGAGACATCTACATGGTAAGTAAGGTCTGTTGATTTGCAGGTGGCATCAAGAGAAGGGAAGATCTACTTGGAGTATGGTTGTGTACTTGGTGTACTGGCAGTGTTGTTACTGACTGGTGGAGGTGAACAACAACTCTATATTTGAGTTGATTGTTGTGACCGTGATTGAGAGAGTGAACTATTGAAGAGAATTACTAGTGAACACTTGAGGTGTGGGAAGCTTCTGAAAGGTGTGGAGAAGAAGTGGCATCTTCTTTATTGTATTCCCTTCTGGATAAGTATTAATACAATTGTGTATTGTCTCTCATATTCTGTGTTGTTTCATAATTCTAGTTACTTATTCATTCTAGTTAAATTCTGTGTTTAGTTGCTTATACAAGAGGTAATCATATATACTCTTATTGAGGAGTAGGATCCTGACAAAAAGGTCTTGGAGGAGCTATATCTTCACCCTACAAGTATTGTGATAACTTGAAGTAAGTTTGGAGCATAGGATTAAATTCAATAATTTTTCTAGCATTAATACACTTAATTCATAACTTTTAGACTTGGTATATAATTACCACATATTCCAAATTTATTTGGGAACCTTGCAGTAATGCTTGGTAAGGTTCGTGACATATATGAAGTTTTGGTAGAAGATAAAATGTTCATTTGAGGTTATTATACCTATCCATTAAATCAATTAATTTATGGACCATTTAATGGCCATGTTTATCTAATAGAGGGACAAAATGTCATATTCTTAGATATCCAACTATTTATTATTGGGTAGGTTCAAGTAGAATAACTAAGGGGATAATATGGTAATCGTGATGTGTTATAGTGCATCAAAATGTGTTTTATGTAATATTATCAATTAAAATGTATTATCATTGGCATTGTGTTAAGCATTTATTGTTACTAGTGGGTTGATAAGTACTTAATTTAAGTAGTTGGGTATTGTGCCTTTATAATCTTGCCCCCACACTCATTCTAGGGGAGAGTTATATAAATATTAAGGATAGATCATAGTGATTATTATGTCATAGAGTCCATGATATTTTAAATGTTTATTCTTGGACTTTTTAAATTAAACCTTTCAATTTTTTTAATTTTAGGTTTAGTTATATTAATTTACGTTTTTCATAATTTGTTGATGTAGTCATAGTTAGGGGTCTAAATGAATAAATGCCTTAGACCATGTGACCTTAAGAATTACATAGAGGAATAAATCAATAAAATATAAAAATTAAACAAGTGTTCTTTATTTGATTTCAAAAAAATAAACATAACTTGCACACACAATAAAAAATATATGACAATCTCGAATGAGATACATTGCATTAGATATTAGATCTCCCCTTACTAAATCACTATCTTTGAAAGTATAATTATCTCTTAGAATATTACACATGATCCTGAAGATCACTGACTAGCTGACTCAAGTGTATGGGCATGTTTAAATAGGCACAATACTCACCTAATTACATTAATAATATCAACAACCCACTACAAGCATTAAATATTTGGAACACATTATGTTATGATCCACACATGTAATAATTGAATAATTAAAAATATAATGTAGATAAACACAACACGATACATATTGGTGGGACAAGGTGCCTAAATATTCAATATATTTATAAATGGTATACTCATAATAGGGAAACACCTTCCAATACTCCTTTAGGAATGAATAACTCCATAATTCCAATTTGAGGGGGACACCTCCATATACTTATAACAATAAAAGACTAACCAATTGCTTGATATTTTATACATTGATAATCATATCCTCTATCTATACATTTGTAACTAACAATGGATGGGTAACCTCATAATTCTAATCTAGACTAACTCATTATGCAATGTACTAACTCCATAAGTTACTTAATTATCCCAATATATTTGACGTATACAACTAACTAAGGGGGATGTGTACCACATTTTGGCATCTCCATCAACCCATATACATGGATATAACATATCCAAAGGTAAAACTACCATGTACGATGAATATCAAATGTTCAATAAGATACCAATGCAACATAAACCATCACAACATAGGGTACCATAGAAAAAACAACACAAAGTGATATTAAATAAAACTATAATGAACTTCAATGATTCAAGGAATTAAATAAAAATGTTTAAGAAATGTAACAACTCATTATCCCTAAAATATTATAAGAACCTATGAACCCAAAACAAATTTCACACACAACAAGTTGAAACACTTTGAAACCAATGGATATGCATGTATGTGATTATCCATACATTTTTTATAATACATACCAAAAGTATGTACCATATATCACAATATTTATAAGAAAATAAAGAACTGTTTGGCATCACAAGCCTCAGAGCCAATTTATTTATGTTTTGACTGATCAAAGACTTATAAAATGTTTTTTTAAGTGACAAAAATATGTGCACATTACGCATGTGCATAAAAGGATACACAAATCAAAACAATTAGGTATTATGTGAAATAGGGATTACAAACAAAATAAATTAGATTTTTAATAAAAAATTAGTGTCATGCATTAATTTGATAACTCTTGAATCAATTACCCTTTATATTTCCTTGTGCACTTTCTCATTTATCTATGATATCCAGTAAACTTATTCACAATATTAGCTTCATATTTCACCTATAGGATTTATTACATGATACAAATACAAAATTTCCACATTGTAAATAAGTAATGTGTACAAGTCATGTGTTTATCCCTTCAAATAGCTTAATCTCATATCACACGAAATTGAGGAGTAAAAGGATGTGTTTGATGAGAAAAAAGATTTGAGAGGTCTTAAAGGAGTCAATATAAGTATCATACCCATGTTTATATATTTAAAAAACCTAAAGTGCCAATAAAATATAACACTCATGCTACAGTTAAGGCAAACCTAACGAGCACCTACAAATAGGTTTTGGGTGAATGAAGGAATTGTAATGACCATTGATTGACATCATGAGGTGAAGGAAAGTGAAAGAGATATATTAATTTGAGTAATAAAATCTCATAGGGTTTCCATTAAGTGGAAAATTGATTTAAAATAGTGAGAGGCTCAAGAAGGCTAATTAGGCCTAGTAGGCCTAAAGGAGCATAAATATGTCTATGTATGAATTATAAGGAAAACCTACATGTTTTTGAGTGGTTTGGTCAATTTGAGAGTGAAATTGGATGAATGAAATGTTTCATCACAACTTAATGAATATTGAAACTGTTGAGAAGGAGGGAAAGTGTGAGAAAATAACTATTAGGGTTAATTAAATAAGACTATGTACAAACCCTTGCATAAGTCTTAAGGTAGTTTTCAATGGTTTAAAGTGTTAATAATTTTAGTAGATCACTTAAAGATATCACATAATGTGGTACATACCTCACTTAGGTGTCTCTATCCTCCCTAAAATTACTCTCATCTCTTTTCCTTGTCAAATGATCCCTCTCGAACATACTATTAGGCTTGCATTGCTCAAAAAGGGTAACGTTGGTACTATGAACATGTACGAGGATATGCATGGGATCCTAAGCATATCATGTGATAAGGAGGGGTTTTTATACTGAGTATTATTAGTATATATTCTTGATTTATGCCCCTTAACTCTATGAATCATCCTTAAGTCTCAAAGTGCTCTTAAACCCTCCTTACGACCCTAAAATGACCTGATGGGGAAAATTAACCTTATAATCACTAAAAATGGATTGGTTTAAACTTAAAATAACTTGTATGAGATCTATTCCTCTCTTAGACAACTAAAAAATAAATGATCTTACATGTGTGAGCTGGACATATACGATAACTAGCATAAAAAGCTCTTTCCTGAGCTAGTTTTGAAGGTTTTGAGATGGATGAACTTTAGTAAATAGTTTTAGAGGATACTTGAGCCAATGTAAAGATGTTGATACTATATTAAATCATTTAATAAGGTTTTATATCTTTTATATATGATACAAGTATCCAAATAGGCATAAGTGAAGAAAGGTGATGTAAACCACCTTTGCCTTAGACTGCAAACAACATTATAGATGAAGGCATTGTTCTCTAGCGGTTTCAGGGGATAAAAATCTCCATTCCTTCCTTAACAATCACAGCTACTACGAAACAAGCAAACATAACTGATCCGATGACTATATATATATATATCGTACCAATGCTGTATTTTGTAGTGAACTGGACAAGCAAGATGTTATAAGAGGGATGTAACCATTTTTTAACAATAACTGGAGCATTTGCCGTGTCAACAAAGGAATTACATATACCATTGGCCCCAAATTCTACTAGATTTTCATCTGGTTTTGTTAGGCAGTCGAGGAATAATTCCAACACATTCAGCTTACGAAGAAAATTATAATTCTAGGGATCATATACAAAATTTTGCCTCTTACAATTGTACTTACTTCATAAGCTTCTCCCTTGATACAAGCGTATTAGGATCGGGTACACTTGGAATAGGTTCTTGGTGCTCAAATCCGTTT
This sequence comes from Torreya grandis, assembly GCA_037957365.1. Classification (NCBI taxonomy): domain Eukaryota; kingdom Viridiplantae; phylum Streptophyta; class Pinopsida; order Cupressales; family Taxaceae; genus Torreya; species Torreya grandis. Next base: position 911,765 of record JARHVA010001430.1, on the reverse strand, counting down.
TCAGGCTTCTGGACTGAAGCAGACAATGTGAATATAATGTGCCCTCTTTATATTGCTTCTACATGTCGAGTAGAATAATTGTTTCCATCACGAACATGATGATCATGATACATAATTGGCACTGGAAAATTAGTTGTCCTCCATAAACATTCCCAAAGCGCAGGGCATCTGGTAAAGTGATTCCATGGAATATGTCAACTTCAAGAGATTCTAGTTGTGGTATACGCTCCTTCATAGACTCTGACTCTATTTTAACTCTTTCGGAACCACTTTATATTTCAGTCAAGGAATTCAACAGACCCACGAACCCCTCTGCGCCTTCAACAGACTACAAATAGGCGTTTATCTCCATGGTCCATGTATAGAGGGACAATGATGTTAGGATTTGGAGGGCACTCAACAAAATAACTAGGAGAAGTGCAGCCTGTGATCATGATTTGATTTTAGATTGCAAGGCTTGGAGCTTAAGCGCTAGCCCGTGCTTATTAAGACACCTGAGTTGGAGCTTGGCTGCACAGTTATCCTACAGTAGGGGATACGCACCTGTCGCTAAAGGCAGGTGATCTTAATGACCTGGGGATTCAACAACAAATAACTGATCCCATCATAGCTTGAAAACAAATTTAAAGGATGAAGATACCTAAACAAAGTGTGTGCCAGACAAGGAGACTTCAACCAGCCTATGCAAAGCAAGGATCAACAATAAGTCCTCGATCCTGTCACATAGCTCAAAATACACTTGAAGTAAATTTGGGAAAAGGCTGAATTCATTTGAAGACATAAGTTTGTGGCTTAGTTTCACTGTATTATTAATAAGCAGTCTGCAGGAGTCATCTCGCATCAGGATCAGACCATGCTTTCTGAAACCTTTCCCTTGCTTCTTTTTGATACTTCTCTTCTTTCTCCTGGAGATCCTCTCCTCTTCTTACATCCATCTATCCTTCCTACTCTTCTACGTCCTGCTCATCCTTTCTTCTTTCTCCATTGATTTCTCTATGCTTCCTCTCTCCTTTCTCCTCTACGTCCCCTTTCTCTCTCATTTTCCTCCTTCTACGTACTACCCTGTCCCTGTCTATATCAGAAATATATATATTTTTGTTTTGAATGAATCTTTTTTTAACCTCTATGCCAACTTGGGCTCCAAAAACAAAAACAGTTTTAACTTTACCAGCATATTCTAATATGAGAAGATTTATCACCAATATTATCTTACGATTGAAAATCTTTCAACCATTCTCCTCATTTCCTCAACAGCTCCACATTTACCTTCTTACTTTTACTTTTTACATTTATTTCTCCTTAATTTTTAACATGTAAGAGAAAAATACAATAATTTTGAAATTCATTGCAGATGCTCCTGCATCATACTCTCCCTCTAGAAAAGATTTGAACCTTAGTTCAAATGAAATGCTGCCTTCATGCTGTAGCCTTCACTGTATGCTTGGATCCCAATGTTTTCTTGTCAATGATAATGCTTGAATTTGTCTTTGCTGGTCTTTGCCTTTCATCTTGCTTTTCTTTCTCTTCTGGTATGTTCTTCTTCTCATCTCCTTCTCAGCTGCAATCTTCCATATCCATGTTTCATTTTCATATGTATCTTCAAAACATATGTCTTCATCTTCATATATGTCTTCCATACCTGCATTCAAAACATCAAAAGCCACCTTAGTAGAAAAACATTGAGGCCATGAAGCCTCTTGGCTGCCTTCACATTTCTGCTCTTGTTTCTTGACCAAAACTGCCTTGGTCTCATTCCTTTGCTCTTGTCTTGTTCCACTCTTTCCAATGCTGCCTTCACCATAGCTTGTACCTTCACACAAGCCTCTTGAATTACCAAACAGCTCCTCTATCATTCTCAACTCTACCTTTAGTGAGATCTCATCTATCTCACAATCTTCATCAAACTTGGGCTTATCAACCTGAAGGATTGCTTGTTCCTTACTAGCCTTACTCTTCATCTCATCACTCAACACAAACTCATTCAAATCTTCATGTCCTATATCAAACTTAGGACCAGATTGTCTTTCATCCTTTATAATTACATTCATCCACTTTATAGTTTCTTCATACAAATCAGCTTCTTCATCAACATCAGTAAATTCATCAAAAACAATTGCAATATTCATACCTTCTGTCTCCTTGCTTTCTTCAATCGTTGCCTGGAGCCATCTTGTTTGTTCTGCTGCATATTCTTTTCTTTTCTCATCGTCCATCCCTTTGGAAGTCTCTCCTTGTTGTACATTAGTTTTCATAGCCACTTTTCATTCCTCATTTTCCATAAAAAGATTATTAAATGATTCAAAACAATCATTATCCCATTCATTGCAAACAATTGTCTTACCTTTCCATGTGCTTGTGTCATATTTTACCTTCCTCCATTGAGTTCTTGGTCTTGCTGTCTTAACACTCACATCTTCATTCTTTGCCTTCTTAGGCACCCACATTAGATTCTCCTTCTTATCATTTGCTGATCCCTTTAGCCATTTTGGCACTTTGTAACCATGCTCTTGTGATAATACTGAAAAACCAATCTTATTTGTCCTTTTATTTTCTTGTACATCTACATTCATATGAGAAAAATCAACCTTATAAGATAAACTTGCCTGCTTGCTTACTTGTTGATTGCTTGTGTGCTTCACCATCCACTTAGGCATCACATATCCATGATTGATTGCTTTGTGTGAGGATTTCATCTTCCTCTTGCCTCTTCTAATCTGTGCATTAATATCTTCATGCTCATAATAACAATCAAAATCAGCATTTAACACTTCATTTACCTCTTTGTTAGCTTGTTCCACGGAGCAATCTTTCTCTTCCTTTGTGCTTGGCTGTCCTCTTTCTTCTTCCTGGCCTTCAATGGCATCATAGAATTCAGCTTCATCTTCTATTTCTTCTCTCTCATGCATTAACCAATACACCTTATCAACAGCAGCAAATTCTCTTCTCATTCCTGCACATTCACTTATGCATTTGGTGTCTTCTCCTGCACCAATTTCTTTACTCTCCAAGGCCATTCTCTTGACCTTCATAAGGCTGCTCATACCTGCACTTACCCATTCAAAAACAGCGTTAAATACAAAAACAAGAGACCATAATGTCTCCATGAATATCCTCTTAATGGACATTCCAAGTGCTCTTCCTAGCACTTCCTCTTTTCTCTCTTCTCTCTTGTTCTCCTCAATGAGAACCTTCTTCTCAACTTCTTCCTCTTGCTGCTCACTTGGCAACCTCCTTATCTTCTTGCCTCTTTGGGCTTCCCTCTTCATGGCAATCTTCTTTTGCCTCCTTCTCCTTTTCACTAGGAGATCTATAGGCCACTTTATCCTCTTCTTCATTGGCCATACCCATGTTTTCCTATTCAGCTGCATCCAAGATTCATACTCATCCTTAACCTTAGCTAATTCTTTCTTCAAACTAGCAATTTCTCTATCAAAATCAACACTAGTCATACCTTTGATGCTTGCTTTCCTCTTGCTGCCCTCATATGCCTTGCTGCTCTGTAGTGCCTTCAACAATGCTTCCATCTCTGAGATCTTCACCCAAGTCTTTTCCACCTCGGTCTCTTGATCCCTTGTCTCACCCAAGCCTTTTCTCCTTGACTGGTCTTTTGACAATCCACGTGATCTCACCTAGGCCTTTTGCATCCTAGTCTTTTGATCCTCTTTTCTCAATTCCTGCAGCAATTCTTTAGATAACTCTTCAACAAACACAAATTACAAATCCAAGCTTACCTTGCTTTGGATCTTCTTCTTCTAGGCAGTCCCTCTATCACTCTTCTCAAAACTTCATCCTGTACCTCACCTAAGTCTGTTTCACCTTAGTCTTTTGGCAATCTATCCAAGCTTCTTCTTGGATCTTCGTCTCTAAGCCTTCCTTGGCTTCTTCTCTTAAGCCTCAATGGCTTGGCTGCCTTCCTCTTCACCTATTACTTCTTAACAAAATAAACTCATATCAAAAGTAAAGTTGCTCATACCTTTTCTCCAGCAGAGTCTTCCAGTGCTTGTCCCCTGTTGATCTCTTTGCCAAATCCTTCACAACTGTAACATCATTCACAAATGCAACCATTCCAAATTCTGCAACAACTTGTGATCAATTCCTAAATCCCCAAGAGCTTTAAGCTCTGATACCAAATGATGTAAACCACCTTTGCCTTAGACTGCAAACAACATTATAGATGAAGGCATTGTTCTCTAGCGGTTTCAGGGGATAAAAATCTCCATTCCTTCCTTAACAATCACGGCTACTACGAAACAAGCAAACATAACTGATCCGATGACTATATATATATCGTACCAATGCTGTATTTTGTAGTGAACTGGACAAGCAAGATGTTATAAGAGGGATGTAACCATTTTTTAACAATAACTGGAGCATTTGCCGTGTCAACAAAGGAATTACATATACCATTGGCCCCAAATTCTACTAGATTTTCATCTGGTTTTGTTAGGCAGTCGAGGAATAATTCCAACACATTCAGCTTACGAAGAAAATTATAATTCTAGGGATCATATACAAAATTTTGCCTCTTACAATTGTACTTACTTCATAAGCTTCTCCCTTGATACAAGCGTATTAGGATCGGGTACACTTGGAATAGGTTCTTGGTGCTCAAATCCATTTTCAGGCTTCTGGACTGAAGCAGACAATGTGAATATAATGTGCCCTCTTTATATTGCTTCTACATGTCGAGTAGAATAACTGTTTCCATCACGAACATGATGATCATGATACATAATTGGCACTGGAAAATTAGTTGTCCTCCATAAACATTCCCAAAGCGCAGGGCATCTGGTAAAGTGATTCCACGGAATATGTCAACTTCAAGAGATTCTAGTTGTGGTATACGCTCCTTCATAGACTCTGACTCTGTTTTAACTCTTTCGGAACCACTTTATATTTCAGTCAAGGAATTCAACAGACCCACGAACCCCTCTGCGCCTTCAACAGACTACAAATAGGCGTTTATCTCCACGGTCCATGTATAGAGGGACAATGATGTTAGGATTTGGAGGGCACTCAAAAAAATAACTAGGAGAAGTGCAGCCTGTGATCATGATTTGATTTTAGATTTCAAGGCTTGGAGCTTAAGCGCTAGCTCGTGCTTATTAAGACACCTGAGTTGGAGCTTGGCTGCACAGTTATCCTACAGCAGGGGATACGCACCTGTCGCTAAAGGTAGGTGATCTTAATGACCTGGGGATTCAACAACAAATAACTGATCCCATCATAGCTTGAAAACAAATTTAAAGGATGAAGATACCTAAACAAAGTGTGTGCCAGACAAGGAGACTTCAACCAGCCTATGCAAAGCAAGGATCAACAATAAGTCCTCGATCCTGTCACATAGCTCAAAATACACTTGAAGTAAATTTGGGAAAAAGCTGAATTCATTTGAAGACATAAGTTTGTGGCTTAGTTTCACTGTATTATTAATAAGCAGTCTGCAGGAGTCATCTCGCATCAGGATCAGACCATGCTTTCTGAAACCTTTCTCTTGCTTCTTTTTGATACTTCTCTTCTTTCTCCTGGAGATCCTCTCCTCTTCTTACATCCATCTGTCCTTCCTACTCTTCTACGTCCTGCTCATCCTTTCTTCTTTCTCCATTGATTTCTCTATGCTTCCTCTCTCCTTTCTCCTCTACGTCCCCTTTCTCTCTCATTTTCCTCCTTCTACGTACTACCCTGTCCCTGTCTATATCAGAAATATATATATTTTTGTTTTGAATGAATCTTTTTTTAACCTCTATGCCAACTTGGGCTCCAAAAACAAAAACAGTTTTAACTTTACCAGCATATTCTAATATGAGAAGATTTATCACCAATATTATCTTACGGTTGAAAATCTTTCAACCATTCTCCTCATTTCCTCAACAGCTCCACATTTACCTTCTTACTTTTACTTTTTACATTTATTTCTCCTTAATTTTTAACATGTAAGAGAAAAATACAATAATTTTGAAATTCATTGCAGATGCTCCTGCATCAAAAGGTGATCTATATGGCTTCAATAAGACCAGTTATAGGTTTGTTTCAAGACCTCAAAAACAAGATAATTTTAGAATATCTTGGTGAGAATATAGTGTTATCTATGAAAGGTATTAAGAATCATAAAATAGTGATAAAAACCATTATTATCCCTCTAATTCATTTGAAGTTTCAAGACATGATCGTCTCTTACTATCCCTTGGCAAACAAGTGTGAGTACTACAGTTGCAAGGTGATTTATAGTGTTTGATTAGAGGTTTTATGACCTTATTTAAGACCTAAAATAAACAAAAAATAATTATAGTGGTCTCTAAAATAAAAATTTAGAGATTACTTATAGAATCAAGCCTTGGTATCAAGAAGGATTGTGAAAATGAGTCATGGATTTTAAATGTAAGTCTCATGTGATGAAGAAGAATTTCAAGGAGAGAGTTGGGGTAGAAATATCCCAACCATGCCAAGTGTAAATTGAGTAAGTTGTAACTTCCCTCAAGATGCATATGTGTAACTCTTTGGGAAGGAGTTATATTCAAGAAACTTAGGTCTGCCAAAGTAACCTCCTACGCCACTCCTCATAAGGAGTCACATCAACACTTGGTCAATAAGTTCAAGAGGCAAGATGACAACACACATTTTATAGACTCGGTTTCAGTTTCCTTCTTTCTTATAAATGATTTTATGTTTAAAGTGTTATGATGAACTTCTTATATACCCAACTTCACTTTCTTTGCTTCTTGCTATAAGACAAGCCTTGAATGGCATTTTGAGGTAGCCTCTACTGGTTATGGTGAAGCCTTGACCAAAACTATACTTGAAAACCTCTTGAAGCAATAAATAATAATGATTTTCCATGATTGTATGTTATGTCATGTGTGAACTATGAAATTGTGCTACTCTTGTCTAGTGAATGATTTACATTACTGGCTTGTTGTCTATATTTTCTCACCATCGTATGGAAAAGACTATTATTACATGTCATTTTTAGTGTTAATGATTTTGTGTATACATGATCTATAAGTGTAATTTCATAATTTATACATTCACAAGGTCAAGTGTTACCCTCCTAAGTAATGCAATGTACTCATGAGCATTGCAATGAAATACTCATGTGATAGTCTTGTCAAGGTTGTAGGTTATGTGAAACATATAGATTTATTGCCTCAAATGGTGTATATTAAAACAAGTAGAGGAACAATATTATTGGTACATCACCTCATTTAGGATTTAGAACAATATTTTTTCCCCTATTATCAATAATTGAATAGTTTAATAATAGTTGGGTGAAGCATCAAGGGAGTTGGCCCAAACCTATAGGTTCAATCCACTTAGTAGGTCACCCACAACCTATGATTGTTCCTATTGTATAGATTAAGTGAGAGGACTTGAAACACCCTCTCAATGGTGCTAATTTAATCTATAACAATTATGGTACACCCCATGGGACTTAATATGAATAATGTTGTCCAAGATTGATGTAGGTCTTGGAAAACTTGTAGCTATAACAACTTCTTTCATGTAGCATCTGGTAACTCCAACAAGTTCTAAGCTATACGTTGAAAACTAGTATGTTAAATTTTCAAGCCAAATGTGACTACAATATCAAAGACATAATGTATTTAATTTGTTGAGTTACTTTTATTTTCAGTCAAAAGAAAGAGGTTCCTTCATACTCTTCCTTACACCAAGTCTCCAAGAAGAAGGGTTCATTTTCCATATAATCCAAGTTTTCCTAAAGCTGTTAGGATGGCTATAAATCTAATATTTATAGCCTTAAATGGTGGCTCTCCCTTAAAACTTTCCCAATATAATGATATTCCGATGGAAGACTTCAAGAGTGTCCCATATTTTAATGAAGAGAGCACTATTACACTCATTGAACATATAAGAGATATGGATAGCTTTTGTAATATCCATAATGTCACCCAAGAGAATGTAGACATCAATTTATATCTAATATCCTTTAAAGTCAATTCATTAGAGTGGTATATAACCTTAGCCCCTAGTTTCATTGATTCATGAGATAAATTAGGAGAGAAGTTGATTAAAAAGTTTGAGGATAAGAGTAATCATCTATCCCTAAATGAGAAATTAACCACCATATAGAGAGCTCCCCAGGAATTAATGTGATATTTCAATTATATATTCTCAAAGACATCAGATATAATTCTAATTCTTGTGAGGCCTAATCCAAACTATACATTAATTTACTATATCAGGTCCATGAATAGTGACATAACTATTATGATATAGTCCTCGGGAGGTAAGACTCTACCTAATGCTTATGACCTTGCAATCAAAGTTGATTATTTTTCTTATAAATTCAGATGCCCCGCTCTCTCTCTCTCTCTCTGTATTATCCAATCTCACATTCAGCTCAATTCAATTATAGGTAACCTAGTTAATTGTCGATTCATTTCTATTTTTTTAATAAATATATTTACACTAATGTGAATTTTGTCTGATCTTTTTTCCATCGTTGTTGCAGATGAAAGAATAGAATTCCGAAAATGGACAAATACTGGGCAGTCAAATTCTTGTGTATTGTGATGGCATTCTGTTGTACCACTGTAACATCTAATATTGCATGCTTGCCACATGAAAGAGACGCCCTTCTGGCTTTCAAGCAAGAGCTATTTCCGTCTTCACTTGATTTTCAGGTTTCATGGCAGGGTTTTAATTGCTGTGAGTGGCGCGGTGTTCAGTGTAGCAAATACACCTCCCATGTCACCCAACTGTATTTATCAGGCTTTTTTAGATTTTATAAAAGCCTTGTTTCCGTTTTGTTTCAATTAAAGCACCTCGAGTATTTGGATTTGAGCTACAATTATTTCAAGGGTCCTCTACCCAAAGGTACTTCCAAAACTCCAGCATTTTTTGTTTGTAAATTTAAAGTTTAAATCTACTTGAAAAATAGAGCATAATATCATCTGGCGTTTGATATGCAGAACTTTTTGGCCTCCAGAAATTGAGACATCTGGATCTCAGCTGGAATAGGTTTGGAGGTCAGATTCCTATGGATGTTGGCTCCTTGCACAGCTTGACATACCTTGACCTTTCAATCTGCTCGCTGTCAGGGCATATCCCCAGAGCTATCCAAAACCTCACCTCCCTCTCCCATCTTATTTTAAGTGGGAACGACTTTAGTTCCAGTACCATACCTTCATGGTTGGGAAATATGACTAGTTTAGTTTCACTGAAGCTTCAGAGCTGCCATTTAAGTGGCTCATTTCCCTTAGGTTTCTCGGTCCTCCCTCGTTTGGAAAAGCTTAGTTTGACTGGCAACCGGTTAAGTGGAAATATAAGTCAAATATTATGTGGAGACTGGCCTCATCTGACTGCATTTTCTCTGTCAAGTTTCAATATAGTAGGAAGTATCCCACCCTGTATTGGCAATCTCTCTGCTCTTAAAAGCCTATATCTTAGCGAGAACTCATTGAGCGGAGAGATTCCACCGTCACTTGCTCAGCTTTCATCTTTGAGGGGTCTGGATCTCTCTTACAATCAGCTAAAGGGTAGCATTCCACCGTCACTTGGTCAGGTTTCATCTTTGAGGAGTCTGGATCTCTCTCACAATCAACTAAACGGAAGCATTTCGCTTCATATTTTTCAATCTAGGAACCTTGTAAGCCTCTCTCTGTCCTCCAATCAATTGACTGTCCAAATTGAGCCACAATGGATACCCCCGTTTTACTTACAACAATTGCAGTTAGCTTATTGTAATATTGAAGGAATTTTTCCTCCATTTCTTTCAACACAATATAGATTACAAGGTTTGGATCTCTCCACGAATAGTCTTTTTGGAAACATTCCATCTTGGCTAGGGGATTTACCAGATCTAGTATATCTTGATTTGTCGTACAATAGCTTCCAAGGTCAGCTTCCCTTCACCTTGAACATAACTTCTTTCCAGATGATATGCTTGCTTCATAATCTGTTCAATGGTTATCTTCCACTCCCTTCAAAGCCCTCCTATACTTTGCTGGTATTGGATCTGTCACAAAATGGATTTGCAGGTGTTATCCCAGTGCAAATTGGTCGACTTCTACCTGCCATTGAGTTTTTATCATTTTCAACAAATAATCTAAGCGGTGACATTCCTTATTCCATCGGTCTTCTGCAAAGCTTACAGGTTTTGGATCTCTCAAAGAATAGATTATCTGGTGAAATACCATCAAGCCTAACTAATTGCTCTACTTTGACAAGATTAAACTTGGCAGAGACTGAATTGACAGGACAGATTCCAGCTCAGCTAGGATTGCTCAGCCATCTCAAGTCACTACACCTCAATGACAATAGACTCAAGGGAAAGTTGCCATCAAGTCTTCAGAACTGTTCCAGCTTGCAGATTTTAGATGTGGGTAATAATTTATTAATGGGAAACATACCCCTTTGGTTAGCACAGTTCTCTCACTTGATGATACTTGTTTTGAGGTCAACTAAGCTTCAAGGGCACATTCCACATCAATTAAGCAATCTTTCAAGTCTCCATGTTCTAGATATTTCAGATAATTATTTGACTGGTGTCATTCCACGCCAGTTGGGAAATTTGCCAGATATGATGGGTCCACAATTGACAATCCCAGATCTTGGTGACGGTTTTCGTTATTACAAAGAAGATATCCAAGTGATCACCAAAGAATCAGAGAGGGTGTATGTCAATTCTATTTTGGTACTTATAACTTGCATTGATCTATCTGAAAATCAGCTATCTGGGGATATTCCTTCGGAAATTGGAAACCTAGATGGTCTCCACACCTTGAACTTATCAGGAAACAGTCTTACAGGAGAGATTCCGATTATGTTTGGAATGTTAAAGCAAATAGAGTCATTGGATCTTTCAAATAATAAGTTGCATGGCAGGATTCCAAATGAAATGCTAAATGTTTCTTTTCTAAGTTTTTTCATTGTATCTAACAACATGCTTTGTGGAAGAATCCCAACAGGGGGTCAATTCAACACATTCTTTAATTCCACCTACTTCGCAGGGAACCCTGGTCTTTGTGGATTTCCAGTTAATAACAGATCATGTAAATGTGGGGAAAAATCAAATGATGACATGAACCCAGTTCCAGTTCCAGAAAAAGATGAGGACGAGGAGGAAGAAGAAATTCCATGGTATTGGTATGTAGGGTGGATGGCAAGTTTTGCTGCTGGATTCTGGGGTGTGTTTGGAACCTTAATTGTCAAAAGGCATTGGAGAATAAGATACATTCAACTCTTAGATGAGATTGCCATTAGTTGGGTTGATAGATTGTGCGGTAGGTAATAATAGCTGACAAATGTAAGATTGGTTTATTAATGTTGAGCCAGTATAGAACAGAATGTTTAATGTAGTTCACTAGTGATGGTTTAATTTTATAAATTTGATGGGTTCATTTAATGTTGAAAATGTGTTAATAAAAGATTTATATATAATTTTGTAATGATTTTTTTTTAAAATTATTATTTTGAAAATTTGATATTTTTTTAATTAAATAGAATATAATAAAAAGTTAATTATAAAAATAATACACATTCTTTTTTGGCTTTTTATTTCTAGATTTCATAACTTTTTCAAAAAAAATGTTACCAATTTAAAAAAAAGAAATATTTATATCAAAAAATTGTTAATAATTAAATACTTAATTTATATATTTAGATTTTGAAGTATTTTATTAAAACAATAATAATTATAGTCATAAAAAATTATAATAAATTAAAGGGGTTATGGTGTTATTGGACGACAATTATTACATTATTTATCATAATATAATTTGTACAGAGTATTTAAAATAAAAAGAATAAGAATATGATTGAATCTAAAATAAATTTAGGGGAATAAATCTATTAATCATTGATATTAAATTGAAGAAAGATGATGAATGTTAATTATTAATTTAATTTTATCTTTTTAATTATTAATATTTTATTAGTATTATTGTAATTATTTTAACCTATTAATTTGAAATTTTTTAAAGTTTGAATATTAGCCTTATAGAATATATTGTATTCTTTGAAAAAAGAAAATTTGAAAAGATTTATTTCTATACATTTTTATTAATTAATGATTAATAATATGATAATTTATTTGGGAAAATTTAAATATTTAATATTAATATATCGGAGAAAAATAAATGTTTTGTCAAAACAAAAAATTAAAGTTTACATTTTTATTATTTAATTATTTTTCATAAACGTGAAAACTTATAAAATCATAAATATTATTTTATGTATTATTATACATTTTTTTTATTTTAGTTATTTTCTTATTAAAAAAATCAACTTAATCAATCGAACTTAATCTATAAAAATGGGTTCCAAGGAGGGGGCTGCCGCCCCTGGTTTCCCTGTGCAACAAGTCCCATGGCATATCTGTGAACAAGTTACATATAATCTTCTGGTATATTAACGGAGCTCTGAATTTTGAGCATGAATTGTTTTTGTGATAGGGAAAAAGGGGGGCTGCAATTTCACTTTACCTGCTTAACTTTCTTTCTGACAGATGGCATGTTGTTGTTCGGTCTTCTCTACCAACTCAAAAATGCCATGGATGACATCTCTAGCTCGTGAGGGGAAAAGATGGTTTTGAAAATTTGTAGTGCAGATTTGTTAACAAGTCTAGATCTTCTCGAAAAATGCTGGACTTTAATTGTAACTTCTTTGCTCTTACCCCTAAATCTGCCAATGCTAATTTTCTTCATAACTTTAGACCTATTGCTCTATGTATCACAATTTATAAAATCATTATGAAGGTTGCCTGTTCTTCTTCCTCTCATCATCTCCAATCAGCAGAGGAGTTTTGTCGAAGGGAAGCAAATCTTGGATGGAGGAGTTGTTATGGATGAATTCCTGAACACTGTGAAATTGAAAAAGAGTAACAACAATGGTAATTAAATTAGATATTAGTAAAGTCGATGATAACGCAGATTGGTGCTCCCTGTTCAGAAATTTGTCAGTTTTTGGGTTCTTTTTCTAACTGGTGTGATTGGATAACGGATTGTGTATCCTCTCCCTTCTCGATTGTTCTTAATGGAGTACTGACGGGGTTCTTTGAATCCTCAAGGTATTTTAGACAAGAACACCTGATTTCGCCTTACCCGTTCATCCTTCTTGTCGAGGCTTTGGGTAGAGCTTCAGCTAGGGCTTGGAATCTGAAAAAAAATCTGTGGCATTATTATTGCAGAGGGAATTAACTTTTCCAATGGATAGTTTGATACCATCCTTAGCTTCTTTTGCTAAAATGATCAAAAGAATACTCGCTTGGTGTCAACCGGGTTATGGGCAATGAGTTAACCTTGCAAAATCTAATATATTCTTTTTCAATTGTTTTCCTGCAAGATGGGATTATTAAGAATGTTATGGGATTCTTTATTGGCTGCTAAATATCTGGGTGTTTCATTGTTTGTTGGCCAATCTAAGAAGGAATTGATGTAGTTACGGTTAGGGATCTTAAAGAAGAGATATATCTTTATCATACAAACCACAAACAATTAACACAATAAAATAACAGTAATAAATCTTTATTTATTAGAAATTGACAAATTTCACACTTAGCTAAATCTAAGCACTTAGCTAAATCTAAGTTACAACACACAGACAACCCACATGGTTACACAACATCCTAGTGGTATCCCAAGTCCACACATGGATGTGATTCAACCCTTAAGTGTCAGGATCTTGCTCCACCAACTAGAGCACATATGATTACCTCTTGTATTAGCAACTAAACATGGAATTTAATCAGAATGAATAAGTAACTAGAAATATGAAACAACACAGGATATGAGAGACAATACACAATTGTATTAAATACTCATAAGAAAATACAATAAAGAAGATGCCACTTCTTCTTCCACCTCAAAGGCTTCCCACACCTCAAGGACTTCTTCCCTCTCTCTCTCGGTCCCAACAATCAACTCCAATACAGAATTGATGTTCACCTCAACCAGTCAGTAACACCCTGCCAGTACACCAAATACACAACCATACTCCAAGTAGATCTCTTGCTCTCTGCTGCTACCTGCAAATCACCAGACCTTACTCACCATTGTAGATCTCCAAAAGAAGCCATGCACACCCGCTGACCAAGATCATACATACACGAAGAACCCTTCTGATTCTCCAAACCAGCACCCACACTTGGTACTGTGGCACCAGGAGGAACACACCATTTCTCTCCTCTCTGAAGGAGCTTATTTTGCTCTTTTACTCTCTAGCACTCCTTTACAATACAGCCCATGAGTCTATTATATAGATCTCATGCATATAATAATTAGACTTTTTAAATTACAATAATTAGACACGCAACTCAAGACTATAATTAGCCTTTAACATGTAAACACTCAGTTCAACTAACTAACTGTTCATGCAACGAATAGTTCTAGAACACACCGGCGACCGACGTCGGTCCCTGTCTGCCTGGAGGTGACCGACGTCGACCAACCTCCTACCGATGCCGGTTGTCTTCAGCTCACACCTACCAATGTCGGTTTCATTCTGCACTGCAATCTGCCGACGCCGGTCTCCCTGGAACTCAACAACCTCCTCCATGTTTGCAACAGTTGAAGCTTTTAGCTCCACAACCTAACATTAAGCCCTTTGTCAGATTTGCGCACAGATCTTTGCTTGCTATCCTCACTAATAGTTGCAATTGAGACTTTCAGCTCATGGGTTTTTTGAATCCCTGTCAATAGTGTACAAAGTTGTTTATATAACAAACTATGCACCTACTTACATTAATGCTCTCACCTACCCACTAATGCCACAAATATTAAATGCTCATAATGCATCACAATCCTTAAATCCTCAATATAGTTCCAATATGTCTTAACACATCGTGCCATAACACATCATGAAGAGACATGAAATGTGCTCAAAATTACATTCTGTGATTCAAGGCATTACATGCCAAACAGTTAGAAATTTGTAAGGACCCCTGTCTTCGATGGTTGGATTATTTCACAAGGCTTGCACACTAAACAAGCTACGTAAAGATCACACATCTTGAATCTAAGTTGTAATGGTTTGTAGATAGATTAAACACATCGTTGGACACCAATCTTATGAAAATATCACAAGCTTTCATAAAGCTAATTTACACATTAGGATTATGGACCTGTATATATTTGCTTTGCTCATATGCATTGCATTGAAATGGGCTTGCACAAAGGTTCATTAGTATCCTTAAGCTATGCTTCATGTTTTGGGATAAACACATTAAATAGACTAAACTAAAGTAACAAAATGCACGTGCAAAAGTTGCACAAATAATACAAAGGCTTGTGTGCAAGTAAAGACTTGCACAAACAACTAAAAGTTGTTTATTTCTATAGCCATTATTTTTTTGGTTGATGCAAGATTACAAGTGAACTCGGATGCTCCTGCATTAGGAATATTGGAAGAATTTGACTTCTCGTTTTCAACTCCATTTAGCTTCTTGGAAATGTAGGTCGTTGTCTTGGGTGAGAAAAATTCAACTCATTCATGTTTTTTTGCAGGCCATCCTTGTTTACCTTTTATCGATCTCCTTTACTCTAGGAATTGTAAAGGGAAGACTTGCTTTTATTACGAAAAAAAAAATCATGAATGGTGTTAATGACACTTGAAAAATTGTTATCATGAAATGGGATGAGGTTTGCTATCCAAAATCAAAAGGTGAGGCTAGTATTAGGAATTTGTTTTGTCTTAACCTGGCTTTAGGATAAAAATTGCTTTGGAGAGCCTTCAAGGAATCAAATAGTACTTGGAGCAGACTTTTTAGAAGAAAGAATTTGAATAATGTGGATGAGTTGAACATGATTTTTACCTCAAAATTTTGGATGAAGGGCTTTCATATTTGGAAATTCTTGGGTGAGTGAAGGCCCCTCATCCTTGACAATTGTTTAACTCTAAAATTGGACAAGGATCCTACTTGGGTAGATAGGGTTAAGAATATAGAAATGATAATGCACAAGGATGATGATCAGATCTACAATAGCATAACTAAATGCTAAACATAGATATAACATATGTTGAATTCATGAAATCAAGATGGGCTAAAAATAGTAAGTATAACTATGCTAGATATGGAAATGATAAAGAAATATTATACTCAGCTAGTTTTGATGTTGACATAGTTCTGGATCTAGAACAAATAGGAAGCAAACTGGAAGAATATTCTGGAATAGTCATCAAATTCTAGATTGGGTGTCTTTGGAGCTGTAGACACTAGCATTAGCCTGGGACAACTATGTCGATGCTATTATCTAAACTGGATGCAGGTGTACTATATGAAATACTTGCTATAATAGGATGTAGTGTGATTTATCACATCATTATACCACTTGATCTAGCTAGTAATATAAGGTAGACGTGGCACCAAGTTACACACTTTAGCAATAAGTCAAATGGTACCCTCATGATTCAGGAGTGATGTGTTTAGAATGAATTATGTACAAGGGATTTTTTGCAAGCCACCTCCCACTCAAGTTGGAAAGCAATGGAATTGTGGTCAAAGAGAAAAAAACTTTGGGTGGATAGTGACAACTTTCCCATGGGAAATGTGAAATGAAAACACGTGTTGTTTGGCGATCATTACACAATCAAGTCTTTTAAGAATACAATAAAAGTTGACTCAAAAATTAGACCACATAAGCCAAGGTTTGAGACTTAATGTCTACAACTGAAAGGGATGGTAATGTAGGTTGCAATAGGTGTTCCCAATGAAGGGACACCTCACCACATATCTATTAGAGTCACACATTGGATTTACTCAAATAATTTTCCCTTATCATGATAGAAATACAAGGTATTTGTAGCTCCTCAGCTTTACATAGGGGCTTTCAGTGCCCTTTCCTTATGGATTCTCACATATCCATCTCACATGAAGGTTGCAAGACTTCTAAGAGCCCTTGTCTCTTTATCTCTCTCACTCTTAACTTTGTATTTTGATAGATTTTTGACCCTATGTTCGTCTCTTCTCTCCTACAATATTCACTACAACCTCACCAAAAACAACTATATATCTCAACAACCATCAATAACAAATACCATCTATAATTATTAGCCTTTAAGTGTTGGTCTGACTCCCATTTTAAAGTCATGGCTATTATCGTGTTGGCCAAGGTATTGATAATTATACTTCATAGGCTTAACACTAATTGTTCAACCTACCTTAGGTATAGGACCTTGAGCCTTGCAGTTCTAATGACTACCATATCAAATAGGCATGGGTTAGATTTTGCCAGCTTTATTCTTTGTGCAATCACGTCAATCACACAACTAGTTTGATCTAATTCAACTGGTTAAGTGTAGGTCCATGTCATTGGTTTTCATGCTTGATTCAACTTCCTTAGGTTCTATGTTGAAGGTTTTGTGCCTCATTTTTGCACTTTAGGCTATAGGTGCTTTCTTCCCACACACTGCTCATTATGCCTAGTTCCTTATAACCTCTACACTATCTTGTCTTGTTTTTTATGTCATTAGTATGTGCATCCTAGTGACTGTGTGTGATATTACGAATGTCCTCCTATGCTCTATTCTATGATGCCTAATTTTTTCTTTATTTCCACTTCCTTTCATGATTCAAAACTTGGGTGATACAATATTTTTGATTATTCTAGGATGTTCCTACATCAGACTTCCTAAGAAAATTAAAATGTAAACCCCTACTTACATGTAAGGGTTTGAGTGGTTGAACCACCCTTATAGTCAGTTGCCTTGAACATGGTGTTCCCTTCCACCAATTACTTTGCCTAAGCAGGCTTGCTCAAAACTTTTTTCTTCCAAATCCTCCTTGGATAATGAAATCATCCTCACTTTCTCCCTCTTCTTTTTTCTCTTCACTTTTCTCCTTTTTATCTTTTTCTCTTTCTTTTGGTATTTCACCCACTTTGTTTTTCTACCTCTACCAAGTGTTTTCAACACTCTTTTTCATGTGTGTACCACACAAAACTCTCCTGTGCACTTATCTTGCCCTCTTTTCTCCTCTTCACTCATGTGGGTCTAAGCTCACCTATTTATGTCCACCTCTACCAAGGGTTTTTTTCAAGACCATTCTTATGAAACTTTTTCCATCCTTTCCCCATGCACACTTTCTTCCTTCTCTTCTCCTTCATGAGAAGTAGGGATATTTGATCTTCATTCCTCTTCATTCATTTTGTAGGGCATGCCTATGTGGTATTCCTGCTATCTTCCTTCATTCTTTTCCTTCTATTTTCATACACTCTACTCCACACTTATGATGACATCCCCATCAATCACCTCTTATTAACTTTAGGATGATATTTATCCCTTCCTACCTTCATCAGTCCCTTAATTCCATGTGCAAACATAATTGTGCTCTCCTCGTCAGCTATCGACTAACCGTGATAGACTTTTGTTCCTTCCTCTAGTGACTTCCTACCATCATGAGCAATGAAGATTATGCCTCATTTTTAAATATAAGATAAATCCTCTTCCTTCCTCAACACTTGTGTAAGTGATTCCTACTTCTCGTGATCCTTAAAATGTGTCTCCACGCTTTGCCTCTGGTGTAAATGTTGTATCTTGTTCTCACCCATTGTCCCTTGTTCACTGTTACAACTAGACCTCGACTAATTTCTCTCTCATTATTTCTTTGATGCAACAATCTTTGCTTCATGGGAAACTAGACTTCCCATCTTCCTTCCTTCCTTGTATTCTTCTTTTATCCTCTCGTATAAGGAGCCATTTTTCTTGTGTGTTACTTCCTTCTCTCATACATCTCCTCTTTTCAATGAAAATATTACCTCTATCGACTCAAGTTGGTCTTCTTCAATGTTGAATATTATTTCTTTCTTCTTTTCTTTACAAGCTTTTGATTCTTAGCATGGTTCCTTTGTTTCACTCTTCCCATCTCAAGCTCAATTGAAGGATGATACCCTCTCTTCACCTTATCCTAAGGCTTCAAACTATGCCTCACACTATCATATCCTCATGTTTATTTATTCCTTTATTCTTCACCTTTATGACACCTCATAGGCATGTTACTTCTGCTCCTTTGTTGTTACTCACATAATGCTCTTGCATAACACTTTCATTTTTAGTTGGTACTTGTTCCAACTCTCTCTTTCATTCATGCATTCCTTTACTTATTTAATTTTGGGGATCTTTGTGAATTGGCTCATGTTCGACACTCTTATAGACTTCATTCACTTCCCACATAATTCTTCTTCTCCATGATCTACCCTTCTTGGCACATTCTATAATTTTGTGCCTCTTTCTAGCTACCTCAAGTTTAATGCTCTTATAACCTCGAATTGCACACCAAGTAACTCTAATTTCCACCTTTGGCTCATCCTCAGAATTGCATTCCTACTAGTTGTCTCACATTCAACACTTTTATAACCTTAGTTTCCCACAACACAATTTTTCTCTTCATATAAAACTTTTGTCTATTTCCTTTGTCATGTGCTTCTCTCATATTAAGCACATCTCTATTGGTCCATTGCGGTAAGGAAACATGCTTGTGCAGCTTAACTTTGACTTTATCTTCCTAGGGACTTTGGTTCATGACCTGTTAGTCTCTCATTTGACCTCCTGTTTGATGCCATTAAGTCTTCATGGGACCCATTGGTTCCCATGTTATCTATTCTCTTTATTATTCCCTTCATTCCACACACTTAGACACTTGTCCAATTTCATCGATATTTTATTGTCGAATCTTGGATTCCTCCAATTCTTCCCCTTCATTAACAATGGCCTTTCCTCATCTTTTGTATGCTATGAATTATTATCTCTAGTTCAAATCTGACATGATATTGGAAAACTCCTATAGCATATCCTCCCTATTCTTGTGCAAATAGATTTTCACCTTCATTTACCATGCATCTTTATAGTCGTATCCTTTATCACCTTGCATCCTTTTGCACTGCTTAGTTGTCTCTAGCACAACTTAGGTTCAACTATAGGCTTACCCATTTACATATGTACCTATCAAAGGGTACATTTTTCCTAACGCTCATTGGATCCCACTCCTCGTCCTAGGGTTATGCATTTCACACTAGATCCTAGTTTCACTCTCCATAACTTATCATCAACATCATGCACAAGAACACTTATGATATTTTACTCTTGAGTCCTCATTGTATCCCTGTCTCTTGTGTAGGTTGCTTTGCTCTATTTAGCACATTATTTCATGTTACTTCTGGGTTGGTGGAATGATATACACTTTGCCTTCACTCATTGATATTTGTAAAAATTGGGTCTCCTTCTCATCCCATAATTATGCACCCTCCTTGTGTAACTCTCCTCATGATTTTATTCAATATCAACCCATAATGTTTGGTCCGCTTCCTAAGCCTATCCCTCCTACCTCTTCCTAGGTGTGGTTTCTCTCAAGACTTCCCTTCCATTTCAAATGGCTCTATGATTACACTACTTGGTATAATAGTGTGGAACCCACATGTTTAAATCTCCATACCATTTCCTTGATTTTCTATCTCCTCTTCTCCTTGAAGTCTCTCTATCCCCTTGTTGTGTCACCACATAATGTTCATTTCACACTATTCATTTCTTCACAATCTTTACATTATTTAGAGTGAAATTAAAGTTGATATCCATGAGCCACTTCATCACTCACTTTGGGTCTTTTCCACCAGGAAATCTTCATGTAGTAGCTCTTGACCAATCTCCCATGTGCCTTCAATTCCTTGAGGGTTATCTATTGTAGGTCTCCCACTACTCTTCTATGGAATATCTCATTCTATCATATCTTCATCCTCTTTATGTTGTTTGGCTCTACAATGCTTGTATCATGAAGGCCATCTCCTTCATCTTCTCCTCTAGGACCCATGACTTTTGGCCACATCTCATCCTAACTTCTCACCACGTTGTTCCTTGTGCTCTTCCTTCTCTATCAAGCCTTTCTTAATGGAGAACTCTCTTGGCACTTTATACCCAATACTGTGATTCAAAGATGCTTCTATCCCTGATTACCTCACAATAGATGATTTGTCAACCCTAAAATATCTTTCACTACTCAATTTCTTCTTATCGATGATTCTGCCCATGCTTCTTCTCTCTTGCACTAGACTACTTGAGATTTGTGATTTTATCGATGCCTCAATTTTATTTAAGTCAAATGCCTCTTACTCAATAATCAGTTAGTGTTATTATATTTTCATTCTTGTATATATTTCATATTATCTACATTTTTGTCTACACCTGATATTTCATGCCACCTACTACTTCACTCTCTATCACAATCTTATGTAGGTGCTCTTAGACTCTTGAATTACTATCAAAAATATCTTTTACAATCTTACATAGGTAGTCCTTGAAAAGTGTTATTATCACTCGTATGATCTATGATAATTTCCTTGCATTCAATGGTCTTTGAGTCCTCATCATTCAACACTCTCCATTAGTTTCCTCATAGTTGGAAGTCTAGTAGCCTCTTGTACTGGGAGCCTTACATTCAACGTCTACTAGTCTTCTACACAACACTCCACTAGCTACCTCACTATTGGCATCCTGATAGTATTCTCTCCATAACACTCTACCCATTGGTTTCCTCCCATTTGGAAATCTACAAGTATCTCTCTCAACATTCTCCTCCTTTGATAGCTACCTCATGGTCAATGGTCTGCTAGCTTTCTCTATTGGTTGCCTCACATTTAGTGGTCTATAAACCTTCCTCCTTCCACATTCTTTACTTTTAGGTTCTTCTCCCCTTGCATATTCTTAAGGTTCGTGACCTTGTTATGATACTAGCTAACATATTTCATGATGAGGGTTCCTGATGAAGGGACACCTCACCATAAAACCATTAGAGTCACACAATGGATTACTTAATTTTTTTTCCATTATCATGATATAAATACAAGGTATTTTTAGCTCTTAAAATCCCTTTCCTCATGGAGTCTCACATATCCATCTCACACGAAGGCAATAGGCCTTCTAAGAACCGTCAACTCTCTCTCCCTCACTCTTTACTCTACACTTTGATAGAGTTTTGGCTCTCTATTTGGCCCTTCTCTCCTACAGCCTTTACTACAACCTCACCACCACCAACAACATTAACTTTTAACAACCCTAAACAACCACAACCATCCACAACTATCAACTTCTAGGGTTAGCCTAACTCCCATTTTATAACCATGGTTGTTATCATGTTGGCCAAGGTATTGACAACTATAATTCGTAGGCTTGACACTAATTGATCAACCTACCCTAGGTATAACCTTTCCTTTTATGAACCTTGAGCCTTCTGGTTCTAAAAAATTCTAGATAAAATTGGAATGGGCTATCTTTTTTTAGCTTTGTTTTTTATGCAGTCATATCAGTCATGCAACTAATGTGATATAATTCAAATGGTTTAATATAGGTCCACATGGATAGTTATCCCACTCGATCCAACTTCCTCAGGTTTTATGTTAAAGGTTTTGTGTTTCACTTCTACACTCCATGATGTAGGTGATTCCTTCCTATGTGTTACTCATTGTGCTAAGTTATTTGGAACCTCTGCATTGACTTGTATTGTTATTTACACCATCTGCACACACCTCCTGAGTGACTTTGTGAATTGTTATGTCATTATGCAATCTTATCTCTAGTTATCAAATTTTCATTTATTTTTTGTGTATGTATTCACTTCCCTTTGCACTTTCAAACTTGGGTGATGTAGGATTGTTAATTTTCCTAGGATGCTCTTGCATTAGAGAGTTTGATAACCACTAATGACTTTTAAAGAAAAATCAAATTTCATGATCACCCAAACTAATGCATTGATGAGGCATTCTTTGTATCCTTGAAGGACTCAACCATGTTAAATTTTCTATAAATAAGATAGTTGGAAAACAAAAATTTATTAGCTAACCATTGTCATAATGATGTTCTTTTTAGACCATCAATAGGTGCATAGACAATTATGAGACTTGAATAATGACCATCAATGTCAAGGGTTACACATATTACCTAATGTAACATCTAAATGATTAAATTTAATGGAAATAAAAATATTGGCGCTTCCACAATCATCCTATGTGAGGTAGAGTATTTCATTGCATTTGACCAAATACATTTCATAGAAGTATTCAAAAGAAACCTTGAAACTTTAACCTCCTAAAAACACAAAATCTAAAGCACTAAGATGCTCACAAGTGGATCACACAAACTTTTTTTAGTATTTTTTGAGACCTTGAATATTCCATGATATAATATTCATGAGGAAGAGTCCTTTATGTCAAGTTCTCTCTAACCACCTTCAAACCCTTCCTTGAATACTAGAGTTTCAAATTTGTTGATTAAGATAGGTGGCTAGTTTTGTAAAAGCTATGTGTCCAATGAAATAGAGAAAAACTTAGCCCCATTCTCTCCTCATGGCTAATCACCACCACAATGATGCATAAAGCTAAGTGTCCAATGAAATGGAGCAAAAATTAGCCCCATTCTCTCCTCATGGTTAATCACCACCACACTGAGGTAGACTATGTAATCCCCTAGAAGGAGAAACATTTTTTGAGGAGGTCCCAACACTTGAAAAAACTATTTTCACATAATTATCTTGAAAACCTAGTTTAGAGGGATAATCAAGAGAGCTTGGACTATAGGGATAGGGTTTGGAGGGAGAACATTATAGATATTTTTTTCACTCTGTCGAGGTTTACTTTTAGGGAGTGTTTTAGTTGTTTTAGGGTTGTTATTCCCTACAACTATTTTTTTTATTAGCAAAAATTATCCAACTATCATTATTTTATACTTTAGATTAATTTTCAATTGGCTAAATTTTAGTAGACCACTTTGAGCCTAGGTAGGTCATAAGGGGATAATCATGAGTCCTATGGTTGGGGGCTTGGAAACAAAAAAAAGTGTTCAAAAGGTTGATATAGGTGATTGTATGCACCCAAAAATTACATAGTGTAACATTTTTGAAAAAATCCAATGATGATGCAAGGATTTCCACATAAACAAGCTCAAACTTGTTTCTCTATCATTTTGTATTTTATGCCTATTATGGCCCTTTATAAACCTTAAAAAATTTAAATTTTTGAGGCTTTTTCCATAATTTTCAAAGTTCTTGCCTTCATGACAAAAACACCACTCTCCATTAAAGAATCGTCACTCTTTGTAATGGAACTGCCACTTTTGTAGCATTCTGATTGTGACAATTCATATCTTCAATGTGACATTTGTGTTATAATAGGCAGTTGTTTCATTACCATGGGTGGCAGTTTAGTCATAATATGTGGTAGATTCATATTCATCACTTGAATACGGTAATGGTTTTGTCACTATTTTTCTATTTTTTAAAATTAAAATCTGAGACTTTAATTTAATCATGTTTTACATGATTCTAATTAGATTTTTTCAATATTTTATATTTTTTGTACCTTTTATATGGCCCATCTCACTCATCGTTCTATTTTAATAAATCCGTGTCTCTTCTAAAATTAGCCCTCAGTCAATTTTAGTTAATTATCACATGTAACCTCTTTTCTTCCTCTACAAGTATCTCATTTTTTTATATTTTTAAGATCCAAAATTTACATAAAAAATCATATATTTCAAGTTTTATAGAGCCACAATCTGCCTACTTCAAATTTTGGAAAAACTTTGCTTTAATTTGTGATCATATTCATGTCATTATATACAACTTTGGAGATAGGATTTCACCAAGCTTGCAACAAGTTATTTACCATGCATGAATTAATATAGCCACAATACAACTATTATTTTATTCATAATTATGTATTTCATGTTTCTCTTCTTTTTTCATCATTTTTTAAAGGGTTACTAAGGTCATTATTGAGAAAATGAGCTAACTACCTGAGGATAATATACTCACAACAACAATCTATTTACCTTTGCTTGGTCTCACCATTGAATAAGTTGGAGGTTTTACTTTCATTTATATTTTATTCATTAGATTAGATTGGATTAATTTATTTGTTTATTAAATTATATTTATATTTTAAAATATCAAAAATTCTAAAATAAAAATTAAAAAAACTCTTCTTATCTCTTTCTTTTACATAAGCAAATAGTTTAGATTTTTTTATTTTACTTGCATGTAAGAGATTTCAAATAATAGTAGGATTGCATCAAACCAAGGGTAGTCTAATTGAATATAAAAATAGGTAAAAGCAATAAAAAAAAATTAAAACAAGTTCACATGCATAAACAAACACTCACACACACACCAAAACCCAGAGAACATAGATAAACTAAAACTTTTATATTAGATTTAAATTATTCTTTCACTTACAATAGTTCATTTATTTATTATAAAAAATCTATTTTTAGAATGTTTTAATTTCATTTATTTGTAAATACATCATCAGAATGAACACAAGTACAAAAAATTCAAAACAAGCCTTGTCAAGATGAGTACAAGCCAAAACCTTACTTACATCTTTCCAAACAACAAGTACCATCCTTATAACATATTATTAAACAAGATATATACTTATCCGCTTTCAACCAACCTTTCCCCACCATTTGATGAGGGAAAACTTATTTATGAGAGTAATAGATCATATTCTAGAAGGTGATCTCTAAGGTGACATTGATACCAAGCTAATACTCCAAGTATTTCACTCAACTAAACTAATAGACCTTATCATTAACTAGCTCAAGGCCCTTGACAAATGAGTCCTCTGCATAGATCACCTAGATATATTATGACCCATTTGCATTATGGTCTGTTAAATTAACAATTTCCAAGTCTAAGATTATCTATATATTTTTCCTTTATCCTCAAGACTAACCTTGTCCTATTTTCATTCTCCTCAATTATGACATTGGATGGTCATAGTCAACTCAATCACTAAACCATCCCTCTTGATATATTTTCATCGACTATCTTGGCCAGATATTGAGAAATCGAGTGTATAAAGGTTAACATGTTGATTTCCTCATATACAAATTTGGTGAACCCCACGTGAATCAACTTATCATTTTGTGTTTCCCTCTTCTCATTTTTTTCATTTCTTCACCATTTCTCTTCCCCTTCGCATTTATTCTATGGGTATTTGTGTACATCCCAAATATGTATGGACATGATTTTAGGAATTTCTTGGCCTAGAAAGCTATATAAGGAATCACCAAACTCTTAGTGAGGCCTCTTTCTTCAATTAAAACAATAATAATGCCACTCAAAATATGGAAAGTTGATTTCAAAAATCTTCAAATCCAAACTAAAAAACTAGTATAGAGTACTAATCCAATAAGTGTAGGACCCTTTTGATGCCACTAGTAACTACTAGAACTCTAGAAATATTAGTACCACCACTGGAGGAGGGGATAACCCCTAAATTATAACTAGACCACATGTTAGCTTGATAAGCCTAGATATAGACAACATAGGGAGATTTGATTAGTATATTGAAAAAAATTTCTATTTAGATTATGGGTTAAGTAGATTATAATCATCCTTACACTCATCCAATAATAATCAAAATATCTCCAACTGACTGAAGCAACATCCAAAATCTCTTTTTGAGTCCTCTAACACAAATAAGTTCATTTTTGGTTATCAATCTTTCCATTCTAAATATTCTATGAAGGAAGTCCTCAGATGTAACACCACTTCCTCCCTAAGAAATCTCATCTCCACCTTGATAGGTTACATTTGGGATTTAGAGAGTAACCAAGAATTTCTAAATCAAGGGGTGACCTCTAACCCTCCCAACTAAGGTCATTCTTCCTCCATCTCCATCCCATTATCACTTATCAACTGTGATAATACCCATCTAATATGATTCTTCCTAACTACATTTCCAACCAATATCCTAGGGACATTCTTACTCACGAAGTCCCTAACCCAGTAGCTTATAAAATTCCTCCACCATATCAACCTTCAACTCAAATTCCTATTGGAAGTGTTTACTCTTACATTCCTCCTAATAACATTTAAAAAAAAACCATGTCACCTTTCATTAAATTAAGTTTTGTATCATCCATGTACACTCATCCTTTACAAGCACCAAATGCCACTTCTACATCTAATCCTCTTTCACTTTACTACATGTATTCCATGTTTGCCTTGCCAGACAATTACTTTTTAGCCTATTATATACCACCAATCAACCTCCGTATTTTATTCCTAATAATTTCCCATCAACTTCTTATCCAAACCATCATCCTAAACCTCATCCCACCATGCCTTTGGTGGACTTCAATGTCATGGGTACTTATGCTCGATATTTGAAGGAGCCCCTTGACCACAACATATGAGGAGTCCTTTTTCTATGTCCCTTACTTGACCTCCCAAAGTTTTGAAGAGGAGGGATGTCCCAATGCACATAGAAATATATATACCACCGTTGTTAGAGATCTTCTACCTTGGGATGGGGTAATCACCAAAATCTTCCAAAATAATATTTAAGGAATAGCCCTTAATTGGTGATTCCACCAGCTCAAGGCATTCATTAATTCCTGATGGAGTTTTTCAATGCCTTCAACATAATTTTTTTTTTATAAATTATGACATATGACAATTCTCACACATTAAGCAACAACACAATGAATTCATTTCCCATTTTATCATTAGATAGTGGAAAGTTCTTTACTCATCTCCTAATATGCCATATATGGACCAAATATAAATATGTAATACCTTTTTATATTCCCTCAATAAGGAAATGAGGGAGGATGTTCAAAAGTTCCCTTATTGGTCTTATGAATAAGCACTCAGAATTACTATGAGAATTGACCAAATGACCATTGATATTGGTTGTATAACGTATAGAACCAATGAGTTACTAGTCAGTCCAAACCAAAATCATAGGGATTATCAAAACATAAACTAAAACAACCCCAATAGTCAAGGTACTAACGTTATAGATGGAAATTGAAACACTGATATGGATAGTGTAATGAATCAAAATAAGAGGTCAAATGTTGTGAACAACAAACAACCTCAACCCATGAATAAAAATAATATAAGTCAGAAGAACCAGAATCATCAACCTATAGTTCATGCAGTTGCTTTTAACCACCCTCTAACCCATAACACATAGTTTAAGAACCACCTTAAAACCAATTTCAACATGTTGACCATTACCCACAATATCATAACTTTCCCTTTAATCAATGTAATAACCCATAACTATTTGATCAACAAAACCAAAACCAAAGACATGGGGATTAAGATCCTAATGTTTATTACCTTTTCCATAGAGTCATTGGATATAATGCTCGTGTATTCAAATAATCCAATAAATTCATTCAAAGACTCCTTGAGGATCAATGATAAAACTTTGTAGACATATTTATAGGGAATGCTAACAAAAACCCTCAATATCCACCAATTGGTTATTTGTCATATCAAAATTTCAATTTTTGCATATATCAAAACCCTTTTCCTGACCACCAGTAATGTAATGTTCAAACCAACCACATGGTAATAAACTAACCAACCTCATTATCTCACACGTATGATACCAAGCCATCTACTTGTGTCATTACCGAAATTTATGTGAAACCCTAATTGGAGCCTAAGGGGAAAAATTAAATGATAGGAGTTGTCTAATTATAAATTGATGAAGATGCAAACATCATTACTTGCATAAGAGAATACCAACCTACAACCCCTCAATTACCAAATACCTTGGAGAATGACATCAAACCCAAGCATATGAGTAATTTTGACTTAGTTATCAACCTTGAAAAAATATTTTTCCATATTTATTTCATGGACTTACTCAATAACTCTCCTACCAATTGTTTGGCATTGCTTGATGCCTTGGGATTAGGCCACCTAGCCGGTGTCACACACCACCTTAGGCCCAAATCAATCACATTGATTTGAATATGTTCTCACCTTGGAAAAAATCAAGATATTTTGGATACTTATTTGACCTTAGGAGTATTCCCCAGATGTCAATATGGATAATAGGGGGATCTAGCTTTGTTATTATAAGTCTTGATTTATAATAATTATATGAAGAGAGAAATAGTCGACGAGGAAACTATTAACATAGTCCTATTTTCATTTATTAAAAAACTTGTTTATGGTAAAATTAATTTCTCCACCACTCTTAACACTTTAAGAGGCTAAAATAACCTCAAGTCCACTTCAATTGGGGCCATTATTCTTCCTATGACTTTAGCCCCCAGAATCATTTTGATGGAATTTTACATGATTGATAAGGACAAAAACTATAATATCATCCTTGAAAAACCATGGATTCACAAAATTAAGGTGATCCCTTCAAATTTATCCCAATATATTATTGATTTAGTTTTAAAACAAACTCACATTCACAAATGAACACACACACACCAAAACCTATAGAACATAGACAAACCAAAACTTGCATGTTAGAACTATATTCTTTCTCTCATATAGTGAATTAAAACTATTATATATCATTAAAATTAGAAAAATAATAACATTATACTTGTGTCCATTTTAGTTTATATCATTCTATTTCATAAGCAATCATTATAAGCTTTAAAAACTAGATTTTTAGCTTGGATATGGGAATTAATTTTTGAATACTTAAAATTTATGATTTTTAGGTTTTAGATCTAATTTTCATTTGTATTTTGGAGGCTTTAATCACATAATATATCTTATCTTATTTAAATTTTTAAAATACAAGCATAGAAGTATCACTTACTTCATTCATTATAAACATTTTATTTTTAGCAATTAACATAGTTTACTTCCTTTGCAAAGCACTAAATAAAGTACCTAAAAACATAATAAAAAAATATTATCAAAATTATTACAAACCTATTTTTTTTACACATTCAAAATAGCAAGTACACTCTTTCAAACCATAATCAAGATAAGATTTATGCTTTATACATTCATCACAATATCGTATTTCTCTTTGGATGACACTCATAGAGAAACCATTTTTACATAGAGCAGGTATCTTTCATAGAGTTAGATCTCCCATTTTAGGTAGTAACACAATAACCTCTATACACTTGAATTACCAAGGCCTGGTTGAGAAAACTAATGAAGAGATGATGTGACGATGAGTCTAAGGGTTTGGTTGATTTGGTTGAGGCACAATAATGAGTTTTTAGATGGCAGGTGGTAAGGGGTACTCGTAATGATATTATAAGAGTTATTCAACATCGTATTTCTTATTAATAGCATAAAATTATGAGGAAACAAAATCACAATAACCCTTACTGTGAGAGAGGACAAGGAGTCAGATTTATTGGTTAATGTTAGAAATGGAGAATTGAGTGTAGTTGGGTTGGATGAATATAAGGAATTGATTGAATCTATTGGTTTGATGATATCCGATCAATGTCATGTGTAAAGTAATGAAATATGGTGAGGCTATTACTAAGGAAGAATAAAAAGAGGAGTGAATATCTAGACTTAGATATCATTATAATGATGAGCTCACATATGAATAGAGTAATTATTGGTTGTGCCTCTAAATGGTATTTCTCATCAAGAGTGTTTAGTTAGTCAATAATAATATGTGAAATGAAAGTGGAATAATATAATTCTATCTTAATTTTAACATTGATATAATTTTGAATGTTACTGTTGGAACAAGAGATCTAAATATATAAAATATACTTGCTTTATGTAAAAATGGCTTCTTAGGGAGTGTCATCCAAGGAGAAAAATGATGTTGTGATAAATGTATGAAGTGTAAATCTTGTATTTATTATGGTTTAAAAGAGTATAATTACTGTTTTGAATGTCTAGGAGAAAGGTTTAGGTTTGTAATTGTCTTAAAAAGGCTTGTTTGATTGTCTTTTTGGATAATTTTTATATTGCATTGCGAAGGAAGTGAACTATGCTAATTACTGAAAATAAAATATTTGTAATGAATAAATTAAGTGAAAAATTATTCTTTTTTTATTTTATGAATGCAAATAAGATGAAATAT
This sequence comes from Torreya grandis, assembly GCA_037957365.1. Classification (NCBI taxonomy): domain Eukaryota; kingdom Viridiplantae; phylum Streptophyta; class Pinopsida; order Cupressales; family Taxaceae; genus Torreya; species Torreya grandis. The sequence goes on along the minus strand of JARHVA010001430.1, from coordinate 880,992 downwards.
ATTATGTGATTAAAGCCTTAAACACACAAATCAATATTAAATCTAAAATTTAGAAATCATAATTTCTAAGAATTAAAAAAATATTTCGCATATGAGATAACGTCCACTCACTATATGAGATAAATTTATTAAGTTCTAGTTTTTATAATTTTATTGATCTATAACATCCATTCACTATATGAGATAAATAATCTATTTCTAGCATGGAAGTTTTGGTTTGCCTATTTTCTCTAGGTTTTGGTGTGTGTGTGAGTGTTCATTTGGGAATATAAGCTTGCTTAAAAATTGAAAGTAAATTATTTTGATTGGTTATAATTACTGTTCGAATAAATTAATATATGCTTGGTTTGATACAAGACTAATATTCTTTGGAAGCTCTTACATGCAAGTGAAATTAAAATATTTAAACTACTTTTTTTAATGTAATAGAAAGAGAGGAGAAGAGTTTCTTTTATGTTTCTTTTAGGTTCTCTAAATATTTTAAAACATAAATGTAATTTAATAAATAAATAAACTAATCCAATCTAATCTAATAAATAAAATAAATTTGAAATCAAAACCTCCAACCTGATCAATGGTCACACCAAGCAAAGGTAAGGAGATTGTTGTTGTGAGTATACTATCCTCAGTTAGCTACATTATTTGTTCAATTAAAACATTGAAAAATCTATAAAAAAAATGATAAATAAAGAAGAGAAACATGAAAAACACAATTCTAAAGAAAAGAGTAGCTATACTATGACTGGATTAATTTACGAATGATAAAGAATTGGTTGTAAGTTTAGTGAAATCCTCTCTCCAAAGTTGTGTACAATGATACAAAGATGATCACACATTGAAGTAAAGTTTTTTAAAAACTCAAAGTATGTAGGATAGGCATATGTAAAACTTTAAATCTCAAATTTTAATAAAATTTCCAAATCTTAAAACATAAATAGAGTGAGATATTTTTAGAGGAAGAAAGCAGGTTACATGTGGTAGTTAACTGAGCTTGATTGAGAGCTAATTTTTTAAGTGATAAGGATTGATAAAAATAGGAATATGAGTGAGTGGAGCCATCTAGAAGACATAATCAAGATTTAAAAAATAAAAAAAATGTAACATAAATCATGAAAAACATGTGAAAATTGAAGTCTTGGATGTTAATTTTAAAAATAGGTAAATGGTGATGAAACTACCACCTTATGCAGGTGGTGAAGATGAAACTACTGCAACTAATAACATAACTATCTAAATATGCTAACAACTATGTAACTACCACCTTACTCTACATGGAAATTATGTAATCTATTGTGTTGAAAAATGTAATTGATAGTTTGTGAAGATTGATAATTGCATCACGATACCATCAATTTTGCTAGCCAACCATAAATACTCAAAATACCCTCCCAAAAGCTAAGAAAATAACCAAATGAAATTTTTATAACTATCCAACCCATGAATCCCATGAATATAATATATTCTTAAATTTTCTAGATCTATATATATTTTTAAATATATTTTTATGTTATTAGTTGCGGTAGTTTCATCTTATGCAGGCGGTGAAGATGAAACTACCACAACTAATAACATAACTATCTAAATATGCAGACAACTATGTAACTACCACCTTACTCTACATGGAAATTATGTAATCTATCATGTTGAAAAATGTAATTGATAGTTTGTGAAGATTGATAATTTCATCACGATACCATCAATTTTGCTAGCCAACCATAAATACTCAAAATACCCTCCCAAAAGCTAAGAAAATAACCAAATGAAATTTTTATAACTATCTAACCTATGAATGCCATGAATATAATATATTCTTAAATTTTCTATATATATATATATATATATATATATATATATATATATATATAAACAAAAATGTAAAAGTAAACAAAACTAACATATCCCTTACCCACTTATCTTATCACTAGTATATTTTCCATACTCTCCTTCTACTTGTCTATTTGAATTATCTCACTCAAATCCATTACAAAAAATCTAGATCTCATATTTTAAAAATTATAAATGCATAAATGAACTTTATTTTTGAAAAGTTTTTAAATATGTAGCCTAGTTTATTAATTTTTTGGTTTCAAACACTTTCTATTTTTAGCATTGTTGTTTTAAAAATTATTTTTCTCATGTTTTAAGATGTATTAGATACCTAAATAACTAAAACATATCAAATTCTAATAATTTTAGCATTTTATTTTCTATAACTATTGCAAGATATTGTCTCAGTTTTATAGGTTTAAATCATTCAACCCTAAGCTTAGTCCCATGATGGAAAAGTTCAAGTATTATCCTAACCCCTACATACATGGTAATTAGACTCATCCATGATTTTATTAGTTAACATGTTTTACGGTTTCTAATAAAACTACACTTGATTCCTATTTTCCTACTTGTAAGTCATGGGGGTGTCTCAGCTAGCTTTGTTGCACCACATAAATGAGTGAGATAAGCTTTCTAACCCTTCTCTTTCTTTCATTACACCACTACTCAAGACAAAAAAACCTTATCAATTCATCATGAGGTTTTTCCTTGAGGAGGTAATATGTATGCACCTAAAAATTACATGGTGTAATATTTCCAAAAAAATCTAATGATGATGTAAGGATCTCCACATAAATAAGCTTAGACTTAGTTCTCTCTATCAATTTGACTTTTATTCCCTTTCTAACCATTTATAAACCTTCAAAATTTTAATTTTTAGAGTCTTTTACCTTAATTTTTAAATTTATTTCTTTCATGACAAAACTACTCCTCTTTGCGAGAGAACTATTTATTTCATACCATTCTTGATGTGATGGTTTCATAAATTACCATGATGAATAAGTATATAATAAGGTGGTTGTGTTACCATTCACATTTTTTTCATTACCATGGGTGGAAATTTCATCATAATCTATAATAATTTCCTCTTTACCACTTGCATAAGGTGGTGGTTTCATCGCCATTTGTCCATTTTTTAAATTAGCATATGAGACTTCAATTTTCAGTTATGCAAAACATGTACATCTTTCCAAAAAACAAGTACCATCCTTACAACATATTCCTACATGAGCTATACACTTATCCACTTTCAAGAAACCTTTCCCTATCATTGGATGACACTCCTTGAGATTACATATCTCCATATGCCTAATTTATTTCCTATAATGATAGCTCATATTCCGTGACATTGATATCAAGCTAAGACTCCAAGTCTATCATTCAACTACACTACTAGACCTTATCATTAACAAGCTTTAGGTCTTGACAAGTAAGTCCCCTACATAGACCTACCCCAATTATAATAAGATCCCTTCACATTATGGTTCATCAAATTAATAATTTCCTAGTCTGAGTTTACCTATATTATTTTTCCTTTGTGCTCGAGACAAGCTTCATCCTATTTTCATTAACCTCACTCATGACATTGTATGATCATAATAAATTTGATCAATATACCATCCCTCTTTATATATTTTCATCATCTATCTTGGCTAGAGCTTGAGAACTCAAGTGTATGAAGGTTAACATGTCACTTTCCTCATATACAATGAGCTTTGGCATAAGGAGTTTGGTCCTTATTTGAATATTGATATACTCTTTCAATTTTTTCGTTAGGTCAAACTTGACATAGACACACTTGTTCAATAAATTTGAGTAACAAAAATGTATCTCATTACAAATCCAATGCTCATTAATATGTTGGACAATTGACTTGTGAAAGCCCACAATGGGACTTCTAGGATAGGTAACTCGACCCAAACATAGACTTCGAGGAGACCTCTTATAGAATTTTAAATCCTATGTATAGCATGAAAAAATCATCAAAGTATTTCATATGAACCTATAGTGAAATTTTAAAAATAAAGCTTACACATGTAATTGTTCCTTACATAAGAATGAAAAAAGATCCTTAGTGAGATTGTGAATCCTAATAAGACAATTACTTTCATACAATCTAAAAATTGGTTTAACAACATCCACATTTAAATATGCATCATCATAAGAATATGATTGATAGAATCATTACCCCATCATATTGAACTTGAAATAAAGTCTTTATAAACTTGAAAACATAGCCTTTATAAAAAAGTGTTATCAGTCCAAGAGGTGGGTGTTGCTCTGACACCCATTGCACCTCAGATGCATAGAGAACTTTCTCTAGATTTAACTGTAACACCAAGAAATTTTACTATGTTTTCCAAATATTTATTTACAATTTTTAAATTTGGAAATATTTATGCAGTGAAGAAATAATTCATGTTATCTCTACTTCTGAGTTTAATAAATATCCAATTAAGAATGATTATGTTTGTGTTGTCAAATTGTGTACATATTTTTCTTTTGTCAAAATTGATATAATATTTGATTAGAATTGGTCAATATTTATTTTATTTATATGGTTTTTCTGGGGAACAAAATGAAGCAAATTATTGGGAAAATTTATGGATTTTATTCATTTAATATATAAAATATTTTATATATTACTCATCACAAATATGCAAATTGAAACATCGAAGATGATATAAATAATCCTTTATTTTTTTAATAGTTAGTTTACCCAAAAAATCTTATTTTAATTCATTTATTTATTTATTTTCCCATCAAGATCCATTTTATAGATGATTATCAAGTATTTCATGCATTTTTAAACATTTCATTAGTTCAAAGTTGTTGCAGAATGTTTATCATTCCAAACTTAAAGGATCATTTTCCAATGTGTTTGATCCATTGTCACTGAATTTAAAGGATCATTTTCAAGCATTTAATTTATTTAACTATTAGGCCACTCCATATATTTATCAAGGGATGTAGAGGTTGTAGCCAAGCCGATACTCATATTGAGTAGGAAAAAACCTTGAAGCTTATATTTTCAACACCTCTTTAATTTTACAAATGATTCTCTCATCTCCTCTTTTATTTTTCTATTTTATCTTGGAGAATCCTATTGTAAGGGAATATGCTTGATTTTATAGGATTGATAAAAAATGAGGTGAAAGTAGAAGTGGAGGATTTACAAAATATTCAAATATGAATCAACATGAGTCTAAATTATTCATACTCATTGAATTGGTCATATTTATGATGCATTGTAATCAAAACACAGTGCAACCAAAACAGTTTGATTGAAGGTGTAGATTGCATTGACATATATTACATAACTATAATGTTATATATATATATATATATATATATATATATATATATATATATTCTATCCATTTTTAGATACAAGGTCTTCAAACTAAAATATTTATAAAAAAAGTTATATTTTTAGATATAATTTATAAGTCATGGGAAGATTTTATGACTCATCACCAAGGTGTGTAATTTGGATTCATGTCTATCATATGTTACAATTTGGATCATATGGTGGAATGACATGATCAACTACACTGCCTCCTTTCTCCACCACTATGGCAAACAAATTGTGCAAATTCAAAAGTATGCCAATGGTTCAATCGCTAAGAAATATCAAAGAGTTTCTTATTTGATTGAGAAAAAACCCTTTGATACTTAGTTACATGCCATGACTACCACACTCAATCACACAATTAAATTTGTTAAAATTCATGTTATAAGAGGTGCTTAAATTAGGACTCGATTACACTAGCTTAATATTGGTGACCACACCTCGAAGGTTTTTCTTTCAAACATCTTAAGGCCAAATAAGCTAAGGATCAAAATAAAGTCATAAAATTTGTGCATTGTCATATCAATAACATTTTAAACATCTCCTCAATATTCCTATATCATTATAAACTTGTATACCAAGCCCACATGAATAGGGCAAAGAGAGTACATGCATTACAAGTGTTTAGATTTAGTACCTCACAAGTTAATCCATTCGGATAAAAAATTATGTGGTACCCCTCTTTCTATTGATTAAATATTTGTTATTTTGAAATGGATGGTTAATGATAAAGCATTAGGGGTAGATGGATTTATATTTGAAATTTAAAAAGCTACTTGGTAGTCTTGATTTGCTTTATGTTTATAGACCATCATCAATAAAGGAAATATTAAGCTTATTCCTATGTTGGTGATATTGAGCTTATTATCGGTTAGAGGTAGATCACCCCTAATGAATGATTCATAAAAAATCATTTCTAAAGTACTAATGATCTTCCTTTGCTACATTCTCCTTACAATCATTAGGCAAAATCAATCAAGGTTGGTTAAATTAAGGTACATCCTGGATAATATTATTTCAGTTTGGGAAGGAATGGACTGGGCTCATGTCTCTTGACAAGGGAATGCCTTTCCTAAGATTGATTTCAAAAAATATTATGATCAGATCAAGTGGCTCTTTATTCTTGCCATTCTTAAAGCTTTGGGATTTGGTAACTTCATTCTTTCATTGATTCAAACTCTATTTTCTAAATATTAGACTTGTCTCACCATCAATGGTCAAAAGTTTGATAGATTTGGATTTTTTTTCTCCATTAAATATGGTTTCCCTCTTTCCCTAGATTTTTATGTCTTAGCAATTGAAGTGTTTGGTTATCAATTGCTTACTCATAGAGTACAGAGTGGGATTATGAGAGGAATTACTCTTCAGGATCACTACTCTAAGCTCATCAATGGCCAGTTTTTAAATGAATCTTTCCTTGAAATTTAAAAATAAGAAGCCTCCTTATAATGGTCACTTTATTTCCTTGATTTTTTTTGAAAATCCTCTATGTCAAGCCTACAATGGCTAAAACCATGTGTTATAAATAACATAATGCCCTTGCTTGAGTGTCTCCAAAATTATTAATAGAAGTGGATCTAGAAAGGGGAGACATTCAAATTTATTAGTATTCTCTTGTCCTTAGATATCTCCTCCTATGTTATCTAGTGGTATGTAATTGAAAGAGTGGAAAAAAAAACTTATTGGATTACAAAGACTCTTTCTTTTACAAAAATGTTCTAGGTCTAAACTAGAATTATTGCATCCACTCATATCTATTATTCTTCTTGTTAGGCTACTTCAAATTCCTTGTATGAAATATTAAAAAAGGAACTTAGATATTTTATTTATGATAATGTTAATAAAACTTGAGGTTTACATAGATTAGATTGAGACATTTGTTGCCTTCCTCATGATAAAGGAGGAACATGAATTATTTATATTTATAGACAAAACACTACTCTTTATGCTAAGTGGATTGTAAGTGAAATAAAAGGAAATGAGAACTAGAAAATTATTCTATGACACTAGATTTATATAGGTTATCGTTATGAAAATAATTTATGGAAAAACATTGGATTTCACTCACTTGATTACTTATATCATTGTCAACATAGAAGGGTCCTTTATGGCTAAGAGTATCTAAAAAAGGTCTTATTTTTAGATATAAATTATCAATCATGAGGAGAATTTCTGACACATCACCAAAGTATGGAACTTGTCTTGATGTCTATCATATGTTACAATTTGGATCATGTGGTGGAATGTCATGATAAACTACACTACCTCCTTCCTCTACCACTATGGCTAGCAAATTATGCAAATTAAAAAGTATGGAAATAGTTCAATTACTAAGGAATATCAAATATTTTATTCTTTGCTTGATAAAATACCCTTTTATACTCAGTACATTCCATCACTACCACACTAAAACACACAATTAAAGTTGTTAAAATTCATGTTATAAGAGGCACTCAAATTAGGACTTGATTACACTAGCTTAATATTGGTGACCACACCTCTAAGGTTTTATTTCAAATATCTTAAGGCCAAATAAGCCAAGGATCAAAATAAAGTCATAAAAATAGTGCATTATCATCTCAAAAACATTTTAAAGATCTCATCAATCTTCCAAGACCATTATAAACTTGTGTTTCAAGCCCATGTGAATAGGGCAGAGAGAGTACATGCATTATAAGTGTTTAGATTTGGTACCTTGTAAGTTAATACATTTGGATAAAAACCTATGTAATACCCCCTTTTCTCTTGATGAAATCTTTGTTACTATGCAATGGATGGATAATGATAAATAATTAGAGGTGGATGGATTTCTATTTGAAATTTACAAAGCTACTTGGTAGTCTTGATTTGTTTTATGTTACAAAGAAGCCTTGCATAATTTATCTTTAGGGGCCATCAGAAATAAAGGGAATATTATGTTTATTCATAAGTTTGGTGATCCTAAGCTCATTATCAGTTGGAGGTTGATCACACTTAATTAATGTTTCCTAAAACATAATTGCTAAAGTATTAATGTTATACCTTTGCCACATTTTCCTTACAATCATTATGCTAAATCAATCAAGGTTTGTTAAAATTAGGTACATCCTAGATAATATTATTGTAGTTCAGGAAGGAATGGAGTGGGATCATGTATCTTGATAGAGGAATTCCTTTCTCAAGATTTATTTCAAAAAATACTATGATAATATCAAGTGTCTCTTTGTTCTTACCATTCTTAAAGCTTTGGGATTTGGTAACTTCTTTCTTTCAATGATATAAACTCTATTTAATAAATATTAGACTTATCTCACCATCAATGGTCACAAGTCTACTAGCTTTGGGGTTTTTCTCTCCATCAGAAATGGTTTCCATCTTTCCCCATATTTTTATATCTTAGAAACTGAAGCGTTTAGTTATCAGTTGCTTACTCATAGAGTAGAGAGTGGGATTATCAGAGGAATTACTCTTCATGATCCCTCCTCTAAAATCATCAATGGCCATTTTGTAGATGAATATTTCCTCACACTTTAAAAATAATAATCCTCCTTAAAAGAGGCACTTCATTTCCTTGTTTTTTTTGAAAAGCCTTTATGTCAAGCCTACAATGGTTAAAACCCTGTGTTATAGATAACATAATGCCCTTGCTTGAGTGTCTCCAAAATTAATAACGAAAGTGGATCTAGAAAGGGGAGACATTCAAATTTATTGGTATTCTCTTTTAATTAGATATCTACCCCTATGTGATCTAGTGGTATGAAATTGAAAGAGTGGAAAAAATCACTTATTGGATTACAAAGCTTCTTTCTCTTAAAATAAAGGTTTAGATCTACACTAGAATTATTGCAGCCACTCATGTCTATTATTCTTCTTGTTGGGATCCTTCAAATTCCTTGTATGGAATATTAGAAAAGGAACTTAGATATTTTATCTGGGATAATGTTAATAAAACTCAAGGTTTACATAGAGTAGATTGAGACATTTGTCGCCTTCCTCATGAAAAAGAAGGATTATGAATTATTGATATTTATGGACAAAATAATGCTCTTTATGCTAAGTGTATTTTAAGGGAAATAAAAGGGAATGAGACATAAAAAATTATTCTAAGACACTATATTTCTATAGGTGTTCCTTATGGAAATAATTTATGGAAAAACATTGGATTTCACTCACTTGATTACTTATATCCTTATCAAGATAGAAGGGTCCTTTGTCACTAAGAGCATCTATAGATATTCTGAAACACTAAAACCTTTTATAAAGTGGGTTAGTGATGGATTTTTAACTTTTATCTCTTTTAGTGACCATAATATTTGGTTGTCCCCAAGTATAAAAGCTCTTCTGATCTTCAAAAAATGAATTTGTACTATTTAAGAATTGGTTTCCTCTTGTGATTGGATCACGTGGCATTCTTTGAAAAACAAACATAAGTTTTTAAATGCATACTTATATTTTACATATTTATGGATTTATTCTATAATAACATGGTTTTGTAACCCCCACTTTCCTAGTGGAAGGATTGGAAGTGAAATTACAATACTACCTTTTGAAATTACTCTCTAGGGCTGCTCTATCAGATCACAAGTATGTTTTATTTAGCTTTGGGTGAACTAAAAGAAATGAAATATAAATTACTCACCCATAATGTCAATTTATAGACTCAACATGATTTATAATAAGAAGGTTGAGCCAAATTTAGATTAATTTCCATGGTGTCTACTTTATCAAGGGCTTCCTCTTGGGGAGTGTCTCAAGCACATTATGATTCCAAATCCCAAGTGGCTAGCTTGCTCTCATCTTGAAACCATTAGGAACCTTTTTTGGACTTGTAAGAGAGCTCACATTTATCAGTAGTGAATTCATAGCCTATTTAAACCTTATTACCCAGATCCACTGAATTTATGAATGGGCTTTTTTGGGGACAAAGCTCAGTGGGATCCATATATTGCCTTTACATGGATTTTTTCAAAGCTATCATTCCATTTAAACTATGTAATTCTAAAAATTGAACTATTTTAAAAAATGAAGATAATTATATGTAATTATATATTAATGATAAATTTATTGTTATTTCTTTATATTTTTTACAAATCCAAACACAGGTAGAGAATATAGGTCTATAATTTTAGCATTTGAAGAAACTCCTCAACCACTAGGAGAATGTTTCCTAAAAAATGAGTTGTGTTCCTCATGACAAACCCTTTCACGATACTCTTCCACCAAAACTTAGATATCTATTGATCCATTCTCACAGTAGTTTCTCCTCCACTCCTCCTCAGTGAGGGGGGATGGAGTTTGCAATTACATGAAAACTTCTACATTATCTCCTCTTAGTGGACTTCCCCTATGTATTGTGTTGATCTAGTGGGGTACTCTATGGCCAAGTATATGGAAAGGGGGAGCTAAAAGGGGGTCTTAAGTGGACACATTTTTCCTACAAAATGAGAAACTTGAACTTGAATGGATTGTTAGAGATGCGTCCACTCAAAATTTGAAGACACTATAATAACATGAACTATAAAATTTTGAGTGTATTTTATAAAATAATATTTTTTCAAATGGTTAAGTATGTTAAATAGATAAATTTTAAAGAGGTAATTATATATATTTTTAAATATAGGAGAAAGTATGTGGTGCACTCCCTAAATATTTTAGAAATTTGGATTTTTAAAAAATGTATATAGAATTAGGCCTATTTTGTGACCTTTTTTTAAAAACATTAATGAATATATACATATATATTAGTAATATTATAAGTAAATAGACCCTGAAAATGATAAATAATGGATAGTTTATCATGTATTTCCCCAACTACCTAAAAACATCATTTTGTTTAAATGTATATAGAATTAGGCTTAGTTTGTGACCCTATGATAGGTTTCCAATTTGGATAAATGAAACACAAGATAAAAAAATGATAGACATGTATAGTTCCAACATATGGTGGCATATAAAGACATACTTAAAAATCAATAAAGATAAAAACTTTAAAGTAACCAAAATATTAAAAAATCATATATTTATAAAGAGTATAGTGTGTTCAATGTTCTAGACATATGTTCATGAAATTTCTTGATGAAATTCATAGGGTTTATCATGTTTAAAGTTGGATTTTGTCATTTTTAGCCTAAACCATGGATTTGGATATGTGTGTGTAGGTCCAAGCCTTAGGTTTATATTTTATAAACCTAAAGCTTATATGTGCTAAAATTTGTATGTGAAATAATGTGTTCACATTATCATTATTATAGAAATGTAAAGGTTTGCAAGAAGTACAGGATGAAGAAGTGAATGTTTTGTGTATTTAATAGAATAAAAGTTAACTATAACTACTATTATAATTTAAATTTATTTTAGTAAATATAATAAATTAAGGCCTCTTTACATCTTCTATACTTGGTCTCACAACTCCAAATTTATCATTTAGAAGGTAATTTTTGTAAATCCAATTTGGTGAGTACTTAGTTATTTTTAGTATTAAACTTAAGGATTTTAGGGTGTAAATTTTAAAACTAGTGTCAATTTTGGAAAAACACATATTCATTTATAGGTTTTTGAGCCTTCTAAATTTATTTTTAATATTTATAGGAGTTCTAGGTATGTCAAAATTAAATTTTACAAACTTTGCATCTCCTATCGATAATGGGAGTTTTTGGAGGATATTAAGTATCAAATTTCCCCATGAACCTGCTTGTGACTACATGAAATATTTTGGGTATAAATTCATCATAATTGAGTTGATGATTGACCCAATTACTTGATTATTTTAATCATGAATGTAATTTGGCCAATTTGATCCCTATGAACCTAATTGCAGCTATATGGTGTGAATTGGGTCTCAATTAACCAAATTTCATTATAGATTAAAAAAATTACATGATTGACTCAATTAGGAACAAAATTTGGGCCAATCTAGTCCATGTGAACTTGAATATAACTATACAATGTGATTTTGGGATCAATTGGCCCAATTTCATCAATAATTAAACTAATTACTTAATTAGTTCAAACAAATATATAATTTGGACCAATTCGATTCTTATATACCTAATTGTGATTTTATGATGTGATTTGGAGCTCATTTAGCCCAACTGTCATCACTTATTAAACCACTTATTTGATTGATCAATCAAGGATGTAATTGAAGCCAATTTGAGTTGTGTAAACCTAATTACAACTATAAAACGTGATTTTATATTCAATTAGCCTTAATTTCATCATGGATTGAACTAATTACTCGATTAGTTCATTCATAGATATAATTTGGGCCAATTTGAACCACATGAACCTAATTAGAACTATGCAATGTGACTTAGGGCTCAATTGCCCCAATTTTAGTATTAATTGAACCAATTACTCAATTAGTTAAATTAGGGATGTAATTAAAGTAAATTTTAGCATAATTATCTTAATTATGATAATGCATTTTGATTTGGTATTTAACTGACCCCAGCTTCATCACTGATTGAATCAGTTTATCAATTGGTTTTATTAAACATATAATTTTAGCCAATTTCAGCCCCATGAACCTAATTTGACTATATAATGTCATTTGGGTCTCAATTATATCCAATTTCATCATTAATTGAACTAATTACTTGATTAGTTTAATAAAGGATTTAATTTAGTTTAATTTTTAATCTTGTGAACCTAATTGGAACTATATGATGTCATTTATGGCTCAAGTGGCTCAAATTTTATCATTGATTGAACCAATTATTAGATTGGTTCAATCAATAACACAATTTGAGCCAATTTGATCCAATTGAACCGAATTATGACTATATGATGTCATTTGGGGATCAATTGGCATTGATTTCATTATTGATTAAACTAATTACTTGATTGTTTTTTATGGATGTAATTTGAGTCATTTTGATCCTCATAAACTTGATTATGACTATAAGATGTGATTTGGGTCTTAGTAGGCCCTAATTTCATCATTAATTAAACTAATTAATAAATTTATTCAATTAGAGACATATTTTAGGCCAATTTGTGCCTTGTAAATCTAATTTTGAATATACAAAGTGATTTTTAGCTGAACTAGCCTCAATTTCATCATTGATTGAAAAATTACTTGATTACTTTAATTAGGGACATAATTTTATAAAATAAGAGCCATGTAAACCTAATTATGACTATACAATGTGATTTAGGGCTTAATTGGCTCCAATTTAATCATTGATTAAACCAATTATTAGATTGCTCAATCAAAGACATAATTTGGGTTGATCCAAACCTAATTGTGATAAAATGATGTCATTTTGGGATCAATTATCCCTAATTTCATCATCGATTGAAGTAATTACTCGATTTATTCAATTTGTGATGTATTTTGGACCAATTATGTGATGTCTTTGGGGCTCAATCAGTCATAATTTCATTCACTAAATTGGTTCAATCATGGATTTAATTTAGTCTAATTTCATCCTCATAAACCTAATTAGGATTATATGATCTCATTTGGGGCTTAGTATGTCCAAATTTCATCATCGATTGAATTAATGACTCGATTAATTCAATTAGGGACATATATTAGGCCAATTTGATCCCCATAAACCTAAATGTGTCTATATGATATGATTTGGTCTGTATATACACTTAATTTCATTTATTTCATTATTACATCTAACATTTTCTAACATTACGCTCATTCTATATAATAATCCATTAATTAATATATTTACCCTATTATTAATAATAATCCTTAGCTAAAAATATAGTATCCCTAACATTCCATAACCATTCAATAACCTTACCCCTTACCATATGCCAATTAATCATCCTATTACACCCTTATCAACACTCCATTACACTATTTTTTGAATTTTAAATTCTAAATTCACCTACTCCACCAACCTATCCTAAAAATCCCTCCTCTAATCCCTCAATAACTATTATTAATCAATCATAATGGGATCTATAATATCCTAAGATTCCTAGTGCCCAAACCACCCAATCTAGCATTTTCCAAGGAATTTTTAATTCTTTGGTTTATTAAATGAATTGTCTCCCATAGGAATTTTTAATTCATATATTATTTATCCACCCTTGATCTTGCCACCCACAAGATTAAAATATAACCCTTCATTCTTCTCATCACTCTCTATATAAATAAAACAACCTCCAAGAAAATACAAATAATGAATGATTAATAATTTCATTCTTCATTTTTTCCATTGTCATCTCTTGAGCTTCTTAACTTTTAATCTAACATATCAAGTGCAATCATCTTGTCAATTTTGGGGCACATACTTATTTTGGAGGAAAAATGATTGCAAGAATTTAGGTATATCTATTGTATTTCAACTGATATGTTTCATTCATTTTATCTTCCTTGCCCAATCAAGTGTTTAGAGTAAGTTTGAGATTGGTTTTCAGTCACTTGACATGTTATTTTGTGTCACTAGCATTTGATTATCAAATTTTAAATTTATACTAATATATAATGGTTATAATATTGGTATCCATATTTTAATTTAACCTTATTGAGCTTCTATTATGTGATAGTAAGATTTAGAGAAAGGGTTGAAGAAGAATTTGAGGCTAGAGTTCCCAAAAATCACGTGATTTTCACTTTCAAGTTGAAACCGCAACATCACTCTATTAAACCATGAATTAATATTATACAAACATCAAATGGTAGTAAATATCCATGACATCACCTTAATCACTACATTTAACTACCATGGTCATGACTAACCATCTATCCAAATCATGAAATATCATGTTTCTCGATAAACGAGTTTGTTTTGATAATAAATGATTTTGTTGACATAAAATATGACTTCATTTCCATCTATGAGTTGTTCATGTAGGTTAAAAATTTCAACTAAAAAACCACAACATCAAAATATGTTATCAAAATTAACCATCACTTTATTTTTATCTATGAACTATTTGTGTAGGTTCAAACCCATGACTATAGAACTATGACAATGAACTATGTAGGTGTAATGTTGTTCATATGAACCATGACTTCATTTATTTATGTGATCTATTTATGTAATGTCAAACCCATACATGCAAAATCATGACATTATAATATGTAACCAAAACATTTCATCCTTAAAATACAACATCATTTCATTGTTATTTGATAATTTATAATCTAATTTTTGATTTATTGTTTGGTTTTTTTGTAGTGATAAGAGTGTTAGATCTTATCCTTTCTATTAATATTTTATGCCTAATGATGTAATATATATATATATATATATATATATATATATATATATATATATATATATATATATATATATATATATATAACCAACATAAATAAAATAAAAAAAACAATCCTATCATCAGTTTATAGTCATTGAATAAATTCATGTATTTTGAGAATCATTAATTAAGTTTATCTAGTTAAGACATTTTTACCTTAGCTAAAATATTTTTGGTAAACTATTTTCTCATATTTTAGAGGTTTTCTATCTCTTTTCTAACAACTATAACTCATAAATACATAACTATAAAATTATAGATGAAGCCATGACATTGATACTATATTACATGATTTTTTTGTTTGTGTCTGTGTTCACAGGTGTAAACTCATGGCTGTGCAAATGCAATATTATGAATGAGAAATGCGACATTGTCAAATTTAGTCATGACATCAGACATGCATAAATTATGGTTCTTGAATTTTATTTCAATTTCAATATCATGTTTATGATTCTATGAACTTGTTCAATTAATCATAATATTATCCCATATGCTATGAATTTATCTTTTTAGCTATTTTCAACTAACATTGCCTTTAGTAATCTTGCATCTATGCAACTGCAACATGGGACTATGTAAAATCAACATTGCCTCTCTAATCCATGTCATTGTTTTTTTATAACTTGTACTTGATCTAACACTTAATTTTAGTTTTAGCCCCAAAGAGCCAACTTCAAAAACACTAACAATCTATTTTGCAGAATGCTTGTCAAATAATTGGAATTTTAAAACCATTTTGATATAATTTGATCATATGTTAATCAAAATTAATTAACTGCTTGCTTGTTTAAATTTTATATAATTTTAGCACACTTTTTTGGTTTCCTATTCGTCACTTGAGGCTATGATAGTATGTTATCCACTTGCACCTCTAGGGAAATTCCTAAGTATCATAAACCATCAATAAACTTGCATATTTTTCTTTTTTGGGGGAAATGTGACATGGAATTGACACCCACACACTTGTTGTAGTATTAGGAAGATTGTGATGTAGATTTCATAATCAAACATAAGATCATAATATGTGTTTTAGAGGAGTATAAATATTAGGGATAATTATAGATAAGTTAAGTAGAACTCCCCATAATGATTCTTTGAAGTGAAGAGGTAATACTCCAACACGTAGGCATCAAATAACACCTTATATAAACTCAGGACACACGTACTAAAATGTGTGTAAGGGGATCCCTTAAAGAGCCAACCAAACCTAGAATAAGACCCCTCAACTGTAATAGGCATCTATAGAAGGGAAAAAAACACTCCCATAGATTACTCACCAAGTATTGATGATAATCTGAGTAGGTTGGGAGACCAATCTAGTCCCTCTTATCATGATTTATTCGGTGGGTTGGGTATTGAGTTTCACTCCTACCTTTTTCACTATAATTATGTTTGTGGCTTTATTTTTATTATTTCTTATTGTTGAGGTTATAATTATTTTTAGATCTCATAGCCTACACATAAACCATTACCTAGTCAAAACTTGACCCCAGGATAAATAAAAACACTTGTCCAATGTTTCTTAGATCATTGTCATCGATCTAAAATAATCTTACACATAACCTATCATCCCATAATTCTAATTAAGCTTGACATAATCATAATTTCATCTTATCTAAATTACAAAAATCTTACCTTAGTCTTGCCCCCATACTCTAAACGCTTCCTTACATCCTAGATATTAGTCTAATCCATCTATATTACCCATTTATAACCTAATAAAAACACACTTGTGCACCTCATTTATCTTGAGTAACGGAAGCTTGTCTAAAATTTGAGCTTATCAAATTAAATTCATAGGGAGACCTTCCTTTAGTCAAAAATCTTAACCTATCATAATATTGTTATCAACTCATTACTTTGATGAATTAAGCACCCATCGTACCTTTACTAGAAACCTATCACTTTGTTAGTTTAAACACAACACCCATCATATTGATCATGTCACTCTGCTAGCTTAAATTTAGCACCCATCATTATCATGTTACTTTTATAGTTTGAATTCTAAACCTGTCATCATCTCATCATTTTTATAGTTTGAACATAACACTTATTGATACCTTGCTAGTACCTACCATATTACTAGTCTAAATATGAAACCCATCATTAATAAAAACTATACCGATTTCATCTCATCTATTCCAAATTTAAGTATTCATACCCTTATTGTCATTTAGGCCAAATGTACTAGCTCAAAATATTGTGACCTTATTTTTTCAAGGTCATAACGTTGAACTTATTTGTTTAAGGTTATAACCTGTCAAACCTCTAGTCATCTCTCCTATCCAACCAATCACCTTGAAGTTAAGATCCATCTACCATCTACTCATCTAATCCATCAATTTCCATGGCACCTCTTACCTGTGCCCAAAAAATAAAAGTTGGAAAAGCCTCAAACCAAATTGATGATAACCCAAGGAACTTGGGTGAGCAATCCAAATATCATGAAGAAAGTGTTAGTGACATGCACACCCCGAAGGGTGATGCAGACACCCAACATGTATTTTTGTATACTGATGAGTGTAAGGCCCAATTTTAAAAATTAATATATGAAAATAAAGATCAAATCTTAACTCACCTTGTCAAAATGGAACCTATGATACCCCCTAAATTCAACTGGGACCTCTTAAATAACTTATTCTAAATTCTTTTAAGGTTTAATACTTTATAAAATCATAATCCTCTCCCAAAATAAGATGTCCTAGATATTTTTGACCATGAAGAGGAGAAAGAAGTTGCTAGTGAATAACCTTCGCCTAGGTATATTACCACTAATAGAGTTGAGATTGATAAAGGCAAATCCAGTTTTAAGGATCAATCTAAAAAGGATTATAAAATATTCATGCATGATTTCTTGGATCAAATCACCTAACATGTCATCTCTTTAGCCTCCCAGATAAACTTTAAAGTGCATAAACCTACCTCACATAGGAGACATTTTAAAACATCATATCACAAACATAATGAGTTCAAATCAAGTCTAAACATAATCCAACATACACTTCAAATATTTTGATGGACCATGCCTTCAATCACAAATGGAAACCTATGAAGGAAAATCTTCAAAACATGGATATTAGATCAAATTCAAAAAAATAAAAATATGAAGACTTCTACTCCTATTCCCTTGACATGAGAATTCTTAATGTACCTTATATTTCTCATTTTAAACCTCTAAAGTTTGACAAGTACAAAGGAAAAGGGGATTCATTTGAAAAATTCAAATAATTCTTCATTTATTGCCATGAAGTTTCCTATAATTATGCCTATATGATTTGGTTATTCCCACGAAGCCTTGGTGGACCAACATTAGAGTGGTTCATGAACTTGCTCAAGGGATCTATTACAATGTTTGGGGATCTAACCAATAAATTAGTCAAGTATTTCTCCTATAATGTTAAACATTAAATCAACCTAGTAGATCTTTACAATGATAAATAAAGAAATCGAGAGAATCTGACATCATTCTTTTAATAATGGTGGATCTTAGAAAGTTGGTTACCTTGTTTGATTCCTAAAAAGGAATTATTCAACATATTCATAAACAACCTTAATTAGGAATTGGGCCATCGCTTGAAACTTTATTGTGCTACTAATTTTTATGAAATTATTGAGAAATGAATTCAGATAGAGAAATATCTTATCAAAATAGGGGCCATCCATATCTATTCCAAGAATTATCACTATCAAAGTAATAATACCCCTTTGGATAAACCCAACTTATTCAATAAGAACATGAATATTGTCGGAGATGGTGTATTACATACTTAACATGTCTAAAGAGTCCAAAGACCTAATTCTTCTTCTAAATCATAGTATCATACATCAAATATTACTATTCCACAAGGAAGGCCAAGTACCACTTTATAAAGGTGAAACTATACTAATCTCAATGAGCAGGTTAAAGATGTGATGAAGAAATTAATTGATGCAAACATGATTACCCTAGTAAAAATAAAACCTCTTAAAAAATTAAACTTCATCTTCATTGGTATAGGGAAAATGAGTATTGCCATTATCATCATGTCAAGGGACATGACACTCATCTGTGCATTCAACTAAGATATTATATTCAATACTTAATAAAAAAGTAAAAATAGAACTTGAGGAAGGATAAACATCTTCTTCCAAAAATAAATAGTTTTGTATATACTATGATCCCTTCCCCAAGCATGATCAAAATCCCAATGGTAAAACTAGAGATCAAGGTCAAACTTCATCCTCCAATCGAGTCAATTATCAAATCTATTACCAATATAACCATCATGTTACTACCATTAAAATTAGGGCTAAGATACTAAAAGAACCCCAAGTCTCAAAATTATTTATTATCAAAGTTAAAGGGCATATTATGAGTGTGATGCCACCACCTGATGTGGTAAAATCATTATCCTAGGGGAACCTCCAAAGGCCCCACTTGAAAGGTTCCTCTTATGCTTAATATTTCCAAAATTTTGTCAAACACTCCTGAAGGTAATTATGAAAACATCTAAAATCTTGAGAAGATCCCAAGCTAAATCTCCATCATGGATCTTCTTAAGTCCTCATCTATTCACTATGACATTATATACAAAATTCATCATGAGTCCAAAGACCACACAGACATTGACACTAGTGAATTTCAATCCTTTGTTAGTCACTTGTCTTCATAAAAAAATTTAACCCCAGGACATGCCATTGATTAGACCTAATAATAAATAACCCATGTATATAGAGGTATCCATCATGAACTAAAAGAATCCATGAGTACTTATAGACAAAAGTTCAATTGTAAATAATTGTAATATTAATTTGATCAAAAAGTTGGGATATTTCGAGTCAGAACTTGGGCTTCAATTAATCATCATTAAGGCTTAAGATGACAATGACTGATAGCCAATATGAACTATATGTCTATCTATCTATCATGGTGGGATATATTATACATCAAAAACTTATCCATGTTTTTGATTTTGATCTACCTTATAACATCCTCTTTGGCCATCCCTGGATTCACAAAATGTAGGATGTCTCTTCGACTCTCCACTAATGATAAAAAATTATACACTTAGGGATGGATGTCACTATTTCAGGTGATTCATAATTATTATGTAGTTTCAAATCCATGGAGAGAATTGACCAAAATATATTATGTCCCAACATTGAGAGTGCCCCTTATGATCCCAAGTCCAAGAAATATATCCATCTTGATGACTTTCCATCCCTATCTTCTAATCCACCCACATTCATATCACATAAAAATCACTTCTAAAGGATGTAGAGAGTATGAATACCAAAAATTCAATGTTATTAATCTCCCATTATCACTTTAAAACTATGCGTCCCCTATAATAAACAAGGAGAAGTTGATTGCTTTAAGTTTGGATCAATGCCATTTGTTGAAGTAGGGTTATTTTAAGAAGAAAAAGAAATATTGGATGATTTTTGGTTGATAGAAGAGGGTCTTGCTTCTTATTTCCAAGCTCCAAAATACCCTAAGGACAATCAAATGTGTAAAATTATAAATTATAATTGGAAACTACCAAGCCTCCCTAAACAAGGAATCTTAGAACCAATCTCAGTCAAATATTATAGGATGTATCATGTCTTGGAGTATAAACCACTTGGTGGTGATCCCTATGATGTCATTCTAGATACTTATTTAATTTTTGGGGAGTCTTCATCTAACATGGATGTCAAAATAGGTTCCGCTCATGACTTCTATGATTACCTTGCTACTACAAACATTTTCATTAACACCTCAATTTTCACCACCAACCTCAACCTTCGTTATCCATCCCTCATTTACTTGGATCAACAAAATGAACCTTATTTTGATATCTTACAAAATGAGGAATCCATTGAATAATTTATGGGTGTAATATATCATATGTCATTAGATGACCACAAAAGTAGGTTTAACATCAATTTTGATTCTTTGACTAATTTTTGAGAACAAATAAAATACCTCAATTAAATCAAACAAGTGGAATCATAAGAAAGTATAAATAATTTATCTATTGAAAAAAACATTAATGAATCAAACCAAACCCCCATTTCATCCTCTAGAGATTATAATACTATAGAAGAACAAAAGGAATATGATAAGTTATTCAAAGAATTCCTAGACATATTTCAATCAATAGATGAATACCAATTGCCTTAACCTCTAGGTTATTTTTAGGATCACTCGCTAACATTAGTCGAAGAAACTATTGACATAAACATTTGGCACTAAAAATAAACCTAGGATCATAAATCTTGGAACCAATTTAATTCCTAAAGAAAGAGAAGTCCTTATTATTATTCTCAATTAGTTCATTGATATATTCACTTGGTGGTATAATGATATGCTAGATTTAGACCAAGATTTGGATGTTCACCACTTTGTGGTCCATCAAGATGATAAACCAATTAAGAAAAAACTTCATAAAATGAATCCAAAGGTGGAACTACTAATCAAAGAAGAGTTCCAAAAGTTCTTGGAGTTGGCCACATCCATCCAATTAATTATTTTTATTGGATCTATAATATTGTTCTTGTTGGCAAGCCCCAAGGAGGAATCCACATTTGTACTAACTTCAAATACATTAATAAGTCTTTCCCCAAAGATGAATTTATATTGCCTAATATCATAAATATTTTTGATTCCACTACTAGCTATGAGATGCTATCACTCATGGATGGATGTTATAGCTATAACTAGATTTACATCACTATAAAATCAACATAAGAATGCTTGGTTTGGGGCACTTTTTTCTAAACTCAAGAATGTTTGTGATACATATTAGAGGGCCATGATAATTATATTCTACAATATGATGCATGACATAGTTGAATATTATGTTGAAGACATACGAGGTAACCCTAAAACATAGGCTAAGCATCCAATAGTGATCCAGAAGATATTTGAATGCTTAAGAGAATATAAAGTCAAACTCAATCCTAAGAAGTGTGTTTTCAGAGTCACATCAGGAAAAATCTTGGGGTTTATTATATCTCTTTGAGGAATTAAAGTTGACCCAACTAAATTCAAGGCCATTAAATATATGCCTCCCCATAAAAATATCAAGCAACTTCATAGTCTACAAGGCAAATTATAGGCCATCCACCAATTTTTCTCATAATTAGCTGATGAGTGTCAAAAATTTACACATCTTATCAATAAAGGATGAAATTTCACTAGAGTCCAAAATTCCAAAAGGATTTTAAAGATATCAAGTAATATATAGTAAATCATCTAGTCTTAACACCACCAATACCTAGAAAACCATTATTCTTGTACATATCAGTCACTTAATGTGCCCTATGAGCCCTCTTGGATCAACACAATGAACATGGGAAGGAAAGGTTTATTTACTATCTCACCAAGATGTTGGTTTCATATAAATTAAACTATACTCCAATTGAGAAGGCATGTATAGTAGTTGTTTTTGCATCATAAAAGCTCTGAAACTACATGCTAAATAATCAAGTCAAGTTCATCGCTAACATTGATCCTCTAAAATACTTGCTATCAAAGTCAACCCATACATGAAGAATGGATAAATGGATCATGCTCATTAGTTAATTTGACATTGAGTACATTAATAAAAAATAAATACTCAATTAGGTAAAATAGGGGGCATAATCAATGGTATAGATCTATTACATAAGTAACATGATTTGAAGTTTTTTTTCTCATTCTATCTTCCAATCCTAAAATTCCAAAAAATAAGTATTGACAAGAATGGATTTTAAAAAACCAACTTCCAAATGGTAACTCCTACAGTTCTGGAATTGATTTCATAAGATGCAGAGTGGCCTTAATTTATTATATGTAGTAGACCAAATTTAAAATATAAGAATATAAATTGTAAAATATAAGAATATAAAATGTAATATAAATTAAATGTAAAATTTAATTTATTTTACTACATATATACTCTCACTAATGGAACCTCTTGTAACCAAACCTAACTTACTCTCACTAATAAAATGGTGTACACTCACTAAAAGCTAAATATATACTCTCACTAACCTTTCCTTATAAAAACTATTTTTCAAAGGTTGTATGCCCTTTGAAAGACATGTTTTTCTTATAAACATGTGTTTAAAAGGAATACACCCTTTTAACATTTCAGTCTTTACATTTTGTGCTTTCCCTTCAAAATTGCTTTGGGTATAGGCTTGGGAAGGTTCGAATCTAGCCTGAAACAAGCCATGGAGAAACCCACATGATTTTAAGGAAATTTAGGAGTATTTTTCATCTTTGTCGACACATATGGTTAGATAGATTTTATTATTTAAAAAAAATTATATGGGCTTGTAGAGGGGAAAGCATAGTATTTGATTGTGTAATTGTTTTAATGTTAAACTATTATTTTAATCATTAATTAATTTTTACACAACATACCTCATTATGGACTATATGCATATCATTACAAATAAATTTATAACTTTTTGACCATTGATCAAAATTTTATAAAACTTATATCTCAACAATCTACACATTGCCACTTATGCTTTACAAAAAAGTTTTTTTTTTTTTTTTTTTTAATGAAGTTAAGGTAGAAAAGTTGTGTTCATACACATGAAGTTCCAATTTTCCACCTATCTTGATTTGTAAAGTTATTTAATGTGTGTGTGTGTGTGTGTATTAATAAAAATTATTCTAAACTATATTTGACATTTCATTTATCCATATATGAAATTTCATTCACCAATTCATTCATTTACTCAAAAAAATAATATTCATACACATGCAATATCCTTATATTTTCACAAAAAGGTGTCAATCCATTGTCATAAATGCATCCATTTTCACACTTTTATCATCTAGATATTGGAAAAAAATATAAATTTAAAAAATAAATTCAAATTTCCATAATTAATATTATTGTGTCATTTTTAAATTCATTGTCAAAGTGTCTCTAAATTCCTCTCAAAGTTCAACAATTATTATTTTCAAAAAAAAAGTGTCACTTTAATCTCCCCATTTTATCTCCCATTATTCTATGGATCAATGGATCAAAACCCACTAAGTTACTTGGTGCTAAAAAAATTGTAGTTACAAAATTTAACCATTTGTCAACTCAACTAAAAGAATTGTAAAGGGGTATGGGTTAAATTTGAAGGGAAATTATATATCTTACCTGGATATTAAATAATACCCACAATGATAAATTTAAAAAACTCATGAAACTAAACCAATAACCTAAAAAACTTGAGCTTTTTAATTGTTGTTTATTGAAGGATCTACTAATTTTGTTTCATGAAGTCTGTACCAATTTTCTTCCCACATGCCAATTAATCTTCCTATTACCCCTTATTAACACTCTATTATGCTATTTTTTTAATTTTAAATTTTAAATTCACTTATCCCACCAAGTTATCCTAAAAATCCATCCTCTATTTCCTCAATAACTATGCTTAAATAATCCTAATGGGATCTATAATATCCTAAGATGCCTTGAACCCCACACCACCCCTTCTAACAATTTCTAAGAATTTTTTAATTCCTTGATTTATTAAATGAATTGTCTATGATAGGAATTTTTAATTCTTACATTATTTATCCACCCTTGATCTTTCCAACCATATTATTCAAATATAATCCTTCATTCTTCTCACCACCTTATATATAAACCAACCATCCTCTAAGAAATTCAAACTAATGAATAATTGAGAATTCCATGCTTCATTGTTGCCACTGTCATTTATTGAGCTTATTCCAATTACAATCCAACATATCAAGTGTAATCGTCTTGTCAAATTTAGGGCACCTCATTATTTTGGAGGAAAAATTCTTTCATGAATTAGGTATATCTATTGTGTTTAAATTGCTCCATTGCATTCATTTTATTTTCCTTGCCCAATCAAGTGCTTATAGTAGGTTTGAGATTGGTTTTTAGTCACTTGACATGTTATTTAGTGTCATTGGCATTTGATTATCAAATTTAAAATTTATCCTAATATATAATTATGACCATATTAGGATTCCTCTTTTAATTTAACCCTATTGATCTTTTGGTATGTGATATTAAGCTTGCAGGAAATGTTTGAAGAACAATTTGAGGCTGGAGTTCCCAAAAATCACATGATTTTTACTTCTAGGTTAAAACCATAGCATCACTTTATGAAACTGTGACTTTATCTTCTATAAATATGAATTGATAGTAAATAGCCATGACATCACCTTAATTGTTACATTTAACTACCATGGTCATGACTAACTATCTATCCAAATCATGAAATATCTTGTTTCTTGATATACATGTTTGTTTTGATAATACATGTAAATTGTGACTTCATTTTTATATATGAATTGTTTATTTAGGCTAAAAAATGTAGTTACAAAAACACAACATCAAACTTTATAGACATGATATTATCAAAATTAACCATGAATTCATTTTTATCTATGACCTATTTGTGCAGGTTAAAACCCATGACTCTAGAAGTGCGACAACAAACTATGTAGGCACAACATTATTCGTATTAACTATGACTTTATTTTTGTTTATGAGATAATTTTGTAGGTTCAAAACCATAGCTTAAAAAACCATGACATTGGACTATGTAGCCAAAACATTACATCCTCAAAATGTGGTATCATTTCATTGCTATTTGATAATTTACAATCTAATTTTTGATTTATTGTCTAGTCTTTTTCAAGTGATAAGATCATTAACACTTATCCTTTTTATTAATATTTTATTTTTAGTGATATAATATACATATATAACCAACATAAATAAAAAATAGAAAAATCTTATCATCAGTTCATAGTCATTGAATAAATTTTTATGTATTTTGATAATCATTAATTAAGGTTATCCTATTAAGACATTTTTACCTCAGTTAAAATATTTTTGGTAAAGTAATTTACCATATTTTATAGGTTTTTTGTCTCTATGCTAACAACTATAAATCATATCTACACAACCATAACATTGTAAATGAAAGCCACAATATCGATACTATGTTACATGATTTTTTTTGTTTGTCTCTGTATTCTCAGGTGCAAACTCTTGTTTACACAGGTGTGATATTGTGAATGAGAAATGACATTGTCAAATTAATTCATGACATCATACATGTATAAATTCTAGTTCTTGAATTTTATTTCACTTTCAATATCATGTTTATGATTCTATGAACTCGTTCATTTAGTCACAATATTATCCCCCTGTGCTGTGAATTTATCTTTCTAACTATTTTCAACTAACCTCATTTTTAGCATTCTCACATATATGGAACTGCAACATGGGACTATGCAAATGTTGCATTTCCTTTTTGATCCATGCCATTTTTTAATTATAAATTGTACTTGATCTAACACTTATTTTTAGGTTTAGCCTTGAAGATCCAACTTCAAAATTATTAAATATCTATTTTTCAGATTACTTGTCAAAGACTTGTCATTTTGATATATTTTGATCACATCTTAATCAAAATTAATTAACTTCTTGCTTATCTAAGTCTCAATTAATTTAGCATAATTTTTTAGTTGCCTATTTGTCAACCAAGGCTATAATGGTTTATTCTCTCCACTTTCACCCATAAGAAAATTCTTTGGGATTATAAATTGTCAATAAATATCCACATTTTTATTTTCTAGGGGAAACATGATGTGGAATTGACACCCACACACTTTTCATAATATTACAAGGATTGTGATGCATATTTCATAACCACACACAAGATCATACTCTATGTTCTAGAGAATTATAAATATTAGGGATAATTATCACTAAGTTAAGTAGAACTCCCCATATATAATTATGTGAAGTGAGGAGGTAACACTCCAACACGTAGGCATTAGATAACACCCTACATGCACTGAGGCCCCATATACCAAAAGGTGTTTAAGGGACTATTTTAGAGAGTCAATCAAACCTATAATAAGACTCCTCAACCATAATAATTATCTATGGGTATGAAAAACAACATTATTAGAGATTACTCACCAGGTATGGATGATAAGAGTGTGTTGGGAGACCAATATAGTCCCTCTTATCATGAGTCATTCGATGGGTTGTGTATCGAGATGCACTCCCACCCTAGTCACTAGAATTTGGTTTGTGGATTGATTGCTATTATTTATATTTTTTTGAGGCTATTATTATTTTTAGACCTCATAACCTACACACAAACCATTACCTAACCAAAACATTACCCTAGGATAAATAAAAACACTTGTCCAATATTTCTTAGATCATTGTCATCCATCTAAAATAATCTTACACACAACCTATCATCCCATAATTCTACTTAAACATGATTTAGTCATCATTTCATATTGTCTAAATTAAAAAAACTTTACCTTAGCCTTCCCAATAGTCTAAATCCATCCTTACATCCTAGACATTAGTCCAATCCATCTACATCACCTATTTATAACCTAATCAAAACACACTTATGCACCTCATTTATCTTGATCAAAGGAAATTTGTCTAAATTTTGAGCTTATAAAACTACATTCATAAGGAGACCTTCCCTTAGTTGAAACTCTTAACCCATCATCATATTGTTAATAACCCATCACTTTCATGAATTAGGCACTCATCATCCCTTTACTAGCAACCTATCACTCTATTATTTTAAACACAACACCCATCATCTTATATAATGTCACTCTTCCAGTTTAAATCTAACACTTACCATTACCCTGTTACTCTTCTATTTTGAATTACATACCCGCCATCATCCTTTCATTTTTATCATTTGGACCTAGCATTTATTGATACCTTGCTATCACTTTCCATACTACTAGTCTAAATCTGACACCAATCATTAATAAAAAAAGATACCCTTTGCATTTCATCTAGTCAAAATTTTAGTGAATCACACCCTTATTATCATTTAGGCCAATCATAATAGCTCAAAATATTGTGAAGTTATTTGCTCAAGGTCACAACTTGTTGAACCTTTAGTCATCTCTCATATTCAACCAATCACCTTGAAGTTAAGATTCATCTACTATATACTTGTCTAATCCATCAATTTCCATGGTACCTCTTACCCATCAAAAAATATATAAGTTAGACAATCCTCAAACCAAATTGATGAAAACCCTAGGAACTTGGGTGAGCAATCCAAATATCATGAATAAAGCATTAATAACATACACACCTTGAAGGGTGATATAGACACCCAACATATCTTTTTGAATAATGATGAGAGTAAGGCCCAAGTTTCAAAATTCATATATGAAAATAAAGATCAAATACTAGCACACCTTACTGAAATGGGACCTAAGATACCCCCCTAAATTCAATTGGGACATCTTAAAGAACTTATTACAAAGTCATGTAAGGTATAATACTTCAGAAAATTGTAATCCTCTCCCAGGATAAGAAGATGTCCTAGATCTTGTTGACCATGAAGATGATTAAAAATGTTAAGGAACAAACTTAACCTAAGGATATTACTACTAATAGATTTGAGTTCAATAATTGAAAATCTATTTTGGAGGATCAAGTTTAAAAGGATTATAAAATATTCATGCTTGATTGCTTGGATCAAATCACCCAATACGTCAACTCTTTGGCCTCCCAGATAAAATTTAAAGTGCATAAAATTGAATCACCTAGGAGAAACCATACTATTGCATACACAATGAGATTAAATCAACTCTAAACATAATCCAAAATCCACTTAAAATATTTTGATGGACCCTGCCTTCATTCATGAATGAAAAGCTATGAAGGAGGTTCTTCAAAACATGGATATGATAGCACATTCAAAAAAATAAAATTATGAAGACTTCTGCTTCTATCCCCTTGACATTATAATTCTTCATGTACCTTTTCCTTCTCACTTTAAACCTCTAAATTTTGATAGGTACAAAGGAAAATGGGACTCCTGTAAACAAGTCAAATAATTCTTCATTTCTTGCCATGAAGTTTCCTACAATTATGCCTATATACTTTAGTTATTCCCATGAAGCCTTAGTGGACCAACAATAGAATGGTTCATGCACTTTCCCAAGGGATATATTACATCATTTTTGGATATAAATAATAGATTAGTCTAGTATTTATCCTATAATGTTGAACATGAAATCACCATGTTGGATCTCTATAATGCTAAAAAATGAAATGGAGAGAGTCTGGCATCATTATTTCAATAATGGTGGATCTTGGAATTTTGGTTCCTTTATTCGATTTCTAAAAAATAATTAATCAACATACTCATAAAAAACCTTAATTAGGAATTGGGCCACCACTTGAAACTTCATTGTGATATTACTTTCGATGAAATTGTTGAGAAAGGAATTTAGACAGAGAAATATTTTATCAAAAAAAGAGTCATCAATCTCTATTCTATTTTTTAGTTTTTATTTGCTTTTTAAAATTAAAATATGAGTTTGCTAGTATGCTATGTGAAATTTCACGGGCTAGTGGTGAATAAGCTCATATGAAATCCATATTTTTAATAGGGTGAATTTTGAATCACTTTGAGAGTTTTTTTGGTAAGTGATGTTTTTTCTTGCACATTTTATTGTGAAAATTGATAAGAAAACTTTTTAGATGTTATTCTGCACATTTTTAACCTTGAAAAGGTTCTTTTTCCACCCTTCACAATTTTTTGAGTTATACATAATGGTATGCTCAAATTTTCAATTTGAGCAACCTCATTCCCAAAAATTGTAGTTCTCCCATAATTTGCTTCGCATCATTTTTGGACCTTTTGAAGGTCATAGCATTTGACAAAGAAATTGTATTGAGGTGCCATTTTTAAAATTAGATTATTTTTCATGTTTTCTTAATTGTGCCATTAGATTTTTTTATAATTTATCTTCAAATTGCACTTTTAAGTATTTTTTGCATATTTTTAACTATGAAATCTATTGTAAGCATACTATTTATAGAGTGACACCTTATTTATTCTAAGGGATCACTTTTTTCATATTTTGATGCATACCATAGATTCTAAAATTGCATATTTCATCTATTTTTTGTATTAATTGGGCCAAAACATTGTACCAAACTATGTCCTTATACGCAATTAGTGGGGTATGTTTTCATTTTTTTAACATGTTTTTTATTTAAGGTTCATGTAAAGGAATTTTTTTTACATTTGTAATTACTTCCATTCAATACATAGAAGAGAACATGACACTCAAGAAGCAATATTCATTTTTACAGTCCCTCATTATTAGTAGGAATGGCCTCATACACTCAATCCAAGTGTAAAACTAGGGATCAAGGTCAACCTTCATCCTCCAATCAAGTCAATTATCAAATCCATTACCAACATAACCATAATTTTTCTACCATTAAAATCAAGGCCAATATACTAGAATAACCCCAAGTCTCACAATGAATTGTTATAAAAGTCAAAGGAACATATTATGGTTATGATACCACCACTTGACGTGGTAAAAACATTATCCTAGGGGAACCTCCCAAGGCCCCACTTGAAAGGGTTCCTCCTATGCTTAATATTTCCAAAATTTTGTCAAAAACTCATGAAGGTAATTATGACATCATCCAATAACTTAAGGAGAACCCAACCTAAATATACATCATGAATATTCTTAAGTCTTCATCTATCCACTATGACATTCTATACAAAATCCATTATGAATCCAAAATCCCCACAAACATTGATGCTAGTCAATTTCAAACCCTTATTAGTCACTTATCTTCATAAAAAAATTTACGTTTAACCTCAGGACATGCCACTAGTTGGCCCTAATAACAACTACCCCATGTATATAGAGGTATCCATCATGAACCACAACATTTATTGAGTACTTAGAGATAGAAAGTCAACTATAAATATTCGTAATATTAATTTGATAAAAAAGTTGGGATATTTTGAGTCAACACTTGGGCTTCAATTAATCATCATTAAGTCTTATGATGATAATGAATGACAATCAACATGAACTATATATCTCCCTATCATAGTGAGACCCATTATACAATTGACACTTTTCCATATTATTAATTTTGATCTACCCTATAACATCCTCTTTGGCCATCCTTGGATCCACAAAATATAGGATGTATCTTTGAATCTCCACTAATGCTTAAAATTTCCACACTCAAGGATGGATATCACTATTCCTGATAATTCATAATTATTACATAGCTTCCAATCCGTGGAGGGAATTTCTCATAATATATTATCTCCCAATAGCGAGAGTGCCCCTTATTATCCCAAGTCTAAGAAATATGTCCATTTTGATGACTTTCCATCCCTATCTTCAAGCCTACCCACATTCATATCCCATAAAAATCACTTATAAAGAATGTAAAGAATATGGATACCAAACATTCAATGTCATTAATCTCCCCTTATCATCTTGAAACTATGTGTCCCCTACAATGAACAAAAAAAATATGATTGCTTTAAGTTTGGATCAATGACATTTATTGAATTAAGTCTATTTTTAGAAGAACAAATAGAAATATTAGATGATTCTTGGTTGACAAAAGAGGGGTTTTCTTCTTATTTCCAAGATCCAAAATACCCTAAGGACAATCACATGTGTAAAATTATCGATTACAAAGGGAAAATACTAGGCCTCCATGAACAAGGCATCCTAGAACCAACCCAAGTTAGATGTCATATGATGTATCATGGCTTGGGGTACAAACCACTTGGTGGTGATCCCTATAATGTCATTTAGATACTTCTTCAATTTTTGGAGAGTCTTCAACTAACAAAGATATTTAAATAGGTTCCACTCATGACTTCTATGAATACCTTGCTGCCACAAACATTTTCATTGACACCTCCATTTTCATTGCCAACCTCAACCTTCATTATCCATCCCTCATTGACTAGGATAAAAAAAATCAACCTTCTTTTGATATCTTACAAAAATAAGAAGCCATTGCAGATTTTATGGGTGTAAGATATCATATGTTGTCAAATGACCAAAAAGGTGAGTTTAACATCAATTTTGATTCTTTGACATATTTTTGAGAACAAATAGAATCTCTCAATTAATATAAAAGAAAAATCATAATAAATTCTAGATAATTTGTCTCTTGAAAACAACATTGATGAATCAAATCAAACACCCATTCCATCCTCCAAATATTATCTTAGTACAAAAGAACAAAAGGCATATCATGAATTGTTTAAAGAATTTCTAGACATATTTTAATTAGTAGAAGAATACTAATTGTCTTCTCCTCTCATTTATTTATAGGACCAGTCCCCATCATTGGTCAAATAAACTATTGACGTCAACATTTGGAATTAAAAAAAAACCTTGGATCATAAAGCTTGGAGCTGATTTAAATCCTAGAGAAAGAGAAATACTTATTATTATTCTCAATTAGTTCATTAATATATTTACTTGGTGATATGCTAATATGTTAGGTCTCAACCCAGCTTTGGATGTTCACCACATAATGGTTCATCAAGATGTTAAACCAATTAAGTAAAAACTTTATAAAATGCACCCAAAGGTAGAACTACTAATCAAACAAGAGATCCAAAAGTTTTTGGAAGTTGGCCTCATCCATCTAATTAACTATTTTGATTAGATATTTAATATTGTGCTTATTGTAAAGCCCCAATGAGGAATCCACATTTACACTAAGTTCAAATACATTAATAAGGCTTACCCCAAAGATGACTTTTCATTGCTTAATATTGACATGATCATAGATTCCATTGCTGGCTATGAGATGTTATCAATCATGGATGGACTTTCCAACTATAACCAAATTTACATCATTTCTTAAAATCAACATAAAAATTCCTTATCCACTCCATGAGGCACAATTTTTTATGTAGGCATGCCTT
Source organism: Torreya grandis (assembly GCA_037957365.1). Taxonomy (NCBI): domain Eukaryota; kingdom Viridiplantae; phylum Streptophyta; class Pinopsida; order Cupressales; family Taxaceae; genus Torreya; species Torreya grandis. The sequence goes on along the minus strand of JARHVA010001430.1, from coordinate 847,865 downwards.
TTGGACTCAAGAATGCTTGCGACACATATTAGAGAGCCATGATAGTTATATTCCACAATATGATGCATGACATAGTTGAAGATTATGTTGATGACATGATGGACAAGTTTAGAATAGAGGCTAAGCATCCAATAGTGCTTCAAAGGATATTTGAACATTTAAGAGAATACAAAGTCAGATTCAATCCTAAGAAGAGTGTTTTCAAAGTCATATTAAGAAAATTATTTAGGTTTATTGTATCTCTTCAAGGCATTAAAATTAACCTAAATAAATTTAAGGCCATTAGATATATGCCTCCACCTAAAAATATCAAGCAAATCCATAGTATACAGGGTAAATTATAGGTTGTCCACTAATTTATCTCACAATTAGTTGACAAGTGTCAATGATTCACATATCTTCTCAATAAAGGGATGAAATTTCACTAGAGTCTAGAATTTCAAAAGGATTTTGAATAGCTCAAGTAATATATACTAAATCATCTAGTTCTAAAAATGTAAATACCTAGAAAACCATTACTCCTATACATATCAGTCACTTAATGTGCCCTATGATCCCTATTAGATCAACACGATGAACATGGGAAGGAAAGGGCTATTTACAATCTCATCAAGACATTGGTTTAATATAAATTAAACTATATTCCAATTTATAAGGCATGTCTAGTAGTTATTTTTGCATCATAAAATCTCAGACACTACATGTTGAATAATCAAGTCAAGCTCATTGCTAAAATTGATCCTCTAAAATACTTGCTATCAAAGTCGACCCTTACATGAAGAATGGATAAATGGATCATGTTAATTAATGCATTTGACATTGATTAAATTATTAATAAATAAATACTCAATTATTAAAATAGGGGGCATAATAAATGGTATAGATATATTACATACATACCATGATTGGAATCTTTGTTTCTCATTCTATCTTCCAATCTTGAAATTCTAAAAACTAAGTATTGGCTATAATAGATTTTGAAAAACTAACTTCTAAATGGTAACTCCTATAGTTATGAAATTGATTTCATAAGATAGAGAGTGGCCCTAATTTTTTATATTTAGTAAAATAAATTTAATTTTACACTCTTATAATTCTGGAATCGATTTCATAAGATGCAGAGTGGCCCTAATTTGTTATATTTAGTAAAATAAATTTAAACTATAAGAATATAAACGATTTCATAATATTTTCATAAAAATATAAAATGTAATATAAATTAAATTTATTTTACTAAATATATACTCTCACTAACAAAACCTCTTGTAACTCAAACCTAACTTACTCTCACTAATAGAATGGAGTACACTCACGCAAAACTAAATATATACTCTCACTAACCTTTCCTTATAAAAGTTTCTTTCATAGGGCTTACTCCCTTTAAAAGACACATTTTACCTATAAACATGTGTTTAAAAGGGTGTACACCCTTTTAAATGGCATACCTCCTTTCAACATTTTAGTCTTTGAATTTTAAGCTTTCCCTCCAAAATTGTTTTGGGTATAGGCTTGGGGAGGTCCAAACCTATTCTAAAATTAGCCATGGAGAAATCCACATTGTTTTAGGGAAATTTAGGAGTATATTTCTTCTTTGTTGGCACATCTGATTAGACATATTTTATTACTTAAAAAAATTATATGGGTTTGAAGAGGGGAAACCGTAGATTTTGAATGCGTAATTTTTTTAATGTTAAACTATTGTTTTTAATTATTACTTAACTTATACACAACATACCTCATTATGGACTATATACATATTTATACAAATACATTTATAATTTTTTGATCGTTAATTGAAAGTTTTAAAAAATTATATCTCAGCAATTTACACATTGTCAGTTATGCTTTTATATATATATATATATATATATATATATATATATATATATATATATATATATATATATATATATATATATATATATATATATATATATATATATATATATATATTTTCATAAAGTTAAGGTCAAAAATTTGTGTTCATACACTTGCTTTTCTTATTTTACACCTATCTTGATATTATATTCTCAACAACCTTCAATATTTCATCTATCCATATATGAAATTTCATTCACCAATTTATTCATTTACTAAAACAATGTGTGTTTGTACACACATTCAATCTTCTTATCTCTTCACAAAAAAGTGTCAAGCCATTGTATAAGTGCATCCATTTCACACACTTTTATCATCTAGGTATTGAGAAAAAATATATTTCTAGAAACTACATTTAAAATTTCACAATTCATATTCTTGTGTCATTTTCAAATTCATTTTCTAAGTATCTCTAAAATTGTCTCGAAGTTCAATAATTTTTATTTAAAAAAAAAAGTGTCACTTTAAACCCCCCATTATCTTATGGATCAATGGGTCAAAACCCACTAGGTTGTTTGGTGCTAAAAAAATTGTAGTTATAAAATTTAACCATTTGTCAACTCGATTGAAAGAATTTTAAAAGGGTATGGGATAATTTTGAAGGGAACTTATATATCTTAATGTTAGCAACCTAAGTTACACCCTAGTGAAGTATATTCCTCATATATCCTTCAAACATGGACTAACATTGAATTGGTCTATAGGTGTGGGAAACCTGTACCTAGACCAAACCTCTAGATTATGAGGCTATCTCCTTTGAATATATCAACTTTGCTTAGTTTACTAAAACCTACTTGATTTTTGGGGTGAAAAGATTTAGGAAAAAACTAAAAGGTTAATCCTATTCTACTGATGGTGATACACCTATATTTTTGGTTCATCTACTCAAATTAAACTCATACAACACTAATGAGCTAGAAATAGACTTAGAGACTATCTCTAAGGCTTTTTTTGTAGCAATGTTTTTATGTAGAGGTATTGATGTAAGCCTATATCTTGGAGGTAAAGGGAGAGAGGTATGATTTGAGACACTATTCAACCTTGTTACAATGAAAATATTATCATCAACCTTTGACACTTCACATAACCTGCAAATGGCAATTTATCAACATATAGGTGTGGCAAAGACATGATAAGGGAAGATTTATCCACTTTTTCAAATCTAAATATACACACACTATCAGTCCACCATAAAGATGATAAAATAGTACATTTTATTTATTCAAGAGGTTAAAAAGTTTAATCTTGTCAAGTTTCATCATGCCCAAGAGAGGGATCCTGTAAATATGCCTAAAAGCCTGAATATATAGGAAAAATGAGAATAAAATTAGCCAAGAGAGTGGTGTAGAGGAGATAACAAGAGTCATATATGAGAATAAACTAAATTACACTTTAGTTACAACTTTTTTACAAATAGTAATTAAGGCATCACTCCATGTTGATGATGTTGCCTGATCTTGGCATGAGCTCTTTGGCATTGAAAACAAGGTGGTGGGCCATAGTGATGTCCAACCTCATTCAAAAGCATGCTACACCATAAATTGGAAAATAACTTCACTTTAAATGAGATAAATTTAAGTGAATAACTCTTCCTACATGAAGACTATGGAATATGCATTGATGCCACTTTATATCAGCTAACTCATGGTAAGGACCAATTAAGCGTGAATTAGCACTTGAAGACTAGTTGTGCATAGAAATGGCACTTGAAGACTGGTTGTGAATGTAAATGGAACATGAATACTAGTTATCTCATTTTATTTCCACTTATAATCAGTTATGAATGGTGATGAACTCATTTGATATCCCTTCTATGCCATTTTAAATTTTAATTGATTGATCAAATAGGTCTACTAGGCCAATTAGGCCTAGTAGCCTAACTTATTTCACTTGATGACTATAAGAACATGAATAAAACTTTGAAAACCTAAAAATATGGTGAATTTAAAACATTAACCAATTCCTCATATCCTGAAATGAGTCCTCCTTGGAAAACAACACCTACAAATTAGTCAAACTAGTTGACTAGGTCAAACTATCTTCAATTTTATAGATTGGTTGATTTGAATGAGCTCACAGAGGCATTTATAGGAATAATTTTGAATATATGATGAATTTTTTGATGAATAAAAAGTGCCAAAAAATCATATCCGTTGATTTTAATCTATTAAAGTGCCTTGTACCTCTATTTTTTCCACTTTTTCTTCAAAAAACCCTATTTTCTACCATGTCCATATATTTTCATACATCATGGTACCATTTATAGGACCTTTTATAATTTTAATTCATATTTTAAGATTTTATATGATTATTCATGGGATTTTGAGTTCAATAAACTTCATGTTTCTCAAAACTAGTCTATAGGAGGGTTTGGGAGGGTTTTGGAGTTGAACCTTCTTAACAATGGTTCATAAAGTACAAAAATAAAAAAAATAAATTATTACCATGGATATTTAGGCCATAAAACCCTTAAAATTTATTGATAATCTTGGGTTCCCATGTAAAGAGTGTGCAAATATACGTACATAATGAAGTTTGCTTGTAGGGTTTTGAATTCATTCTAGACATGATTATACTCTTTTCAATGGTTCATAAACATAATATCTTAAGAAAACCTAAATAATTCATGTATTTAAAGTATATATGGGTCCTAAAATCATGCTAATATAATTTGGTTAGACTATTCATGTCGTGAAAGATATGAGCATCTAAATAGGCAACTCAAATTAAGTGTATGGATTACGTAGTTCAAATTTGATTTTGAGAGTGAAACTGATCTTTCCTTATTATTATTTGATTTAATACACCTTAATGGTACATATACCATCTCATTATACATTTTCATGATGTCATCTTGGCTTGATAGGGTCTGCAAGTGCCTCAAGGTGATATAGGCCTTCTAGGCCTAAAACTAGTTTTTAGGCCTAATTGGCCAAATTTAGGTGTTGGATGTTAGAACCAATTTTAGGAGAGTTATGATTCACAAAAAAATATTTAAAATTAATTTCCACCCTTTGTGTCCTCCTTTTCATATCTAAGCTTCACTTTATCTCCATAGTCTCTTAAGGTTGCCTTAGGGCATATTGGTTATTAAGCCAGTGTAACCACTGTAGCTAGGTTTATTGCTATTTATTGTATCACCTAATATTACCTATCATAAAAATGTGTTTATATACAATTATAATATCTCATTAAATTACAATATCTGTACAATTTATTGAAACACCTCTCACACATGGATTTCACCAACTGTACATAAGCTTGTCTAGCTTCTTCTTAAGCATGCCCTCAAGGGCATCTAACTTTAAAACCTAAGTATGACATGCCTCAATGATAATATTAAAACTATCACATTACCTTACTTTTAATTTTAAATATTCATATGGATCTTAAACCCTTTTTCATGCCCTCAAACTTCTTCAAAGCTCATTTGGTCTCCTTTATGGTTGATAACAGACTATAGGAGGTCTGTGCTAAAACAATGACCACTTACACTAATCATTTGAGATTTACAATGGAATTATTGTTGAGTTGTGGAGCTAAAAGCTTCACCAAATGAGTAAATTGTAGGTTTCTAGAGTTACATAGTCACCGGCATCGGTCATGGGTTGATTGGGATCTGTCGGCGTCAGTTATGATTGGCTGATGTCGGTCATGTGCAGACAGGAAAGGACCAACGTCGGTTACCTATGCATCCAGAAAGTCTATTTTCGTGGATGAAAAGATTGTTTGCATGATTAGATTAACTGTTGGTATTGAGTTCACATTTCTATCTTTAGTAGGACTATTTTGAGCCTTTGATTAAGAGGTATATCTAATGGTGGAGAATGCATGCTCATGAATCGTAATATTATATAATAGGGTTAGATCTTCATAGCTTGTGTGTATGAGAACAGTACAAGACATTTATTGTATATGTGTATCAATCCAGGTTGTTGGAATTGATTGTAATTGAGAGAGAAAACTCTTGACGGAAAGAGATCTGTACATCTGAGAGGTGTGAGAAGATTGTGTGATTTTATTCATTGTATTTCCTTCTGGAAGAGTTTAATACAAGTTTTCAGGGTGGTTTCTTGTATCTCTTATTCTTTATTGTTTTTGATTCTAGTTACTTATTATTCTAGTTTAATTCTGTGTTTAGTTGCTTACATAAAAGTAATCAAGTTTTTTGGTTGATCCCCAACAAGTGGTATCAGAGCTCAGGTTGACTAACAGGTGTTTCAGATCTGGTTAGTGTTTGTTGATTACAGGTCACTCACAGGGGTTTCTATTTGAGTGGGAGCAAAGCAATGGCAGAAGAAAGTAAACTCAGAATGGAGAAGTTTAATGGCAAGAATTATCAATTATGGAGGATGCAGATAGAAGATTATCTATATCAGAAAGATCTGTACTTACCATTGGGTGGGCTTGATAGAAAGCCCACAGATATGGAAGATGAAGAATGGAATGTTCTTGATAGAAAGGCTCTGGGATCCATAAGGTTGAGCCTGGCATCTTCTGTGATTTCCAACCTGTCACAGGCAAAGAAAATGGTAGAGTTAATGGATACTTTAGAAAATTTATATGAAAAGCCCTCAGCTTCAAATAAGGTATATCTTATGAATCAGTTATTTAATTTGCAAATGCAAGAAGGTGGATCTGTATCTAGTCATCTTAATTATTTCCATGGAATTATAAATCAATTAAATTCAGTCAAAATAGTTTTTGATGATGAAATTAAAGATCTATTAATCTTATGATATTTACCTGAAAGCTATCATAGCTTGGTAATGGTAGTTAGTAATACTACGTCTGCTTCAAATATTTTAAAAGTAGATGATGTTGTTAGTGTAATCTTGAATGAAAAAATTCACAGGAAAAGCACAGAGGAAACATCAGGGAATGCTTTAATTTTAGAAAGCAGGGGGAGGCAAAAAGAGAAGGGAAAGCAAGGGAGATCAAGGTCTAAGTCAAAGATGAGCAATAGATCCAAATCTAGAAATGGAAAAAGAAAGATAACCTGCTGGAATTGTGGAAAGAGAGGACATGCAAAGAAAGATTGCTGATTGAAGGTTAATGAAGAGAATCAGCATGAAGGTAATGAGGAAGTAAAAGTTGTAGGTATTGTTGCACAAGATGCTCTTTTATTTTCTTTGCATAATAAAATAGAATCTTGGGTTTTAGATTCTGGGGCCTCTTTCCATGCTACCCCAAATAGAGACTTTTTCAATGATTATGTCCAGGGAGATTTTGGAAAAGTTTATTTAGGGGATGATGAGCCTTGTAAAATTGTTGGCAAAGGAAAAGTGCACCTGAAATTGCAGAATGACAACACATGGGTGTTAAAGGATGTCATGCATGTCCCAGCCCTGAAGCGAAATCTGATTTCTGTAGGAAAGTTGGGTGATGAGGGTTGCACAGTAACCCTCACAGCTAAATCTTGGAAGGTTACCAAGGGAGCACTTGTATTAGTCAAAGGTAAGAGAGTAGGTAATCTATATTTATGTAATTGTATTACTGATTATTCTCCTTCTGTATTATCTACTTCAGATGTGGATGCAAAGTTGTGGCACTATAGGCTTGGCCACATGAGTGAGAAGGGAATGAAAATTCTTAAGTCAAAAGGTAAGCTTTCAGATTTGAAAAGCATAAATCTAGATTTCTATGAGCATTGTGTTTTTGAAAAACATAAGAGAGTAAGGTTGTTAAAACTAGGTCAACAAAGAGGAAGCACAAGTTGGAGCTTGTTCACACAGATGTGTGGGGACCAGCTCAGGTAGCTTCTATTAGAGGATCACAGTATTATGTTACTTTCATTGATGATGCTACAAGAAAGGTATGGGTCTATTGCATATAGAAGAAATTTGATGTTTTTGACACAATTAGGAATTGGAAAGCTTTGGTTGAGAATGAAATAGGTTTGAGATTGAAGTGCCTTAGATCTGACAATGGTGGTGAGTACTGCAGCAATAAGTTTAGAAGTTACTATTCTATGTATGGAATATGCAGGGAAATGATGGTTCCAAGGACACCTCAGCAAAATGGAGTTGCTGAAAGGATGAACAGAATAATATTGGAGTGTGCACGGAGTATGAGGTTGCATGCTGGTTTGCCCTTACAGTTTTGGGCAGAAGCTGTAGACACTGTGATTTACCTAATTAACAGAGGACCCTCTACTGCTCTGGATGGTAGAATTCCAGAAGAGGCTTGGATAGGTAAAAAGGTAGATCTTTCATTTCTCAGAGTTTTTGGTTCTGAAGCTTTTATGCACATTGATAAGGAAAATAGAAAGAAGTTGGATGCTAAGTCTATGAGGTGCACTTTTATTGGTTATGGCTCTGAAGATTTCGGATTCTGGTTGTGGAATCTAGGAACTAACAAAATAATTAGAAGCTATGATGTTGTTTTCAATGAGAAGGTGATGTATAGTGATCAGCTCAAGAAGCTAAAAGATCCCGAGTAGGGCAATGGATATTTGGATGAGATTGTGATCCAAAATGAGCTTGCAAGAAATCACTTCCAAAAAAACATAGACACTGACGTCAGTCAGGCAAGAATTGACATTAGTCAGATAGGTCAAACAAGAATCGATGTCGGTTAGATAGTGACCAATGTCAGTCAGATAGGAATCGATGTCAGTTAGACAGGAATCGATGTCGGTCTGGTGGAACCAATGTCGGTCAGTTATAGGCCTGGAGGTGACCAAGGTCGGTCACTGTCAGAGAAATTGGGTAGACAGCATGTTATGAATGAGTCTCAGATGCCCATTAGGAGATCAGAAAGGGTAAGTAAACCTCCAATTCGATATTCCCCTTCATTATTCTATTTATTTCTTACTGATGGTGGAGAACCAGAGAGTTTTGATGAAGCAATACAGGTGGAATCTAGGAATCAGTGGGAGCTTGGCATGAATGAGGAAATTGATTCCTTGAAAGAGAACCAAACATGAGATTTGGTTGAGTTGCCAGCGGAAAAGAGAACACTGAAAAATAGATGGATCTACAAATTGAAGGAAAGAGAGAATGGATAGATGAGATATAAGGCTAGGTTGGTAGTGAAGGGATTTGCACAGAAACCAGGTATTGATTTTGGTGAAATTTTTTCTCCTGTAGTTAAGATGAATTCTATTCAGACTGTATTGTCTTTAGTTGCTATTGAGGATTTTCATCTTGAGCAGCTTGATGTTAAGATAGCGTTTCTTCATGGAGATTTGGATGAAGAAATATATATGGATCAGTCGGAAGGATTTGAGGTCAAAGGTAAGGAGAAAATTGTGTGCAGATTAAAGAAAAGCTTGTATGGTCTCAAGCAAGCTCCTAGACAATGGTATTTGAAATTTGACAAGTTTATGACTGAGCATGGTTTCAGTAGATGTCAATCTGACCATTGTGTTTATTTGAAGAGATTGGATAATGGTAGATATATTATCCTATTGCTATATGTAGATGATGTGCTGGTTGTAGGTTCACACATGCAGGATATTTCTGAGCTTAAGGTGAAATTAGCTCACACATTTGCCATGAAGGATTTGGGAGCAGCAAAGAAAATCCTTGACATGAGTATTAAGAGAGACAGGAAAAATCACAAGTTGATTTTGTCTCAAGAGGATTATGTGAACAAGGTGTTGAAACGGTTCAATATGCAGGATGTAAAATTGGTAAGCACACCTATGGCTGGACACTTTAAGTTGAGTAAAGAACAGTATCCTAATTCACATGATGAGGTAGAGTACATGAGTAGAGTTCCATATGCTTCTGTAGTTGGGAGCTTAATGTATGCAATGGTATGTACTAGACCAGATATTTCCCAAGCAGTGGGAGTTGTCAGTAAGTACATGGCTAATCCAGGGAAGGAACACTGGAAAGTAGTTCAGTGGATTCTCAGATATCTGAGAGGAACCAGTAGTAGGCATTTGTGCTATGGAGGGTCAAACACTTCTCTACATGGTTATGTAGATTTAGATATGGCAGGTGACTTAGATGATAGGAAGAGCACCATAAGATATGTGTTCACTGTTGGTGGAATGGCAGTTTGTCATGTCCCCTTTTCAATTGACATGTTCCACGTTCATGGTTAGCCTATTATGCGACCTTCGTAGGCTAATAAGATGGATAGAGGGTCATAATGGAGCTTGGCTCGACTTTGATTCACAGGATTTCTTCATTTGATTTTCATTCAGGGTATTTCAGATACATTTGGCCTGAGCTCCTACTTTTTAGGGATATTTGATATGCAGTGGAGCGCCTTTATTGTGGCATGGTTATGTGCGGAATCACTCCCTGATTCACTAGATTCGATCGGTTTGTGGATCCGACATGTATTGAGGGAGATATTAATATTTGATTGATTTAATCAAATATTAATTTCTTAGCCTAATTTTAATTAGAAACCCTAATTCTAATTTAAGAAACCCTAATTAGGGCAAGCATATCTTTTTGGAGGGTATAAGGGTTTCTCATGGAGGCCATTGAGGATTAGGCTATTGATTATTGATTATTGATTTTGAAGAATTTCTTCGGTGAAGACTGAGCCTAGGGTTCCAGGATTCCATTTGCATTGGAGAACGTTCCCTCTTCAGTGTGTGCAATTAAGAGGCTGTGGAATATCAGCTGATATATTGCCAAAGTGAGAGATAGCTTCATCCAGAGGTTATCATAGAATTTCAGGTTTGAGAGATAACTTCACACAGAAGTTATCACAGATATTCCAGGTATTTATTGCTTTATGTTTTGATTCAATAAATTATACAGCTAGAGATCTACTGTGCTAGAGACATATATTTCAGATCAGGGGTTGAAAACAGTGAAGTTATGCTTAATTTGCGGCCGTACAGAATCCGTACAGGTTTGTACAGATCAGTGCAGGAACCGACCTCGGCAGACAGAGGGTTTTTAGTGACCGACATCGGTCGACTGAAGACCGACGTCGGCAGAAATCCGACCGACAGAGACCGACGTCGGCGAGATATCGACCGACGACGGCGACTGTGTGTCGACACAGAAGGGTCGAGACTTTCCAGAATTCAATTTGCACTTCCAGATTTGCAAATCCAAGGTTTTCAAGACTGTATTTTATATTTATATGCATAATAGAGGATGGCAATTGTAATAGTTTAGAAGGACAAGTGATAAGATCTGTGATTTACTATTGAAAAAAACTATATTATTGTTATCATTCTGAATTTATTCAACAGAGATTATATCTTGGTTCAGATTTTTTGTGTTTCTATATTCCCTATTTGAAGGGGATACTACAGTGGTATCAGAGCTAAATCCTGCCAGCCTGAGGGTCTATAGATCTTATGTAGCCACAAGAGTTGGGACCACACAGGTATAACACACGCAGCCGAGCCTTGCTTGAAGGTATCCAGTTGTTAGATCAGAGACCGATCATCATGAGTGACAGACGTGAGGGTAGCCCACCCAGGGGCCACAGGTATGATGCTGATCAGGCCACCAGAGAATTTCAGCGTGCTATGATGACAAGCCAACAGCAGATGGCTCAGACGCTACAGGGACTTATGACCATGATAGAGAGAATGAATGCACCTGATGGACAGAACAGGGACCAAAGAGATGACAGGAGTGCTACGGGTAATCAGAGACCATAGTAGACTCACTCCAGAACAGTTGATAGACCTACACGCCCTTCATTTGTTCAAGAAGAACCAGAGGCACCAGCAGAGGAGGAGGCAGGGAATTCTCCATTTGCAGATGTTTACATGGCTGCAAATGATGAGTGGGACTTATTACCTCCTCATATTCAAGAGAGAACAACCTTTGATCGTTTTGTCAATTTGAGGCAAGAGCACTATAGATTGGCTAGACAGGACAGGAGACCTAGAGTCCAATTCAGTGAGCTGCAGAAGGCTACTGGTAAGCTTTCTTTGACTACTTTTGATGGCAGCGGTAAGATGACAGCTCAAGCTTGGGTTCATAAGCTTGACACCTTTTTGGCGTTGAGACCAATGTCAGAGATAGATGCCATCAAATACGCCACTTTGCACTTAGATGGAGTAGCACATGATTGGTGGTACCATGGTATGGTAACACTTCAGCATAATCAGGTAACAGAGTACCAGGACTTTGTGGATAGATTGGTTGAGCGGTTTGACAGGAGAGATCCCGAGGTTTACTTCCAAGATCTGGCACAGTTGAGACAAACAGGTAGCTTGGAGTCCTTCATTGGTGAGTTTCAGAGATTAGCAGTCATGGTACCCAATATTTTAGAGCGTAGATAGGTAGTTCTCTTCATAGAGGGATTGACAGAGCCATTGAGGGGTTGGATCAAAGCCTTTGATCCTCCTTCATTACAGGTAGCTATGAGGAAGGCACGTGATATGGAGATGGCAGCCCCATCTAATAAATTTAACACCAAAGGTACTTCTTCTTCTAGAGACCATAAGCACTCCCACGGGGATACGGAGAGACCGGATTTTAACATAGATAAATCCGGAGTTAAAAATGATTCAAAGGCCAATCCAGCAGCACCACCTTTGGATCGTGAGGCGCTTAATGATCTACGCAGGAAGAAGCTTTGCTTCTACTGCAAAGGACCATATGATATCCATCACGATTGTCCTTTGAGGCCTAAGGGCAAGGCGAATCATATGATGTGGATATATTATGAGGATTCAGATCCTGAGGATTTCGAACAGCATAACAGTTCTGAGGGGGCAGAGGTAGAGGCTTCAGGGCCTAATGTAGAGGCAGAGTTAGAGCTTCACCTACAGGAGGCACGCATATCCAGCATTCAGTCGGATGAGTCATTCAGACTCCGTGGAGTTTTGGCAGGGCAGAAGGTTATCACCCTCCTTGATACAGGAGCCACTCACAATTTCATAGATGCTAGATTTGTGGAGAAGCGTGGACTCACTACAGAAGATTTTGAGGGCATCAGAGTTAAGGTAGCCGATGGTCACCCTCTTAAGTGTGAGCGTATGATTAGAGACCTCCCATTGCGCTTGAACAACTATGAGTTCAAGGCTGATTATTATGTGGTAAACATGGGGGATATAGACTTAGTCTTGGGTATGAAGTGGCTTCATTCATTTGAGGAAGTTACTCTTCATCTCAAGGACATGGAGGTTCTCTTTAATGTTGATGGGACGACACATATTCTTAAGGCAATACGGGGCAGCAGCTTCAAATATATGTTCTTTCATCGGATGGAGGTACCTATACCACATAACATGATAGAGGGTGATGATGAGAGCACATTGGCACCAACACAGGAAAGGTATGAGGATGAGCTTGGTCTTGAGGTGAGTTCAGTTCAGGAGTTATCACATGTGGTGAGGACTCAACTTTCTGTTACAGCCGGGACACAGGTTGATGATGATATGACTATGTCTAGCCTTCACAATCCAGTTTTAGATATTATTCAGGTACGGAGTTTGCTTGCAGATTTTCATTTATGGATTGGATGTTGGGATGGACATGGCATGGGGTTCATGTTAATTGACAGTGGTGGAGATCCTAACTACATTTGGGATCCAGGTGGATTGATTGATTTGTCATTCAGTGATTGCTTGAGGGCAAGCAATTCCAGGAGGGGTGGATTGTCATGTCCCCTTTTCAATTGACATGTTCTGCGTTCATGGTTAGCCTATTATGCGACCTTCGTAGGCTAATAAGATGGATAGAGGGTCATAATAGAGCTTGGCTCGACTTTGATTCACAGGATTTCTTCATTTGATTTTCATTCAGGGTATTTCAGATACATTTGGCCTGAGCTCCTACTTTTTAGGGATATTTGATATGCAGCGGAGCGCCTTTATTGTGGCATGGTTATGTGCGGAATCACTCCCTGATTCACTAGCTTCGATCGGTTCGTGGATCCGACATGTATTGAGGGAGATATTAATATTTGATTGATTTAATCAAATATTAATTTCTTAGCCTAATTTTAATTAGAAACCCTAATTCTAATTTAAGAAACCCTAATTAGGGCAAGCATATCTTTTTGGAGGGTATAAGGGTTTCTCATGGAGGCCATTGAGGATTAGGCTATTGATTATTGATTATTGATTTTGAAGAATTTCTTCGGTGAAGACTGAGCCTAGGGTTCCAAGATTCCATTTGCATTGGAGAACGTTCCCTCTTCAGTGTGTGCAATTAAGAGGCTGTGGAATATCAGCTGATATATTGCCAAAGTAAGAGATAGCTTCATCCAGAGGTTATCACAGAATTTCAGGTTTGAGAGATAACTTCACATAGAAGTTATCACAGATATTCTAGGTATTTATTGCTTTATGTTTTGATTCAATAAATTATACAGCTAGAGATCTACTGTGCTAGAGACATATATTTCAGATCAGGGGTTGAAAACAGTGAAGTTGTGCTTAATTTGCGGCCGTACAGAATCCGTACAGGTTCGTACAGATCAGTGCAGGAACCGACCTCGGCAGACAGAGGGTTTTCAGTGACCGACATCGATCGACTGAAGACTGACGTCGGCAGAAATCCGACCGACAGAGACCGACATCGGCGAGATATCGACCGATGACGGCGACTGTGTGTCGACACAGAAGGGCCGAGACTTTCCATAATTCAATTTGCACTTCCAGATTTGCAAAGCCAGGGTTTTCAAGACTGTATTTTATATTTATATGCATAATAGAGGACGACAATTGTAATAGTTTAGAAGGACAAGTGATAAGATCTGTGATTTACTATTGAAAAAAACTATATTATTGTTATCATTCTGAATTTATTCAACAGAGATTATATCTTGGTTCAGATTTTTTGTGTTGCTATATTCCCTGTTTGAAGGGGATACTACACAGTTAGCTAGATTTCAAAGTTGTAGAAGGTTGTTGCCTTGTCTGCGACAGAGGCATAATACATTGTAGTCACAGAGGCTAGCAAAGAGATGATATGGATGACATGGTTCATGAAAGAGCTAAGAAAGGAGCACGAGAGTTGAAAATTATACAGTGATAGTCAAAGAGCAATTCATTTGGCTAAGAATTCAGCCTTTCATTCAAGAACCAAACATATACAGCTTAGGTACCACTTCATAAGATAGGTATTGGAGGATGGTGAGTTGAATCTGGAGAAGATCCATACAGATAAGAACCCTGCTGATATGTGAACAAAGCCGGTAACAAAGGAGAAGTTGAATCTTCATTCAACTTTTGTTAGTCTTCAAGATTGAGTTTGAAGATGGAGAAGCTAGAAGATGTTGCTCTACAGGTACTGTTGCAGCTACTTATCTCTAAGTGGGAGGTTGTTGAGTTGTGGAGCTAAAAGCTTCACCAAATGAGTAAATTATAGGTTACTGGAGTTACACAGTTGCCGACGTCAGTCAGCGGTCGACTGGGATCTGTCGGCGTCGGTTATGATCGACCGATGTTGGTCATGTGTAGACAGGCAGGGACCGACGTTGGTTACCTGTGCATCCAAAAAGTCTATTTTTGTGGATGAACAGATTGTTGCATGATTAGATTAACTGTTGGTATTGAGTCCGTATTTCTATCTTTAGTAGGACTATTTTGAGCCTTTGATTAAGAGGTATATCTAACGGTGGAGAATGCATGCTCATGAATCCTAATATTATATAATAGGGTTAGATCTTCATAGCTTGTGTGTATAAGAATAGTACAAGACATTTATTGTATATGTGTATCAATCCAGGTTGTTGGAATTGATTGTAATTGAGAGAGAAAACTCTTGAGGGAAAGAGATTTGTACATCTGAGAGGTGTGAGAAGAAAGTGTGATTTTCTTCATTGTATTTCCTTCTGGAAGAGTTTAATACAAGTTTTTAGGGTTGTTTCTTGTATCTCTTATTCTTTGCTATTTCTAATTCTAGTTACTTATTATTCTGGTTTAATTTCGTGTTTAGTTGCTTACATAAAAGTAATCAAGTTTGTTGGTTGATCCCCAAAAATTATAATATTTATATATTCATAATGATTGTTTTTACCAAAATTTAAATAATAATTACACCTGTAGATGCCTTAAAATGATAAACTCTCTCAAGAATGGTTCTTGGACGTTGACTATGTGACTTCAAATTTCCTTTTTTTCAACTATATCAGCTATGTTTTGATCTTTTCATTCTTTAAAAAAGGTGTATGAGATATTAAATAGTGTTAGGACATTATAGACATCATTAAAAAAATTAACTCTACTCCCTTCACTTCCCAATAATCCTTGACTTCTTTTATTGCAATCGAGAGTTCCTTAAGGAAAATATGTTATATGATTCTTTGAATGTGTTTTATTGTATTTTGACTATGTGTAGTGACATTTAAGGATTTATTTGAACAATATTTTACTTGAATGGATGGTATGATTACTCGGTTAACCCAAACCTTCATCAAGGTGACCTTCACTATGTTGCTTTAGTAAACCACCTTGATGTGATATTAGTTTGATCAATAAGAAGACCTACAGACTGGGGCCTGTAGGTCACTTTTTTGATTACATAAGATACTTGACCATATAATTTAACCTTTGATATTTATTATTATTTCAACCAAGATACCTTCACCATCACAATTTTATGGTCCATGAGGCATATATCTAGCATAAGGTCTTTCAAACTTACCTATCTTAATCCCATGACTATAGGTTAAAATGTGTATAGTTTGTATGGACTGAGCATAGTTTAAGTCTTTAACTTGGCACAAAATTCCCTAAAATGTTAGGCTAATTCTAATACGTTATTTAAATCCTATTCATTTCAAATTCTCTCCTCATACATCTCAATAGCTCATTTGATTTCATCTTTGATCTCATTGTTCTTATTATGATTGTAGATGACTCTGTAGGGTTCCCTTTTACATACCAAGGTGGAATTTGACATTAAAACGGTCACAAAATAACCTTGATGATATTTTTATTGATCAATTGAAACTTGAGAAGATAGTTTGGGAAAAGAGCTTTAATAATATATATTTTATCCCCTCCTTTGCACTTCCATCAGAAACCCTTAACTATGCTTCTTGATGGCTATAGATACTCATTCCAAGCTTAACCTTGACTATACCTCTCATGGGTAACATTATTCATGGTCTTAATATTATTCATATTCATCATTATCATGAATTTTCCATTTCATATGAGACTCTTTCATTAGATCACTCTACTCCCATTCCCTTGCAACTTGAAGGTAGGCTTGTCCTTTTGAGAAGGCTATAAGAGGACATTCATGAGGTGAATTACTATGTAATCATGTAGTTTAAAGTTTGTATCTTCATTAAAAATCCTTAGACCATTCCATATGACTCTCAAACCTAATTATAAACCTCATTGATCTTTAATACATAATAACACCCTTTATCACAATCTTGGTGTGACTCAAGTTTATACTTCAAGAAATATTCAAACCTGTTGGAGGTGAAGATTCTCAAAAAAATGTATCCTAATATGATTTTAATCCTTATTTTGGTATGTATTTAATATAGGTCTTGTATGAATCACTTTACCACACTGTATTCCTCATAGTCATTATTCTACCTTCTTGAAAATAGCCTTTCTCTATCATATACTTGACTGTGCATCAACTCAGGCTCTTGTACAGACTGTGACATGTAGGTTGGAATATGTAAATTGAAAATTTACTTGAGAAAACATTTGACCTCATACTTTCATTTTAAATATTTAGCCTTAAACCTAGTTCAAAGCTTATAATGCTTACATACGAACCTTATTCAAGATGATCTTCTTGAAGAATCTTAATGTTGAATGTTGTAGGTGGAGATTGAATGTATGCTTATACAGACTATGGTAGAGATAGACCTTGAGAAGGTCACAGAACATGAACATATATCCTTCCTTGAAATCAAATAAGAAAGATAGTCTAACCTTCTTTATTGAGATATCCATGCTTCTAGTCTTTCTAAAATAGTTCTTTCATGAAGCACATCCTTGAATGAACTTATCTTGGGTGTAGGTGGATGTTTTCTATATCATTAGTAGGGTTTCAAGGTATTATAAAATATTTTTTTGAACATGATTCTCTAAGGAATATTTAATCTTATTTAGTAGTGGATACATGGGATGAAAGTGGATGGAAGGTGGTGAGATGGTGATTGACATGGAGATGAGAAGTGGTGATGGAGTGAAAGGCATGAAACAGTGATAAAAGGTAGTGAACAGATTATGTGATGGGGATGAGAAAAAATAGAGGCAAAAATAACATGAGGTGTATATTAAAATACCATATTTAGGGTCTTATGCAAGCATAAGCACATGCTAAATAAGATATATCAGTTGCGAGGCCTTTGAGCAAGCATATGGTAACAAAATGGAAACCTAGGATTCTGCTAAGAACCTTAACAAATACTAAGAAACCTTAAAATTTTCTAAACTAAGACTCCATGAAGATTTTTAGAGTACATTGATGCATTTCTTGATATGGTATTCTATGGAATCTTTGAGAATATTAAATTTGAAACACATGACCATGAAGGAGACCCTTGAAAAAAGTATTCCAATAATTCTTGAAATTCTTTCTCTTAAAAGGTATGTCTTATTGATCTCCATATTAACCTAACACATGTTAAAAGGAATTGAATAATTCCATGAAAATATGGATCATTCTCTTGAGAAACTTTGCGAACATGAATTTTTCTACCATGAGGCCCAGATGAAGAGAAAACTTAGAAACTGACTACCTGCTTTGATGAAGGAGACATAGTGAGTGCCTTAACATCAAAAGGATGGTTAACTAAAGAGAGAGGAAAAATTTGAGAACCACTTGCCATATATTTAATCTATCTAATACCCCTTTCTCTACCCAAAATTTTAGACCTTGATTTTCTCTTTCATGGTTGTACCACCTGCAAACCTGAAGGGGTCTCACTATGTGCAAAGAAGAAAGGTGAATGGAGGGAACCAATTTTGGGCTTGTATTTAATAATTTTTACTTAAATTTATTTTGGAACACATGTTATGAAATACACTTCATGATCTTGAGCCTTGATGTATGAAAAAGGTCGTACAATTCCGTACTTATGCTTGAAAATTCATGAAAAAGGACTTTTTTGGCATTCTCTTCAATCTTAAGACTTGAAACCACCAATTTAGGGAAATATAATGAGAATGACAAGTAAAATTTCATGTTATAACAATAAATAAGACATTTGACATCTTCATATGGGCAAATTTGGCACGTGAAAGTCTTTTGAGGCCAAAATATGCCTTAGAGTTGCATGAAAAGATACTTTTCAAAGTATAAAACTATATGAATAAGGTAAGAACATAAATATGAATGTGTTAAAAGGAATTATGAATTATTTTGTGGCCATTTTTACCCCATATTTAACATTTGAAGACCAAAAATATCTCTTTTAGGCAAAAATACATAGTTTTATAAGGAGATTTATCATTGAAGAGGCTTATAACAATACTATGAAAAGTTACAAATTATATGGGTTGGTATTTACCCTTGATAGGATAAATTTCAAACACTTACCTAGCTATAAAATGATACCCACAAATATGAATTTATAAAACTCATGAAACCAAACAAATAACCTAAAAAACTAGAGCTTTTTAATTGTTGTTGATTGAAGGATTTGCCTATTTTGTTTCATGAAGTATGTGAATCCATTAAATAAACCTAGAAGCTCCAATAAAGTAAAAAGAACCAAAAATTTATCCACCATATAATATTTTTTTTTAATTTGGCTTTGTGGCCTTTTGTATATTGTCATCTAAATCATTTAGTAAATGGTTTTATGGGAGAGTTACATATAGTCATGATGTAAAGTTATTAAGGTGTCATTCAATAGTTATAGTGATTTGAATGACATCAAATAAGATATGTAGGTGAATCTAAGCATTGCTCCCCTCAATATAATTCCTATGACATAATAAAATTATGAACAAAATGAAATAATGTGATGTGGTCAATCAATTATTAAGAAGGCCATGTGAGTGGTAGATGACTGCATAGACCTGCAAGCATGCGTGTGATGGGATGTTGGTAATATCACCGCCCCTATTTTATTTTTTAAAATTTAAAATATTAGGAGAACCCTGCTAAAAATTCATTTTTTCTAGGCCTACTTGTATGGATTCATATGATGCAAAAAATAAAGCCAAATATTTTGATATTTTTTAGAGATGTTCAAATTTGACAAATTTACAATGCCCAATTGGGTTTTTGGGCATGATATACTCAACGATGGTATCCATTTTTCTCCAAAATGCCTCTATAATAATGTCTTCCACAATTCTCATAGTAAGCCTCCTTCCAAAGCTCAATAAAAAATATAGATTATCAATCAAAGAAGAGAGAATGTAGAGAGTAATGGCTACAATAATTAGGCTCTAGTACCATATGAAAGTTGAAAAAACTCAACATTTGAGATCACTTCAGTAAAACATTACCATAGTTAAAATTAATTCATTAAATACACTACAAGCTTATTCACCCAGGAATTCATGTATATTCATCACACACACACTATAATATACAATCACTAATATTACAATAGGGAGTACTAGTGTAAATTACTATGTAAGTTTGTTTCATAACAACCAACTCATTGTTGTGAACAAAATATTAGTTAGGGAGAGTGCCTAAATATGTACACACATAAATTGTTCATGCATAATTAATTTTCACTCAAAACCACTTAGAAACCTCCCTAAATTAAGCTCAATCTTTTCTATTGTGAACCTAGATAGAACCAAACTAGATAGTGAAAGACCACTTATAGATTAGTGTGAACATGTCAAGACCCTCCCTTAAATGTAGAAATACAGAGAGAGAAAATAAAAAATAAACAAGATAGATCCTCAGATATGGGTCCTAAAAACTATCCCTAATCATGTACCCATGTACAAACATAAAATGTAATACTAAGTATCCGTATGGATGCCAATCCATCATACTAAAATACATAGATGTGGATTCATTGTAACCACCAATTCAAAATAGGAATTGGTAATTTGTATAAAGATTACTCAAAAAAGAACCAATTTTGGGGGGAAAATGAGACATCGCAAGGTTCCTAAAAAAATAGTAAAACAATAAGAAGTGTATGGAGGAGCTGAGATAAGTTTCAAAGTGTCCAAAGAATAAAAACAACTCAATAATCGAACACAATGTTGGAAAAGGTTCTTGGATGGGAAGAAGGCCATCACACAAGAACTAGGTAGACTAAAAGTCACTATGAATGCACTATTCTAAAATTCACCAAAGAAGTGAAAATAAATGATGGTAAATAACTTAAAACCTTTATGAATGGTCCACATACACTAATTGATCATTAAAGAGGAAAAATTGACAATATATGCATCACAATAGCTCCATATAAGGAGACTATCAATCTATCAAATGAAGTGTCAAAAATATAATAGAGATAAAAAATATTTCACCAATTGAATGCAATTAACTACCTAAATTATATGATTTTCTATCCAAAGGGATTATAAAAGAATGAAACACCTGAAGAAGAAGTATGTGCATGCGTTCCCTATAATGAAGACTGCGTGATGTGAATAGATTTTTTTATGAGTGGACAAATCCCACTACTTAGACATCAAAGAAGATAAGCCAACCGAATATGCACTAGAATAGCTCATTATGAAAAGGAGAATATCAGTCTATCAAATAAGTTTCAAAGAAACAAAAAAATATCTATGAAGAAAGAAGATGGCCTTGGTGATGATGGGAGGGTCAAGAAATAGAAGTGATGAAAAAGTTACACATAATAGAGAACCCATCCAAGAAGGTAGACTAGGGTGAAACAACAAACTTATCATGATACTTTATGATGTAGTGTGACATAATACATACCCGTAAAAACCAACAAGTGAGGAAAAGTGATGATGTATTCACTAGAATAGCTCCTTATAGAAAAGATATTATTAATCTATTAAAGGAAACCATCAATAATATGAGAGTTGCTCCTAAGATAACTACCATATAAGAGAGTTGCACTTAATAAAAAGTATCATCAGAAGGTAGGATTAGTTTATGGATTAAGAAGCTAAATAATGGAGATACCAATCCTATATAACTCTCATAGAGGAAACTTATGATGTTGTCACAATTGATAAAAAATCCATCTCGATTTTGTCACATCCTAATTTCACCCTATAATTAATAACCTTTTAATCCATGGATTAATATGGTTATTATAAGATTATCATTGCTGTAACTTGAGATTTAGGAGATATACTATTATGGGCTAGTGATATTATTAATTAATATAAATCATGTAATATTTTTATTTTATAATTATGTACATTAAGGATGTATATTCGTTAGTTTTGCATCATTGGTTGATATTATACGATGACTCAAAATAACTAAGTACTTGTTGTGAGGTGGATGCAGGATAGACCCTACCCTTAGAGCTTAAAAATGGAGATCATCATCGGAGAGGATGGGATAGATGGGATAATTGGGGAAGGATAGAGGAATTGCATAGTAGATTTAAAATATTTATGCATAACAAGTTTTAAATGATAGTGCGTAATCAAGGAAATCTTGTATGTGATTATATTAGTGTGAAAATTTAGTTCTTAATATGCATTAGATTACTTTAAATTAATTGTCTTAATTTTTAATAATAAACTAGGGAAATAGATATTAATTCTTAAATAAATATTAAATATTATTGATTAAATATCCAGTAGTTAAATAAATAACTATCCTTGTAATGATTACATTTAAGGAATCTGAGTTATCTTAATGTACTAAATTTGATTGAAGATAATATAAAATTAGAATGAGATGCATGCATGAAATTAAATTAAAAATTAGTAATTGATTATCAATATTTTATTTGTCAACTAAACTCATGTTTAAAGCTAACTTGGAGAGTGTGATGTATTAGTTAATACTATGCAAATTATATGTTTTAATATTAATTAAAGATTTTTAAGGTGAGATAAACTATGGTCTTGGAGAATGAGTTAATATTAGTTAGTAAATTTAAATGGAGAGTAAAAAGTTATTCATGGATAAAAAACTAAGATAAATATTTCATGCCAGAGATGGGGCAACTCATTAGAGAGATCTTTAATTTTATAAATAAAGCTTTTGAAATTAGAAAGAAAGAAAATTAAAAAGAGACATGGACATGGAAGAGGCAAGAAAATTGGAGAAAAAGAGTGTGAGAAAGCAAGGCAAGCTATTCATATTCTTTTTCAGTCAAATCTACCAGGGTAGTTCTATTTTATAATTATCTAGCTTTGAATTTTATGCATGTATACACAAAGAGCATATAATCTAAGACCTGCATCTTAAATAGAAATTTTGTCTTAAAAAAATCAATCTACATAAGAATGTGATAATTTGATAAGTGGTAGTGTCTTCATGATTTATAATAGAAAATACATAGGCTGACAATGACTCATTTTAGGGATTGCATTTTACCTATTTTAGAGCCATCATATTGTTCTATACCTTGTGTTCCATTTTGTAAGTCCAATGTATTATTTTAAGGCAAATATTCCATATATATTTGGTTGTACCTTATAATTTAGAACTATATGGAAATTAAAATTAATTCTAAGTGTAACACTTTTATATAATTTGAGTTATTATATTTATGCATGTGTTTTGTATATAGTAAAGCCTATATTTTAACTAGTATATTAGCCTATGGCTCATATTCTATAAAATGAGTTTAAAATATCAAGAAGCATGTATATTATATTTTTTTGATTGAGTTTATCATACTTATTAAGTTTAAAATTTACATTTGTAAGTATTCCTTGTGCCTGTTGTGTCCCATTCTAATGGGACAGTGTTCCAATCTAATTGGATAGAATCTAGTTTGGTTACAAAAGTAAGTCCATGTGCTGAGTATAAAAGTGAAGTCACTGAATTGAATTCGTTATGTAAAAGATAAAGCGTTGAGTATATAAATTAAATTCCAAGTGGCACAACTAAAATTTCAGGTCATAAAAGTGTGAAATATAACAATCTTACCTTCAAATATATATGAGTATATGTATCTTCAATCTCGAAGTGACCATCGCTAGTATAATGAACCCCATTTATCTCAATTAAATTTCATCTTGACTCAAAAGTTATTGGCCCATGTTACGTATTAAAATAGTAATGGAGTGGCAATATTATACTAACTATTCCATGGAATGGCCAATGATTATAATTTTAGTTGCATTATATCTTTATAATATCTTTGTGTGGCCCCACTTAAAATGTGACTCATAACTCCATCCATTATCCATGCCCGAGTATAAATTAAATATTACTCTGTAAATATTTGATTATCGTTGAGTTTTTTATCTATGTAGAAACACACTCCATATTAGGTTCAAACGTTGGGTATAGAAATTAAAAGCTGAGTTAGAAATTAAATTCTAAGGTCCTAATTGATAACGCTGTGTATTTAATAGTAAAGACTGAGTCAAACACATAGAAAAGGTTGAGTCTAAGTATAACACAAATTCAATACAAGGAAGTGCTAATGTAACATTGAATATTTAAATACAAACACAATAGTTTATAATAGAAGCATTGAGTACTTATTTGAAAATTCTAAGTCTAGATATTGTAACGGTGTGTATAATATTTAAGTGTCATGTATTAATTAAAATTTTGTGCATATTATTAAATTATTGAGTCTTTTAAGTAAAATAAAATATGATGCTCTCTTTAATGCAAGATCAAATGTTGGGTTGAACTTTATTTTTGCCTCAAATTTTTGTATCACAGTTTTAACAGAGTAGAGCTATCAAGTGGCACTACTAGCTAGAGTTGCATTTTAAGAATGAATTATTATGGGATCCTTATGAAAATATAACATGAAGTTAATTAGAATGCTTAGTTATTTAACAATGAGCATGATTTTCACGGGATCCTTTTGAGAATCATGATATGGTTAAAATACTAAAGTGGGTTATAGGAGAATAGTAATACTCCAAATTCAAACTCATTTATTTGTATTACTCCCTGGATCCAAAATCAATGTTAAAATGCTCTTGTTTAATTTATACTTTATCCTAGATTGATATGGTTATATGATATATATCTATACTATGGCTTTGCTTAAAATGTTAGTAGAGACAAAAAAATATGTCAATAACATAGTTGTGTTATACAAACATGTTTGTAGGGTCATAATTTCAACATCTTGAAAAGATGAAAACTTGTGTGTGATATATATATTTTTAGAATATTAATGTGTGCCTAGAGATTATGTTTCATCTTATTATTATTTTGTAGTTTAATATAAGGTATACCTAGATGGTATAATTTTGAACTTGTTTATTCAATAATTATAGTGTAAGGTTGAATTTTCATGTTTGAGTAGAGTGCTCATGAAAAATGATCTATGATAGTATGAGATATCATATAAAACTTTAACTTAAATATATATGCCCAGATGGTACATATTATAGTTGTATGATGAGACTCTCACCTACGTTGATTGATTAAATGTATATTTTGGTTATTACTTGAATAATATGTTTTGTAATAGTTAGTAAGACATCATGGATGTGAGCATACAACATTGTGAGAGTAATTGAATGTTAGGTCATATTTTTATGTGATTATAAGACTTGTTTTGTTTTATATACTTGATTGACTAGAATTTTTTGATTCCATGCATTTACGACTACTTTGTATGTCTAATTATGGAAAAACTAGTAGTTGTGTCTTAAAAACACTAGACTATTATATATATATATATATATATATATATATATATATATATATATATATATATATATATCATGGGGTGTAGTCGTATGGATCTTATTGTAGTAGTTGGGAATCTATAGTTTAATATGAATGTGAAACACACTCAGGTGGTATGAACTATAAGTATTATTTCCTATTTGAGTTAAATAATAATGTATGATTCATTCATGTGTTGATGGATTAAAAGTATAATATAATTACTCGTATGTATAACATGTGATGTGATATTATTTCTATGAGGATATAATCAATATGAATCTAGTGGTTAAATAATATATTATTTGCATGTCAACGTCATATCTTGCAATAGAAATATTTTTTTATGATACAATGCATGTTTAGTTTTATTACACACATGGGTACTAACTTATTCTCTAGATTCCCACACTGTTCTAACTACCTATCTATGAAGGGAGGACCATTACCTAATAGATGATTGTGCGGGGGATTGCTAGTTCATGGTTGGTTTGGAAAATTGCTCAAATAATGCTCTCCCTCCCCACCATTGTACTACATACCTGGAGATTATACTTGAGATTCAAAGATACATGAGTTGGTTCGACTTAATCTCTAAAGAACTTAGTATCTATTTATTGTATTAGAATGAATGCCTGAAAGAAATGTAATTATATTATATGTTTGTTATATTTGAACAATAGTTATTATATTAAGGGACCAACCATAACTAGGATTTAATGTTTTTACTTTCCTTCGAATTGTAATAAGTTATATATTATTTCAGTATATGAATTTAGAAGTAGTTCTATTCTGATTTGTTTGGTTAATATTTAAGTATGTTTGAGTGGTTTGAAACTTAAGTAATTAGTGGTTTTTTTTTAAAAAAAATATAAATTACTACATTATTTTAAGTGTAACTAGAGGGGTTGTAACATGTGGTATTAGAGTTGTGGCTCAAACTCTAAGACCTAATGAGTCCATTAACATTTTCATATCTTTCTGTCTAACAGAGAGGAGAAATGTGAAAGTATGTGTGGTACATTGAGTGTGTACCTTAGAGCATTTGCATCCCCTAAGAGTTGTTAAAGGGTTGGTTTATCGAATGTTGGTGATGGTTATTTAAGGTGTATGGGTAGGAGAGCAAATAACTTAGTTCTTGAGTTGTAAATAAGAATCTCCTACCATATTCTTCATCTTTTAGATTGAACACTTCAAGTGTGATTATGTCTTTCTTAGTAATCGAATCACCTTCACCATTTATGTTTTATGTTGTGAGTGTTTTAAAAGCATAAAGTGATTAACACTTAAATATTTATACATTAGTTCTTGTATTAATTACACATATCTTAGGAGTGAGAATCCTATAAAATCATTATATTTTGTCACCACCTAGCATGAATTTTTATTGTAGTTAAGTGTAGATATTGTGGTTAAGAATTATTTATGTTAGGAGTTTGTGTTGTGAATTAGAATCCTTATATTTATATATACTTGAGAAGAAGTGTTATCTATCTTAATTATCTTATAGGTGATTTTTTATTTGCTCACTCCCCTCTTAAATCATTTAAAGCTATCTAGAAGATTCATATTTATAGGATCTTCATGTAGAGTTTCCTTAAGCAGAAACTTGTTTCTGAAGTTTTATTTTGATCTTATTCCCTTGAGTTCATGGGATAGTGTTTTCTACTTATTGTTAAGAGAAGATGTAGGATTGGATGGATTGATGCATATTTGAGGTTAGTATTTTCCTTCTAGTTATTGAGGTAGATTATAATACTACACTTACAAGTTTGGTAATTGAATAATGATTGGCAACATGGATTGTGTTGTTTATTTTTACCATGTGATGGTATGTAGGAGATTTGTTTATGAGATTATGACTTTTTAGAGTTCCTATTTTATCTAACTTGACCTCAAGGAATTGCAAAGCTTGAATTTATATTAATTATAGTTTATTATAATTATTATGTTATTATATACCTTTATTTAGACTAATATTATTCTCTTTTAAAATAATGTTATTTTGAATAGGTATATGTGTACCTTTCTTCAGGATTTAGTAAGGTATAAGATGTGTAAAACATATTGGTAGTCTAAAATGGTATAGATAATCTTTTTAACTTATTATGTCCTAGTCATGCAAGTAAGAAGACATTATCTCACTTATAAGGTTGTAAGGACAGTATAATTCTTAACATTTGTATGTTATGTTAACTTTAACATTATTTCCACTTAACTATGAATATAATATTATAGGTTAAGTTGCATAATATGATACTATCTATGTTTGATTGGTATTAACTTAATACAATCTCGAGATGATTGTATGAATTTTCTAGTATGTATGTTAGTACATCTAAAATCATTTAACGTATAGTATTATTTTCTATGCCCTATTAGTATAGATTTGTGTTTCATTGAACCTTGTATATATTTTAAAGATTGACAGGTCATGGATACTTGAGGGAAGAGTTGTGAATTATAAATGTGAGTACTAAGTGATATGATGGTATCATACTTAGTCTCACATTAACTTAGATTGTTGGTACTCAGTTGGATCTAATAAACAGCCTTATCGAATCCAAGATTTGACAGGCAAAATTTGTCAAATTTAATGATATGTCCATACACATGTATATTATGGATGGGTATTACATGACTTTTTATACATTATTACTAGTTCCTATTCATCATCATACTTGTTAGGAGATCCAATTGAGTAGTGATAGTATTGACATATTATAATTATTTGAATCTACATGAAGTAGTGATAGTATTAACATATGTACAACATTCTTTCTAGGTTACCTAGATACTTTTCTCTGGTATGAGAAATACACTCTCTAGGATAGAGAGATGTGTAGAGGGGTTGGAAGGTTTTGTGTAACTCTTTCTAGTCATTTATTTTGGCTATTATGATGATCTCATGTGTTGTTGGAGAAGTTAGTGAAACATTTATCGAGTTATTATATGTCTGTCTTGTGGTTATAGACCTCAGAGTGGTCATGATAGAACCAATTAGCATAAATGATATTCACAAAACTTGTTTACATAATAGGAAATATCACAGAGCAGGATCTTGTGAGACCAATATTCTAAGAGTAGTGTTAAATGAGAGAACTATGATGTGTTCTTCAGATAAATTTTGTATTTATTTACATGAATGATATTTGATACTATGTTTTGATGTTGTTAAACTCTATTTGTTAATCATAAGTTTTAATAAGAGTCATTGGGGTGATGACCAATTTTAGCGAGGAGGATGTCACATCCTGATTTTAACCTATAATTAATAACTTTAAATTTGTCAATTAATATGGTTATTATCTGATTATCATTTATTTAACTTGATATTTATGACATATATTGGTATGAGATAGTGATATTATTAATTAGTATATATGATGTAACAGTTGTATTTTATTATTCTACACATTGAAGATGTATATTTGTTAGTTTTGTATCACTGATTGACATATATGATGACTCATACTAACTACCTATTTGTTGTGAGGTGGATGCATAATATACCCTACCCTTATATCTTGATGAGGGAGAACATCATATAATAGGATGGGATAGATGGCATGATTGGAGGAGGACAAAGGAATTGCTAGTGACCCTACACACACACATAGTAGATTTAAAATATTTATGCATAACATGTTTTAAATGCTAGTGTATAATTAAATAAATATTATATGTGATTATCGTATTGTGAAAATTTAGTTTTTTAATATGTATTAGACTCCTTTAAATTAATTGTCTTTATTTTTAATAATAAATCAAAAAAATAGATATTAATTACTAGATAGATATTAATTATTATTGTCTGAATATCTAATAGTAAAATAAATTAATATCCTTGCAATGATTATTTTCAAGGAATATAATTTATCTTAATGTACTAACTTTGAGTGAAGTCAATCTAAACTTAGAATGAGATACATGCATGAAATTAAATAAAAACTAGTAAGTGATTATCAATATTTTATTTGTCAATTGAACTCATGTTTAAAGCTAACTTGGAGAGTGTGGTGTATTAGTAAATACTAAGCAAATTATATGTTTTAATATTAATTAAATAATTTTAAAGTGAGATAAATGATGGTCTTGGAGATTGAGTTAACACTAGTTAGTAAATTAAAATGAAGAGTAAAATGTTATGCATGGATAGCAAGCTAAGAGAACTATTTCATGCAAGAGATGGGGTGCAACATTTAGAGAGGTTTAGTTTTAAAATTAAAGCTTTTGAAATTAGAAATAAAAAATAATAATAACAGAGACACATAGACATGGAAGAGGTAGAAAAATTAGAGAAAAAAAAGTGGGGGAAAGCAAGGAAAGCCAGTCACATTATTTTCCAATAAAATCTACTAGGTTGGTTCTATTTTAAAATTATTCATGTCTAAATTTTATGTATGTATACATAGTGAGCATATAATCTGAGCCCTATGTCTTAAATAAAATTTTTGCCTTTAATAAACCAATCCACATATGAATGTGGTGATTTGATAAGTGGTAGTATCTTAATGATTTATACCAAAAAATACATAAGCTGCCAGCGTCTCATTTTGGTGATTATGTTTTACCTATTTTGGAGCCAATGTATTGTTTTATAGCCTGCATTCTATTTTATAAGTCCAACATATTATTTGAAGGCAAGTGCTCCATATAAATTTTGATGTACCTTATAATTTAGGACTGCATGGCAATTAAAGTTAATGCTGAGGGCAATACTTTTACATAATTTGAGTTATTACATTTATGCCTATGTTTTATATATAGTAAAGTCTACATTTTAACTAGTATATTAGCCTATGTCTATATTAAATAAACCGCGTTTAAAATATCAAGAAGAATTTATATTATATTGTTTTGGATGAGTTTGGCCTACATCTTAAGTTGAAAATTTACATTTTTAAGTACTCCCTATGCCTGTTGCATCTCATTCCAATGGGGCAATGTTCCAATCTAATTGGATATCATCTAATTTGGTATACAAATGTAAGTCATCGAGTTATATATATATATATATATATATATATATATATATATATATATATATATATATATATATATATATATATATGTATATGTATATATATATATATATATGTATATGTATATATATATATATATATATATATGTATATGTATATATGTATATGTATATATATATATATATATATATGTATATGTATGTATATATATATATATATATATATATATATATATATATATATATATATATATATATATATATATATATATATATATGTATGCATATATATATGTATGTATATATATATATATATATATATATATATATATATATATATATATATGTATGTATATATATATATATATATATACACACATACATACATACATACATATATATATATATATATATATATATATATATATATATATATATATGTATGTATGTATGTATATATATATATATATATGTATGTATATATATATATATATACATACATATATATATATATATATATATATATATATATATATATATATATATATATAGAAACACTGTGAATATAATAAATTTGATGAATTAAAAGTGAAGTCATTGTATTGAATTTGTTATGTAAAATATAAAGCATTGAGGATATAAATGAAATGCCAAGTGGCACAACTAAAATTCCAAGTCATTGAAGTGTGAAATATAACAATCTTACCTTCAAATATATATGAATATATGTATCTTCCGTCACCAAGTGACCATCGGTAGTAAAATGGACCCCATAGATCTCAATTAAATTTCAACTTGACTCACAATCTTGGTCCATGTTATGCATTAAAATAGTAATGGAGTGGCCACATTATACTAACTTTTCCTTGGAATGGCTAGCGATTATAATTTTAGTTGCATTATATATTTATAATATCTTTGCATGGTCCCACTTAAAATGTGACTCATAAATCCATCCATTATCCATGCTAGAGTATAAATCAAATAATACTACGTAAATATTTGAGTATCACTGAGTTTTTTTTCTATGTAGAAACTCACTCCATATTAGGTTGAAATGTTGGGTATAGAAATTAAAAGCTGAGTTAAAAATTAAATGTCGAGGTCCTAATTTATAATGTTATGTATTTAATAGTAAAGACTGAGTCAAACACATTAAAAAGGCTAAGTTCATGTTTAGCATGGATTCAATGCAAGGAAACATTAATTTAACATTAAGTATTTAAATACAAACACAATAGTCTATAATAGAAGCATTGATTATTTATTTGAAAATTCTAAATCTAGATATTGTAATGTTGTGTATAATATTAAAGCACCATGTATTAATTAAAATGTTGTGTTTGCTATTAAATTATTGAGTCTTTTAAATAAAAAAATATGCTTCTCTCTTTAATGCAAGATCAAATGTTGGGTTCAAATTTATTTTTGCCTCAGATTTCTATATCATGGTTTGAATACAATTAAGTTGTGAAGTGGCATTACCAACTAGAGCTGAATTTTAAGGATGAGAATAATTATTATGGGATCCTTATGAAAATATAATTCTAAGTTTATTAGAATACTTAGTTATTTAATAATGAGCATGATTATCATTGGATCCTTTTGAGAATCATGATATGGTTAAAATACTAAAGTGGGTTGTAGGAGAATAGGAATACTCCAAATTGAAGCTCATTTATTTGTATTACTCCCTGGATCTGAAATCAATATTGAAATGCTCCTATTCAATTTATACTTTATCTTGGATTAATATGTTTATATGATCTATATCTATGGGATGGATTTTCTTAAAATGTTATTATAGATAAAAAGTATATCTATAACACAGTTGTGTTATACAAACATGTTGGCAGGGTCATAATTATAACATCTTGAAAATATGAAAACTTGTGTGTGGTATATATTTTATGAGAATATTAATGTGTGCCTAGAGATTATGTTTCATCTACTTATTATTTTAGTTTAATTAAGGGTATACCAAGATGATATAATCTTAAACTTGCTTGTTCAGTAATTAGAGTTAGGTTAATTGTTCATGTTTGAGTAGAGTGTTCATGCACAATGAGATATGATAGTATGGAATATCATATAAAAAATTAGATTAAATGTATATGCCCAAATGATACATACTATATCTGTATGCCTAAACTCTCACCTACATTAATTGATTAAATGTATGTGTTGGTTATTACTTGAACAATATATTTTGTAATAGTTAGTAAGACATCATATATGCGAGCATACAACATTGTGAGAGTAATTGAATGTTAGGTTAGACTTTTATGTGATTATAGGACTTGTTTTGTTTTATATACTTTCTTGATTAGAAGTTTATGATTTCATATATTTATGACTACTTTGTATGTCTGATAATGGGAAAACTAGTAGTTAGGTCTTAAAAACACTAGACTATGATAATATATGATATCATGGGGTGTAGTCACATGGATCTTATTTTAGTAGTTGGAAATATATAGTTTAATATGAATGTGAAACATACTCAGATGGTATGAACTGTAGGTATTATTTCCTATTTGAGTTAAATAATAATGTATGATTCATTCATGTGTTGATGGACTAAAAGTATACTTTAGTTAGTCCTATGTATAGCATGTGATGTGATATTATTTCTAGGAGGATGCAATTAGCATGAATCTAGTGGTTAAAAAATGTATAGTGAGACATTATATTTAGTCTGTTTGATTTTCATGTCAGTGTGATATCTTGAAATAGAACAGGTTTTCTATGATATAATGAATGTTTAGTTTTATCACACACATGGGTACTAGCTTGTTCTCTAAAATCTTACACCATTACATCTACCTATCTGTGAAGGGAAGGCCAATCACTAATATGGGATTTTGTAAGGCATTATTGGTCCATGGTTGGCATGAAAAATCACTTAGATGATGCTCTTCCTCCCCACCATAGTATTACTTACCTAAAGACTACACTTGAGATTCAAAGATACACGAATTGGTTTGACTCGAGCTCTAGAGAGCTTAATATTTGTTTATTATATTAGGTTAAATGCGTGAAGAAAATGTAATTGTAATATATGCTTTTTATATTTGAGTAATAATTTTTGTATTAAAGGACCAACTGTAGCTTAGATACAATGTATTTAATTTCCTTGGAGTTGTAATATGATATATATTATTTTGATATTTGAATTTAAAATTACTTCTATTCTGATTTGTTTGGTTAATTGTTAAGTATGTTTGAGTGGTTTGAAAGTTAATTAATTAGTTTTTTTAAAATTAATACATTATTCTAAGTGCAACTAGAGAGGTTGTAACATGTTTAATATGAATGGTAGAAGAAAATACCTGCATATGATTCGATGCAAAGTGTAAAAATGATGCATGCAAGGAATCATCTGAATTTACAATAATGTTAGGAGGAATATTTTTGACTGAGGTAGTCTTAGGATTTTCATTCATGAGAGAAAGCATACCAAAAATATTGTGTTTCTCAATATTCTCATGAAGAGAAGAATAAAAATAATTGGATTTCAGTTGGGATCAAGTGATCCCATGGAAGATGAAATACCTACCTCACAACTAGTATCATGGCAAGTATTCTAGTTATATAGTTGGATAAGAGAAATAATTCCTAGTGAATGTATTTAATTACCTCCACTAAGGTGACCCATGAAATTGAGTATGCAGGAACTGAAGGTTGCCATATGCTTCTCAAAATAAATAGGTATATATGTAGGAAGATATGATGTGGGATGTATAGAAGGTGCAACAACATGAGCATTAGAAATAATAAAATGCTCAGATACTGATGAATCAGGGTTAGTAGGTGAAAGAGTAGTGACTATAGGAAAACTATGATCTGGGAAATATATGTCCAATATATTAAGATGATGCTAAAAATGAGCAATTTTATTTTACAGGGAGTGTATGAGGTCGTCTTTGCTAAGAATTAGGGACTTTAAAAATGAATATTACTTCTTGAGTGTTATTTTCTCTTCTATGTATCGAATGGAAGTCATATAAAATGGAAAAACAAATCCTTGGAATGAACCTCAAATAAAAAACAAGTTAAAAAAATTAAAACATACCCCTTACTTTTTTGTATGAACATAGTTTAGTACAATGTTTTGGCCCAATTAATTAAAAAAATAGATGAAATATGCCGTTTTAAAATCTATATAATGCATCAAAACATGCAAAAAGTGATTCCTTAGAAGAAATAAGGTGGCACTCTATAAATAGTATTCTTACAATAGATTTCATAGTAAAAAATATGCAAAAATTGCTTAAAATGCGATTTGAAGACAAATAATAAAAAATATAATGGCATGATTGAGAAAACATGAAAAATCATCTACTTTTGGAAATGGCACCTCAATATGATTTCTTTGTCAAATGTTATTACCTTTATAAGGTCCAAAAAAGATTGTGAAGCAAATTCTAGGAATGAGGTTGCTCAAATTGAAAATTTAAACATACCAGTATGTATAACTCAAAAAAATTATGAAGGGTGGAAAAAATCATTATCAAGGTTTCGAATGTGCAAAAAGCAACATATGAAAAGTTTTCTCATCTATTTTTAGAATCAAATGTGTAAGGAAAAATCACTTTGCAAAAAAAAATCTCAAAAATATTTGAAATCTCTCCATATTAAAAAGACAGTTTTCATATGAGCTTATTCACCACTAGCCCATGCAATTCCACATAACATACTAGTAAAATCATATTTAACTTTTAAAAATCAATTAAAAACTCAAAAAATAGAAACCTTTTTATAAGGTTGGGGGATCTCAATGGTTGACAGTCAAGTGGGTGAGGTGTTAGTGCCATGCTGGAGGTGCTATAATACCCATACAGTCTAGTTGGTGGGTCATTAATGATGGAGTCACCATCGTTCAATGGGATTATGGCAGTGGTATCCATAAAATACCATACATGGTCAATGCCTAACCCAAAGCATATGCTGGTCAACATCAATGCTAATAACAAAGTTAATGATGCCAATCAATTGACAGTGGAAGATTGATATTAGTGGGTAGTGAAATTCAATTGTGTTAAAACTATGAAGTCACATTGAGTCATACAATCCTGATGAAAATGCATAGATGCAATTGTCAATAAGATTTAGTAGTACAATGTGACCAATTGGTCATTGAAGTCCATATATAATTTAAAAAATAGGCCTCCAGTGCGTTCTAGGGCACCTTAATCTTGTCCATATTAGTAATTACAATAATATTCAATGTTATTCAGGGTAATTTTGGGCCTCCATTTTTTTAGCATGATTTCTAATGAAATTTTGTATATTTTTATGCATCGAACCCATCAACATATTTAATTATGTGCTACTCATGTCAAAAGTGGTTGTTGATATGCCATAATGTAAACAATAATACAACATAGATTAATGCATCTCATTTTTAAAAGATACTTTTCAGTATTTTTATTTCCAAGACCAATTTTAAGAGCTCAAAAGTTTATAAATAATCATGTGCATGCTCCTATGGTGAAAGGCCTATTGATGTCAATGCTGGACATGATTCAACATGGAAAAATAGAACACATGTGTGCAACATATGAGAAAGCCATGTGAATGGAAAATGGTTGCACAAACCTACAAAAATAGGCCACCTATAAAGTTTTTATAAATTAAGAATAACATGCCACCTATACAGTTTATTTCCAAGCCTATTTCTATGGATCCATATGATGCAAGAAAATAATGAAAAAAAATTGAGATGTTTTAGAGATTATTAAATTAGAACAAATTATAGTGCATGATTGGGATTTTTGGAATTCTATACTCAATGATTATATCCATTTAACCTAAAATTATAGAAAAAACATCTTTATAAATATTTGTAATTTAAAAACTATAGAAAAAAATATCCTTATAAAGATTTGTATAAAAATACAAATTATCAATCAAAGAAGGTAGAATGGAGAGAGTGATGGATACAAAAATCAAGGTTTGGTACCATATCAGAGTTGAAGAAACTCAACATCTAGGATCAATTTTCAAAATAATTCCCACAATGAAAGCTAAGCTCTCAAATAAAAAACAAACTTATGCACCCATAAATCTATGCATAGTTCTCTCCCACACATTCATAATATACAATCAATAATATTACAGTAGGGAGTCTGATTATAAATAAAAATGTAAGCTTCTTTCATAACAATCAATTAATTGTTAGTAACAAACTATTAGTTGGGGTGAGTGAATAAATATGCACTAACACAAAATATTTGTGAAAATAATTAGTCATCATCAAAACCACTTAACCACCTCACCAAATTAAGTTTTACCTTTTTTAGTGTGAACCTAGACAAAACCAAAATAAATAGTTAAAGACCACTTATATCCTAATGTGAACACACCAACACTTGAAACACCAATAAGTTCATTTCTTTAAACATGTTCAATTTCAACAAAACATTCACTTCCAATAATATTCTCACTTCTATTAACATGTTCACTTACATCAATGCATTTACTTGAAACAACATGTTCTCTTGTAATATTATGCTCATTTTCAATAACACAATTTCTTGCTAAACGTTAAGTTCCAACACCCTCTTCTTCTTCATTTAAATCCAATTCAAGCTCTTCCAACAAAAATATTAAAATTTTACATCTATCCTATTCCACTAGAATCTCCTTATTTAAAATAAGGGTTTTTTTTCAAATTGCAAACTGGGGGTGTTTCCAACACATGTACTCTCCGAAATTTGAAATAATGTTTTTTCAATCCATGACAACATATGATGGTATTATAAGTCTAAAAGGCAAAGAATTTTCTTGAGAGACATGTGAAGAACATATAAACATTTTAGTAAAATTAAAGTTTGATATAGTTTAAGCAGATTACCAAAAAAAAATGTTTAATATTTCAATTTTTGAAAAAAAATAATTTAAAAAAAAATCTAAAAAATATACAATAATAATTTAAAAAAAAAAATTAAATGTCTGAATACCATTATTGACATTAATTTAAAAATAATGATTGTAATAAAAATATTCTTTTGAACACAATGGATGTGTGAAAATAATTCTTTTCAAAAGAATGAATGTATTATGAAGTTTAGATTTAGTAAAGGGGTTAACATAGCTGCATTACTTTCAATATTCACTACAACATTTTCTCTTGTTTTAAATTCAAATTAAGGAGGATAAATCTCTTAAAGGTGTGGAGTTGGAAGTTGGGTTGGATTTATAAATGGATATTTATATGAAGTGCGTTACCTTTTCAATTGTTCAAGAAATTTTACAATTAACTTTAACTATG
This sequence comes from Torreya grandis, assembly GCA_037957365.1. Taxonomy (NCBI): domain Eukaryota; kingdom Viridiplantae; phylum Streptophyta; class Pinopsida; order Cupressales; family Taxaceae; genus Torreya; species Torreya grandis. The sequence continues at coordinate 810,127 of JARHVA010001430.1, read as the reverse complement.
AATCATAACTCATTGGGTTGGTTTTATACAGTTTATAAAAAATCATTTTTATTTATTAAAATTGAGTTAAACACTTGAATTTAAATTTAAATTTAAAGGTGATAATTTAAATATAAATGTAAAAGTGAGAATTAAAATTAAAATTTATTGAAATTAAAAAGTTAAGAGAAGGCTTGGAATTAAATTTGCTTCCTCCTTTCAAATATCCCCTTATTGATCTATAATTTCCTTTTCCACATCCCTTTTATTACTCCCATGAAGGACATGATGTTGTAGGAATTATTTATTTTTTCAAATCAAATAAAATTTATTAATAAATAACCATTTAAATATAATAATAAAGAATATTGCTTCAACTTACAATTTGTAATCTCATAACTATAAAAACTAGTTTAAGGCAGGATAAAATCTTCTCTTCTTGAAATTGTTCATTTTTTACATGATTTTTCTTGTTTTTGATTTCATTTTAGGTCATGGTACAATATTTTTTGTCTTATTCTTCTTGATGGTTACCTCGCTATCTTCCTCAGTCATGTGTCACACATACAAGTACCACTATCCTTTTTATAAGATATATAATTTAAATGAATTTGTAAGACATAAATACTTACAATCATCACTTGTTTTGTTAAATAATTAACCAAGATAATACTAAAAGCTCAAATATTTTACTCAAAAACTAAATTCATATATACAATCTTCCAAACATGACATTTTGGCATGTGCTACAATACCCATATAACTACTTTGCTTAATTTTTAAAAGGAGGAACACTAATTATATATATATCTTTGTTTATATCACCTCAATCCAATTATCAAAGTCAAACTTGGTCATTGTAATATTTCAACCAACTCAAACATTATTTTCAATAGTGACAACTAAAACCATAACTCATTTTCTAGTATAAATCAAATAATATTCATTGCACACAACCAATAGAACCATAAAAATTTGTGCATTAATTTAAAATACTTTCATTAGATAAAATGTTATTTTAAATTATGAATTTATAAGCCATGATTCATCATTTAACACAAGATAATTGTGCAAAACATTAGACCTCACCAGTTCTTGTATAGAGAATACAAATATGGATGTGGGTTATTATGTAAGAATATCAAATAATGTTGACATGAAGTAGTACTATCAAAGAATGCTGATATGAAGTAGGTTGGAAACCGTTTATCCCTAATTTCCATATCTTCCAATCTCATCACATTCCTTGATATGAAGTAGTACTCATGATCACTTAACCTAATCTCGTCACATTCCTATTGTACAAGGATAATCAATTTAAAAAATGCACTAATAATTGTTAAATAACCTATTTTGACCCCCCAAATTTGAAAAGAATATATTTGAAAAAAGGTTTACAATATTATTTCAATCATTTCCACACCATGATCATTCATATTCCTCTCCACTTTCATTAAGGGTTTCTTCACTCTCATAATCCTCTTTATAATCTTACATGGGTACATTAATATCTTTTTCTATTCCTCCATTACTATCTAACTGGTTGAACACAATTTTTTCATTAAATTTATCATGTTCAATTATCAAATATTATATAAAAAATCAATATTAGTTGACCATTTTGGGTAAGTGCACAAATTTGGGGAACAAAAAGTGGACAATCCATCACATGATTTTCCTAAAATTTCTGAAATCAGAACTTCTGTAGACAATTTGAGATATCTAAACTCCAAATTTGAAGATGGTGTAAGAACATGAAATATAGAATTTCGAGTCTAGTTTCCAAAACACTATCTTTTTAAAAAAATGGTTAAGTATAAATAGGTCAAACATCTAAAATTTGATAAGTAACTCCTATTTTTTCAAAATATATAGTAGATAGATGGTCGTGTTGCACACCATTTTTGAGCTGTGTTTAATATTATTTGAAACCCTTTGGGAAAATTTTAGATAAGATATTCTAGTAGGTAGTCTATATTTTTTTATATTTTTTCAATGAATACTTTTTTTATGAGTTTTGAAATTAAATTGATCCTAAAAATTGACAAAGAAATAAATAACCATCCATGCGACAAGCCTAACTACCTAAAAAAATGAAAATCATTTTTTTTTAATGTGTAGAATTAGGCCTAATTGGTCACCATATAACTTATTTTTCACTTGGATCAATGAAAGATAAATTACAAGAACATGTATAGGCATGCATGTTTGCAGCATATAGTGGCCTAAAAAAGGCATAATTAGAAATCGAAATAGTTTGAAACCTTAAATTAGTCCAAAAATTATTAAAATCATATTTTTGAAAAAAGGAGAGCATGCTTATCATGATGGTATCAGGTTTTTAAATTTTCACCTTGAAATTCTTAGTGTATTTGATAATCAAATTTTAAATTTGTTGTTTATTTTCATACCTTTCAAAACTCGGCTATACATTGACAATCTAAGCCTTTGGATCAAGAATCCAAGCCATTCTTGAGCCAAAAGGTGTGGGAATTGAATTAAAATTCAAATACCATGATTATGTTATTAACTAAATTATTAATGTGATCATGTTACTTAATTACACAATCATATTAATAACGTAATTGTATTACATATTCTCAACACCCTAAAACTCGAATAGGAACCATTAGGCCAAGTAGTCTTAAGATTAAATATTGGTTGATTAAGATTATTATTTGGGACCAATGTTCTTGTCAAGAATTGATAGAATTGAATGATAATTAGAGATGTATTAAACTGTGAATCAATTTATTGATCTTTTTATCCCAATATGGTGTGCAATCGGGACAATAGATCCGAAATTGACATTAGATGGACATATTTCCTTGTATGGAATTTGGTTGGTCTCAATTACATATCAACTTAAACTAAATAATTGGTTTTTTATAATATGGTGAAATTATAGACCCAATTTACATCATATGGAAATAATTATTTTTTAGGGCTCATTTAATCTTGATTGTGTATTAAATTGAACTAAATATTCAATTAGTTTAATATGGTGTGCTATCAAAACCCTAACTGACATTATATTAAAGGAAGTCCTTGCATAGGGAGAAATTACTCTTAATTATAGATTATATTGAAGAAAATACTTGATTGGTTTAATATGATGTGAAATTAAGAAAAAATATTCATAATGTAGATTAGATAGACACAATTCATTACATGGGGTAAAATTGCATCGATTGATATTCTATGTAGAAGAAGTTAATTACTTAGGACCTAATTGTCCTCAATTATGTATAGTATTGAAAAAAAATAGCAGTTGATTTAACATGGTGTAATTAGTGCCCCAAATGACATTAGATGGATGTAATTCCTTGCTTGGGGATTGAGTGGCCCTAATTGCATATCATATTGGACCTAAATACTCAATTGCTTTAATATGGTGTGTAATTAGGGATAATGGGACCCAAATGGAACATTATATTGATAAAATTACTTTCATGGGGCTTAGTTGGCCCCAATTATATATAAGATCAAACCAAATACATGATTAGTTGGATATCATTTACAATCAGGGCCAACAACATTTTAATTGACATTAGATGCATTCAATTACTTTCATGATCCATAGTTGGCCATAATTACATATTCAACTAAACTAAATACTTGGTTGATTCAATGCATTATGTATTTGGGACCAACAAATCCCCCTATTGACAATAGAAGGATGAGATTTCTTACACAAGGCTTGTTTGGACTAAATTTCATATCATATTAAACCAAATATTCTTTTAGTTGAATTTGGCGCATAATTAGAATCCCAATTATTATTAGATGGATTTAATTCCTTACAGAGGGTTAAATTGGTCCTAATCTCATATCAGATTGAATCAAACACTTAATTATTTTAATAAAGTGTGCAATTAGGGCCCTAATTAAAATTATGTTGACATAATTCCTTGGGCAAGCCTTAATTGGCCCCAAATATGTATCATATGGTACTAAATAATTTATTACTTCAATATGTTATGTAATCAAGGCAAAGTAATCCCAAATTTCCATTATATATGAATGTAATTCCTTGCACACAACTCTTTTGGACTGAATTGCATATCAAATTGAAAAATACTTATTTTTTTAATATGGTGAGTACTTGGATCCCCAATTTATATCATATGGATGAAAATACTTAAATAGAGTCTCAATAGGCCCCTAAGATCAATTTATCCCCAATTAATATCCTTTATATATATTAAGAATCAGGGTCACAAGGATGAACTTGGTTAAAGTTGCATTAATCATTACCATAATTGACTTCATAGGCTCAATCTGTGATGATGTGGGGGATAATTGATCCCAAATTCACATTCTTTATACATAGATCTCGGTTAAAAGAGCTTAAATTTGCCCCAATCAACATCATGATTGTACTTTATATACCCTAAAACCTATACCCTAAGCCCTAATACCTAAAGTTCATAATCCCTAAACTCTAAATCATAAATATAAACTCTTTAAACCTTGAACCAATAATTTTATCCCAAATTAACATCATTTAGACTAAGAATTAAGTTCATAGGGCTTAGTTTGGCCTATATCACACAACTAATTGCCCCATTTGACTAATTCACTCAATCTACATGATGACATCCATGGTATATGACAACACAAAAACACATTCTATAGTCACAAATGGGTCCAAGTGATTGAAATTATCCTCAATTATCTTTTTAATTGACCATGTACACCCTAAACCATGTACATACATTAAAACCTAGAAGCTGTAAACCCTAAAATCTAAACACTATACCCTAAATTATAAACCATAAACTTTCCGTATTTACCAACTTCAATTTAGTCCCAATTAACATCCTTTGTAGTAATAATTAAGTTTGAACACATGGCATAGAGTGATTAAACATTAATATACGGGTCCTTAAACCTAAACCATATGCCCTAATCCCTAATCCATAAATTATAAGTTGTAATGCCTATGCCTTAATTCCCACTACATGCCACAAACATACATGCCTTGTGATATAAATGATTTTATCATGAGATGTCATAAAATGCATTTTTTAAATCTATGGCTAAAGCCTTTGGAGTACCAATCTAGTTGTGCATATGAAGTAAATTGGGGCTATTTCAAGCCCCTTCAACCCAATTAGCCAAAGAGGAGGAACTAGTTGATTCTTTTAATCGAGGAGGCATTCGAGGACAATTTTAACCTCTTCAATAACGAGATATGATTTATGTCCAAATTAGAAGATTGATCCCTTATATCATGAATTGATACAATTAGTCAATTTATGTAATTTCCTACATGATCTAGGAAAAATTGAGCCCCTAAACCAAATTTATGCCTCAATCAGTGTATAACATGTATGCAATATGTACATGGCATAATTAACCCTACTTTTATCATAAATACAAACATGAAGGTAATCATGTCAAAAATAGGTGCCACAAGTAGCTTAAATGTTCTTAAATTACCTTAGTCATTGCACCCTATATCTGATATAGTAAACCATAAAACTTGTAGCATTTAAATTTAACCCTAAACCTTGTACCATTTACATTAAACCCTAAGCCATAATCCCTAAACCATAAACCCTTTAAATTGTAGACCATAAACACTAAACCAATAAATTTAACCCCAATAAACATCTTTTATTTATACATATAGTAAGAATTAGGTTCACAGGGATGAAATTGGTTAAAATTTCATCAGTCATTACCACAATTGACTTAGTAGGCTCAATTTATGATGATGTGGGGGATAATTGATCCTAAATTCACATTCTTTACTCATGAATCTAGGTTCAAGGAGCTCAAATTTGCCCCAATCACCATCATGATCATACCTTATATTCCATAAAACCTATACCCTAAGCCATAATACCTAAAGTTCCTAATACATAAACTCTAAACCATAAATATAAACCTTGAACCAATCATTTTAGCCCAAAGTAACATCATTTAGACTAATAGTTAAGTTCACAGGGCTTAGTTTGGCCTAATTCAGGGTATAATGACAACCCAAAACACATTTTATTTTCATAAATGAGTCCAAATAATTAAAATTATCTTTAATTATCTTTGTGATTGGCCCTATGTACCCTAAACCATGTATATATATTAAAACCTAGAAGCCATAAACCATAAACCTTGAACACTATACCCTAAATTATAAACCATAAGATTTCCCTATTTACCAATTGATTTAGTCCCATTTAACATCCTTTGTAGTAAGAAGTATTGATGTAGAGCATACACCAAATGATCACTCTTAACCTTATTTCAAAATCCCCTTTCTAAAGCAATGCTTACTAGCTTACTTCTCTATGCAAAATTCTAAGTTTCACTTTTCAATAAATATATTCAATGGTATTACATATTATCATTTAGGTTTTATTAACCCTCTCAATCAATTCACTACCTTCCCAAAACTTTCCAAGATTCTATTCACTTCTTTATACAATTCTATCAACTCTACCAACAATCCTTTTAGCCTTATTTTTGGGATTTTTGACTATGTAGGGATTAGTACCTTTCCCAATTTGAAAAATAATTTTTTATGTAGACACCCTTTTCCCCTCTCTATCTATTCCCAAATTTTCTTAATCCATCTCAGTTTTTAGACCACTTTTATACCCCTCTTTATGCCTCTATTTAGGCCTTTTAGCCCTATCTGGGACTAGTTTACCAATAGTCCTCTATATACACACGATAAGGTATGGTACAATCATAAAAAAATAAAATTTCTTGAAACACACTTCAAACTAATCAATTAATTTTTTTTAAGGCATTTAGATGGTTAGAAACAAAAATATGGTCTAAACCCTAGTTTAGGGTTTCTTAGTCTGTCTCTATTGAGATGATATAAAATTAAACTATGAACATTAATTTATGTTTCAAAGATTCTAAATGGTTTTTATAGGTATATAATGTCCTATATCCATGCAAAAAATCATTTAATTCAATGTTCCACTCCAATGTTATAGCTTCTCACATCAAAATATTCTTGACTATGTCAAGTAAAGATAGTCTACATGTCTATCTCTAGGTTAGAAACCTCATATCAAGTTTTTGATCAAACAAAAATATTTTATAACTTTAAATGTACCCTTACTTTTTAAAAATGTTATAATCACTTTCAATCCATTTTTTTCCTTATGACCTTTCAACAATTTAGATTCATTGTTCATTGTGTTAACATGCACTACAAAAATAAGGGTTACAATGGTATCTCTGTCTGAGGTTTAAAGGTTTACACAATATCTTTGAAACCCATAAATCATAACCACTTTAAGTAACCTAAGTAACAGATGTATTCAATATTCAACTTCACTTTGTACACAAAATCAAAATTCAATCACTTGACAAAACACTTAGTCTAACACAAGGGTCTGATTGCAAGTGTATTTGAACACTAGATGAGTTGATGAATATCCCATGAAATTTAGAATATTAGAAACATTCCTCAATCCTTAAATAAACCTTTATAATATTTATTAAATTCCATGTGACTATCAATCTTAAAACCACAACATACAACAAAAGAAATAACTCACATACATGGTCTGTATTATTATTCAACAAAACATGGGTTTTTACTTTCTTATAATATTTAAAAATATACTCTAAAACATGCACCACCTATTAAAATTACTTGAAAATATTTCCAAACTAATTCTCTCTTCAACAAATCACATACAATTCATAATAGAAACCAATGACCATAACAGGGTCTATGAATGTTCATTCCTTCACAAAAAATATGAGTTTTACCACCTTCAACTCCCCTTCATATCATATTATCATTACATTCATTTTATCCATTAATATATTCAAATGGAATCATCCTTCCCCAAATAAAACTGGCTTCTATGTTTTCTATAAAGTTGCATAAATGAATCCTGGGATATTTCTTATGTAGAGGTTTCTTCAAACATTGCATCTTCTTTATTTATTTTACACAAAATGACATGTAAGACCATAAATATAAACCAATGACCATCTATTGGACCTTATATATTATCTAAAACATTTAGTCATTTTAATACATATTACACCTTCATAAATTTCTCAAACGTCCTATAAGAAGACTTGATGAGATTCAAATATTCAAATAATGCATTTTAGTGGGAAACCAATGATTCAAATTTTATGCACCATAAGACAACCTGGACTCATTTTATGGACTTATATTGACATATAACACCTAATAAACCAAATTAATAAAAAATTTGAATAACTTTGGGTTCCATATAGGATGCCCCTGCATCATACTACCAAGCCGAAAGAATCTTTGCCACTGGTGTTGAATGTTGCACTTGGTATATGTTGCTTATTGAATGCATTAAACTTCATCATTGATGTTGTTTGCTTATATTTTCCTCTCATAGAGGTGAAAATTCTCTTGAGCCCCACATTTATTCCTTATTTGCTTCATCTTCATACCTACACATGAAACATAGTTGTTAAACAAGAAATAGGTGATACTTTCCTCTTCTTATTGTGCATGTGTAAACCATCCTTCCTCCTCTTCAAACTGATCCAAATTATCCTTATCTCCATCTTCAATATATTTTACAATTATGAAATATTTCTCCTTCACCAATGCTCTTTGTGCTTCACATTCCATTTCATACACAACTTGTGCTTTAAACTTGCATGCTTCAGATTTATGTAAACTCTTGCTTTGTTGTTGTTCAACACCTTCATGACTTCTCTCTATCTCATGAATTTACAATATTTTCTTTCTAACTTTCATTTTCTCATCTCTTGTATTTTTCATTCCTTAAAGGTTATCTTGTTCATGGGCTTGCCTTTCTTGTTCAAATATTTCCTTAAAATATTTAACCATTCCTTCTTTGGTTGCCTCAATCACTTTAGGCTACACATGCATCTCTATTTTATCTTCTACATTCTCCTTACCTTCATCTTCATTATAAATCAACTCATTAGACATAAAACTTGGAGCCTTCATGGCTCTCTCTTGATCTTCCACCTTATACATCTCAATCTTTAGCTTTTTCTTCACTTGTTTGGTGTCAATCCCAAGCCATTTCCTTTCCATTTCATTTATGATTCTATATTCTATTGTCTTCTCTCTTACAGGCTTGGCTGCCATGCTTACCTTGACTAAATTCTTCTTTGAGCACTCTCTTACGTGCTATATATTCTTCTCTTGGAAGACAACTTTTTTCCGCCTTACATTCTTGTGCTATCCAACTCATGTCCATATTTATCGACTCATAATGTTGTTTACCAATCATCTCAACACAACTCAGCTTGTCTTCTTTGGGTGCTTTGACCAAACTTCAACTCTCCATTGATTGACTCCAATACTTCCTTGTCATCATCATCATGATTTTATCATCTATTTTATCTTCTTCACCCTTCAATGGGAGTAGTGTGTGTACCTTCCTTCATTTCTTAATGGTGTATGTGTTTGCTTGGCCATCATGTATGGCATTCCTATCAAACTACCATGGTCTCCCTAACAAAAAATGACACACATATATAGAAAAAATATCACATAACACTTCATCTCTATGCCTTCTTATCTTAAACATAACCCAACTTTGCTCACTTACCAATATCTAATAACCCTTATGAACCCATGAAACCTTGTATGTTTGTGGGTGTGTCATTCTCTTCAAGCTCAACTTCTGCACCATCTCCAAATAAATAATGTTATTAGTAATACCTCCATCAATTACCAAATTACAAACTTTACCTCTTGTCTTGCATCTACTTCTAAATAGACTCCTCCTTTGGGATGGTTCCTTAACTTGATTATGATATAATAATAATTTCCTCATGAGTAGTGACTCATTCCTATCATACCTTCTCTCCTCATTCTCTTTTCTTTATTGCTACATAATTCTACTCATATTCCTTAGACATTCTACTACCCTGTGTCCCTCTCTATGGAAATTCCAAAATTTCCCTTGAAATATCTATCTTGGTCCTATTCTCATGGGACCTTCATCTCTTCTCATTCTTCCATCTACAAATGGTTTGATATATCTTTCATGGTATTATCCCATGCCTTCTTGACGTGCTAATTCATGCACTTGTGGTCTCCCTTGAACCACTTCTCTATTCTCTCTCTCATTCATTATTGGCAAAGGTGATGTTTTCCCTTGTTGCCTATCATATTTTTATTCTCTTCCTATGAAAACATACTTAATATCCTCCATTATCATAACCAATGGATGAATCAAATAGGTCATTATCCTAAGTAAATCATTATCTTCCCTGCTAGCTCTCTCCATGGAACACTACCCTTGATTACCTATCCTGCACTGTAATCAAAATACATTATGTAAATCTCATTCAAAATCAACAAGAATATTTTATATATATGATGTCATAATGATGTAGAGCATACACCAAATTATCACTCTTAACCTTATTTTAAAATCCACTTCCTTAAGCAATGCTTACTAGCTCATTTCTCTATGCAAAATTCTAAGTTCCACTTGTCAATCTATGGTTTAAATGGCCTTGAATATGATAATTAAGGTTTAATTAACCATATCAATCCATTTAATACCTTTCCAACACTTTCTAAGATTTTATTCACTTTTTTATACAATTTTGTCAACTCTACCAATGGTCCTTCTATCCCTATTTTTGGGCTTTTTGACTATGTATGAATTACTACCTTTCCCAATTTGATATATAATTTTTTATTTAGACACCCTTTTCCCCTATTTTTATTTTTCCAAATTTTCTTAATCCATCTCAGTTTTAGACCACTTTTACATCCCTCTTTATGCCTCTATTTAGGCCTTTTAGGCCTGTCTAGGACTAGTTTACCAAAAATCCTCTATATATGTAAGATAAAGTTTGATACAACCATAAAACATTTAAAATATATTTAAACACACTTAAACCTAATCAATTAATTTTTTTAAGGAATTTTGATGGTTAGAAACAAAAATATGGTCTAAACCCTAGTTTAGGGTTTCTTAGTCTTTGTCTCCGCTGAGAGGCTATAAAATTATATTGTGAACATTATTTTATGTTTCAAAGATTCTAAATGGGTTTGATAGGTTTTTAATGTCCTATATCCATATACACAATCATTTTATTTAATTTTCCACTCCCCTATTATATCTTCTCACACCAAAATATTCTTGACTGTGTCAAGAGAAGACAATCTATAGGTTAAAAACCTCATAACAAGTTTTTGATGAAACAAAAACCTTTAATAACTTTAAATTGACTCTTATGAACTTGTATAAAATTTTATAATAACTTTCAATAAATTAATTTTCTTATGACCTTTCAAGAATTTAGATTCACTGTTCACTGTGTTAACATGCACTACAAAAAATAAGGGTTACAATGGTATCTCTATTTGAGTATCAGAGGTTTCCACAATATATTTGAAACTTATAAATCCCAAAAATTTAAATAACCTCAATAACATTTATATTTAATATTAAACTTCACTTTATACACAAAATCAAAATATAGTCACTTGATAAAACACTTAGTCCAACACAAGGGTTTGATTGCAAGTGTATTTGAACACCAGATGAGTTGATGAAATCCCATGCAATTTTTAATATTAAACATGTTACTCAATCCTTCAATAAATATTTATATCAGTTTTTAAATTCCATATGACTATCAATATTAAAACCACAACATACAACACAAGAAATAACTCACATATAGGGTCTGTATTATTCTTCAATAAAATAGGGGTTTTCCCTTTCTTATAAGCTTTCAAAATATAATTTAAAACATGAATTAAATGCTAAAATTACTTGAAAATAGTTCCAAAGAAATTCTATATTCAACAAATCACATACAATTCACAACAGTAGCTAATGACCATAATAGGGTCTGTGAATGTTCATTCCTTCAAAAATAAACAGGGGCTTTACCACCTTCAACTCCCCTTCATATCATATTATCATTACATTCATATATTTGAATGAAATAATCATCTCCCAAAACAAAACTAACTCCTATATTTTCTATAAATTAGCATTACTAAATCATGGGATATTTCCCAGGTAGAGGGTCCTTCAAACATCATATTTTCTTGATTTCTTTTACACAACATGACATGTAAGACCATAACTATAGAACATTGAACCTCTAGTGGAAGTTATATATTATATAAAAACTCTAGGCATGTTAATACATTTTAGACACTCATAAATTTTTCAAAATTCCTTGAAGAAGCCTTGATGAGATTCAAATAATGCATTTTGGCAAGAAATCAATCATTCAAATTTTAGGCACCATAAGATAACCTAGACTCCTTATATGGAATTATAATACATCTATCACCTATAAAACACATAATAAACCAAATTAATAAAAAAAATTAATAACATTAGATTCCATACAGGATGCCCCTGCAATAATTAGGCTCACATGACATAGAATGATTAAAAAAATTATATGCAGGTCCTTAAACCTAAACCCCATGCCCTAATCCTAAATACCTTAAAAATAAATAGTAAGACCTATACCCTAATAACCAATACATTCTATAAACATACATGCCTTACAATATAATTTATTTTATCATGATATGCAATAAAATGAAATTTTAAACCTATGGACAAAACTTAGCCTTTGGAGTACCAATATAGTTGTGCATCTGAAGTAAATTGGGGCTATTTCAAGCCCTTTAAACCTAATTTCATGACTATAAAATGTTATTATGGGGTTCATCAGATCTAATTTTCCCTAATCACCATCATGATTGTACTTTATATATCCTAAAACCTGTACCCCAACCCCTAATACTTAAAGTTCTTGATCCCTAAACTCTAAACCATAGATATAAACTCTTGACGCATTAAAAAAATCATTTTATACCAAATTAATATCATTTATACTAAGAATAATCTTTATGAATTACCTTGTGTACCCTAAACCTAAGCCATAAATAGTAAAGCCTAAATTGTAAACCAAAAATGTTCCCTATTTACCAATTGATTTAGTCCCAATTAACATTCTTTATAGTAAAAATTAGGTCCACACATGGCATAGAGTGATTAGACCTTATATACACCCTTAAACCCAAATCCTACATGCCCTAATATATAATCCCTAAACCCTAAAACAAAAATTATAATCCCTAATCCCTAAAACATATATTGTAATTCCTAATCCCTAATCCATAAACCCTATGTACTAAATGCCTTAATCCATAATCCCTTATCTATATTAAGTATAATGTGATTGTGTTATTTAATAATATGATCATGTTATTCTTAACATAGGAAGGACTTGGTTCTCATTCCCAATTACCAACCCCAAAGCTTATATTGATAATAACATAATCGCGTTATTACATAATGTGATTGCATTATAGCAAATATAAGATTCTCAATGCATTAGATGGGGAAAAACCTTATATAAGACATAATGCAATCATGTTATGATTATTTTAGATTAAAATCACTTATCAATGACTATTTTTAAAACAAATCATGAATTTTGTCCCCATAAACATTCTTTGCATACTTCTACAAGATCTATGGTACCTTTGTACTTGAACCCACCTTTGAAAATTTGTTAATTGTCCCTTTTGATGGGTGCCAGTTCACATTCTAAGAGGAAGAGGAAGATGTTGAAGAATAAAAAAATAGAGGAATTAAAATATTTGAGAGAGAAACACAAACTATGAATGTGAAAACTTTGTGGTAGATAAGGTACAAACCCTAATTATTACTTGTGTTGGTGTGTAGAGAGAAAGAAAAAATTGACTTCCCTAGTTATAGATGGAGAAAACATTGACTATCCCATTGGTTCAGTGGTAGTCACTAGAAATTGGTTTCCATGATATCCTATTAAAAATTTAGGTCAATGGTTGTTTGAAGAGTTTGAAACGCATAAGAAGATACTGCATTATTCAAATTTTATTCTTGTAATGAAAATTCAATTACAAAAAGATCATGGGAGGCCATTAAACATGAAACTATGAAAAGTTTGAGAGTTAGACCATGAATCTATTCTTGATACTATCAAGGTTAGATAATATCCTAGTGGTCTGTTTGATTAAAATATAGAGGTATGTTGACTTTTCAAATGTAGATGTAATCAATTTTACCAAATGTTTTTTAATTTTCTAGGTAGTACATATATAAATTTCATTTATATATGTACTAACTATTTTTAATTTTTAATTGCTTACTAACTATTTTTTGTAGGTTATTTGTGCTAGATAAGCTTTCACCTTCATGTGTTTGGAAATGTCAATAAATAATTATATATTCTTGAAGCTAAGAGAAGCTTAAGTTTTATAGGTCTTTGAACTTAGCCTAAAAAATGCATTTTTCTTATATTGGGAAGGGTGTTCCTAAGGTTAGAATGGGTGGTGGGTTTGTCGATCAGGTATGACTGGAGGCCAATAACCTGGTCCTAGTAATTATCCATCCCCTTAAAAGTGTTGGAGGTGTTAGTTTTCAATCAAAAAGAATCAAAACCAGAGTTATGCAACCACAACTTGAACTTTGACAACATTTATTCTCAGTGTTTCCACTCTCTAGAATGGTAGTGAAAATGCACTTCTAGGTAGAATTTTATGTTTTAGTGTTGTTTTAACATGTAATTTACCTATTTTTATATTATTAAAGTGATATATTCATAGGTGGAGGTCCCAAAGGTAGAAATGTCAGTTGGAACTCAAGAAGTTGCTTGTTCATTGAGAAAAGTTGAATTTTTGGACCCATCACTACAACTTGTCTAACGGATTAATCTCAAAGATTCCACCTAAGTGATTTAGGATGTGATTAGAGGGATTAAAGAGTATATAATGGATCTAATGGTTCATGTAAGTGACTTACAATTTTCATTTTATGTGTGTTTGAACTTAGACTAAAAATTTGCATTTTCCTTGTATTAGCAAGGGTGTTCTTGAGGTCGAAATCGGTGGTGGGTTTGTTGAATAGGACTAAAGGGAGGATAAAATCCCATTACTATATGTTATCCACCCCATATACATGTTGGTGGTGTCATTTTTTACTAAGGAAGCATCAGAATTAGAGTTCTATAACCACAACTTGAACTTTGACAACATTTATCGTCAGTGTTTCTGCTCTCTATAATGGTAGTGAAAATGCACTTCCAAGTGGATTTGAACATTGTGGTAGTGTGATAAAATTTAAATTTCTATATAGACATGATAAAAGTGATATATTCAAAGGTAGAGGTCCTGGAGGTATAAATGCCAATTGGAGCTCAAGAAGTTGCTTGTTCACTAATAAAACGTTGCATTTTTGGACATGTCATTGTAACCTGTCTAATGGATTTATATTGAATCTTACACTTAAGTTATCTAGGGTGAGATTAGAGGGATTAAAGAGGTATGGTATGGATATGATGGTTAAAATAAATGGCTTATACTTTTCATTTTATGCATGTTTGAAATTAGGCTTAAAATTACATTTTTTTTGTATTGGGAAGGGTGTTCTTGAGGCCAAAATAGATGGTGGGTTTGTCAATTAGGCATAATGGGAGGTCAAAAACATATTCATAGATGTTATCATCCCTCTTAGAGGTGTTATTGGTGTCATTTTTCACACAATAAGAATCAAAATTAGAGTTCTATAACCACAACTTGAACTTTGACAACATTTATTGTCAGTGTTTCTGCTCTCTAAAATGGTAGTGAAAATACACTTCTGGGTGGATTCAACATTGTGGCAGTGTGATTAAATTTAATTTGCCTATTTGGATGTGATAAAATTGATATATTCATAGGTAGAGTTCTCAGAGGTAGAAATGCCAGTTGGAGCTCAAGAAGTTGCTTGTTCACTACCAAAAAGTTGTATTTTTAGACCCATCACTGTAACTTGTCTAATAGATTGATCTCAAAGTTTCCACCTAAGTATTATAGTGTATGATTAGAGGGATTAAATAGGTATGAGAGGGATTTTATGGCTCAAATAAATGACTTAATGTTTTAACTTAGGCTAAAAAATTACATTTTTCTTGTATTGGGAAGGGTGTTCTTGAGGCCATAATGGGTGATGGGTTTGTCCATCGGGCCTAATAGGAGGCCAAAATGGGTGATGGGTTTGTCTATAGGGCCTGATAAGAGGCCAAAAACCTATCCCTAGATGTTATACTCCCACCAAACATGTTGGAGGTGTCATTTTTCACTCAAGAAGCATCTGAACCAGAGTTTTACAACCACAAATTTAACTTTGACAACTTAAACTAGAGACCTAAAAACTTAATGAGTAATTGACCTATTGAAAAATTTGGAAAATTTGATAATTTTGAAAAATTTGACAACTTTGACCTAGTGACCTATTGACCTATTAGGTGTTATTCAGTAATTGACTTATTGACCTATTAACCTAGAAAGTGATTTGCTATGGATTCTCCATTTAGTGTATGTGATTAAATTAGTTTCATATTATCCTTGAAAGTCCTTGACACCATGAATATGTTGTCATTTATGTAAGGTTTCAGGTGGATGAATTATTGTAGGTAGTAACCATGAAGTGATTGTAGGTCACAATTTAGGAAGGGATTTTGGAGTGATTCCATCAGGTTGGTAAGTTTTGAGTCATCATGCTATTACTTTTGAACATGTTGAACCTATACATACCTATAGAGAAATCAGTAAGACATATACCCATATACCCTATTTTTTGTATGATATTCCAATATGAAGTAAATGGTTATTTCTCATGAAGGGAGTATGAATTTGGTGTAGATAATGATATATATTGAGAATGATCATTGATGTGGAAGTTTAATTATATTTTATACAAAATATAATGGTAAAGAATCAAAATAAAATCCTATAAAACAAAGAAACCTTGTCTATACCCTATTTTGGGTTAACCATCACATTGCAAAGGGAAGTAAGAGTTGTTTCTTAATCTTATCAAGTATGCCATTAAATATATTGACTTTGAATATGGTCCCATTAGAAAAAGAGGGTTTTCATCTCATATAAGATGCATGAGAGATTTGAAATTGACTTAATACTCCATGTTACTATCATAGGCCTGTAGGGTGCCTTGTTCACAGTCAAGATAGAGAGGAGAGACTTTTCTTGTATAAATGTGTATGATAATGGATATAGTGGTATTTATGGCTAGTGATATGTGGAAATAAGGTAGTGAGAATTATAAAATACCTTAAGAGAGTCCTTGACACTCATTGATACAAAATCCCTATTGTCACAATCTTAAATAAGACTCAAAAACATGTGTTTTGATGAATAGAAGTTAGAATAAAGAGAAATGAGATGTATCACCTATTTTATAAGGTGTGTGGGGTGAAAATAGACTAGATGTGGAATTTTTGTCTTTTGAATTTTTTTAGAAATTAAGATATTAAATTATATATCCCCTCGACCTATGTAGAAGCTTAACTAGGGTTTTAAGAGCAAAAAACCCATAGAAAGAGTTTTAACCCTTAGAAATTAATGAAACTTCATAATATGACATGTTTTGATGTATGGAAAAGGAATACAGTGGTTTTGGTGTGGTTCAAGGCTGTATAGTATGGATTTGGTGACTATGGATTTAAGATAGGGATAATTAGGCCTAATTGAAGGGTGGTTTACAAAGGAAGTGTGTTGGCACCACAATTTTGAAAAGTATTAATTCCATTTTTGGTGCATAGCATGGAAGGATCATTGTCCATTTTGTTACAAGTACCAACATGGTATGGGAGGACCATGGTGTAGGAGAAACATAGTGCAAGAGAACCATAGCACGAGAGGACTGTGGCGTGAATCTAGTAACATGAGACTTAATGGTTGAGGAAGGACAATGGCATAGAAGACCTAATGCGAGAGGACCCAGTCGAAATGGAACATGTCACAAAGGACTTGAGCATAGGGGTTTAGAATAAAAGTGGAATATTAGGAGAGCAAGTGGGAAGCAAATCACAAGGGATGTGGAGCAGTTAATAGAACATTTTAAGTGGGACACTTTAACCCCATTGGTCAGAGGTTTTGTACCAGCTCATGAGGAATGGAACACTTGGCCACTAGGATATAGTATAGAATGAGGATCTAGGGGCATATAGACCTAAGTCCATAGGAACAAATAATTGTAAGTGCCATGACTCTTAGTTTTTTGGGAGTCTATGTGCCATCTATTCATAATAGTTAGAATTATGACACTTGGTTAGGGAAAAACAAGTATAAAAACTCCTATTGTAATCATTTGCATGATGGACATTTTGGGAGAATAGTTATAACAATTTGTCTTGTAATGTAGTAAGATGTTAATAAGAGGTCAATGTTTGCCATATTGTGTTATGAATGATGAAGTATTCTAAGGGTTAAATGATAGATGTTATTTACATCTAAGTCATGGGTATTTTTATTCTTTTACCACTATAGTTTAATATTAATGGTGATCCTAGTTATAATGATAGTTTAATCTAGGACAACAAGGATAATAGTAGTATATTTAGGGTGATGAATAATCTTTAAAGAACTATGTTATGAAATATGAACAAACATATAAAATTATGTTAAAAAGCCTTCGGGAACCAATCTTTTACTGTGTGCTTCAAGTGAGCATGTGAGACTTACCTCTCACGTGAGAGGGCCAACACATTAGCTTGTGGGGAGAAGCTCAACATTGAAGTAGAACTAACTAAAATAACCCAATATTTTGGTTATGTTTCTAGGACCTAAAGTAACTGGAGTACAAGCATGAAAAATGTTTGAGTGCATTACATTAGAAAACATTGAATAATGGATTATTAGTGTGGAAGATAATTTCATGTTTCCATATCTTGAGCTTAGAGTTTCGACATGACAGTGGGTAGAACATAACCTCTATAGTTCATCATATGAGACATTCTTCTCTATGGTCCTTATTCTTTTACATTCCTAGATCTTAGCATATGCTCAAGGATGATCCCAAAACCTTGGATAAAGATAGTCATGGACACCAAAATGATAGGATTTTAACACAATTGAAATTTCCCTAGATATGAGCGATTGATTATTGGTGGAAAGGTGTCTAGAATAGTTACATCTTAGAATATGATATGACCACATATTCATATCCTGAGGAAGCCAAGTTAAATTTTTTATGAGAACCAAGGGGGTGATATCTTTCACTATTTCTAGCCAAAATTAAAAATCTCATTATTGATCTTGGGTTGGAAACATTACCCATGAATGGATAAAAGCTCACGTGCATGAGCTACATAGTTGGAGGAGAGATAACTAGTTGATTCAGGGTTGTGGGTTTAACATGGTAGCAAGTCAGTGAGCACTATGGAAACAAAAGTATGATGAAGCTCAATAGAGGATCATGGGAGTTAGTGGCACATGAAAAGATTGGGAACACTCAAGAAGCATTGTGAAGAGCTGTAGGGAACTAGATGTGCATGAGGAATCCATCACTTATGGGCCACAACCTTTGTCACTAATTTCTTATGAAGAAATGGGCTGGATCACCAAAGATGAACCCAATATGAATCAACCAAGCTCTCCCACCATAGTGTGCACTCATGGCATTGAGTTGGATAAGATACAAGTAAGGAATTGGGATAGAAATAATATAGATTTAGAAGCTAAATGGATATGGAAAACTGAGACCAGACCATCAAGCAATAACATCAAATCTATATTTTGTTCTTTTCATGAAAAAATTCATGGCATATCTTGAAATTCTTAGAGGATCTAGCCAAGGTGAGAATGCTGGCCCTAATTTAGGAAATCACCCTTCCACCACACCTCCCCACATAGGTACTACTAGTTGAGGTGCTGGAGGAAGATTAGGAGAAGGTACTAAAGGAAGTGGGCCCCCTTTAGGAATAGGAGATAGATCTTCTTAGCAATCATTTGTTCAACCTCCTATGGTTTATTATGAAATGACATTTCACCTACTTGAGTATCAAGGGGTTGAAAATGCATTTGAACAAGTTTATAAGTGTGAACTAATTTGGAGAGCATGTGGCATCACATCCTCTAAGCGAAAGGTAACATAGTTCAAAACCACCCTTTTAGAATGTGCACATAAATAGTATCATAAATTAAACCCTCAATAAGTAGTGTTCGACTATGACAAGATCAAATTAGTATTTTTACAAGAATTTGATATTCCAAAATTTGAGTAGTAAAGTATAGCAGCATCGAAAGACATAAAATAGGGACTTATAGAGAGCGTATGAGAATATGATGCTTGGTTCAAGACTTTGATTTCTAAGATATCATTTGAAATAAATCTTACCCAACATGCACAATGGTTTATATGGGGATTATTGCTACCTTTTCAATGGACCCTGTCACAGAGAACCTTCACCAATGCGTGAGAGGCTCTAGAGTATGGACTATGAGCTGAAGTAGTTGGAAGTGTGGATAGTAGAATTAGTACCTTTATAGATGCATAAATAGCATATATGGCTTCTCAAATTGAAAAATTAAGGGAAAACAATGCACATGAGACACGTAGTGGTATTTGGTGTACCGATTGTGAAATTGAAGGACATATAAGAAATAACTACCCACATAAGAACATCTGTGTAGTCCTAAAACAAACCTATGAGATTTGTCATGATGATCATGATGTTCATTCCTATCTAATTTTAAAAAAATACATGAATACTAAAGTATCGATATATTATAAAATTTGTGATGCTTATACTCATTATATCAATGAGTGTTGACTGATTACTAATATCCATGAGTCTTGAGCATGTGACATGAGCTAAGATTCGATCAATTCCCAAGACAATTTTGGATATTGTGGGCATGGAAGAGGATGAGGTTGAAGTGGTAGGTTTCCACCAAGGAATTGTTATAAGTGTAGTTCTCTAGACCACTATTAGAGGGATTTCTTACAATACCCTACCTATGCTTATTGTAAAAAGGACCATTGATTATAATAATGGCCAGATCTATATGAATACATTACAAAGGACTAAAATGAAAAAGGTAAAGGTATGATCCATAGAGATAAACCATAATATCATACTTGACAAACCATCCTTATTTTATATCAAGTCAATATTACCATGTGTAGTGGAGGCCAAACACAACCTACATCCAACCTAGTTGAAAAGTTATGTAGGAAAGAACCTCATGCAAGTAAATATCCTGATGCACTTTAGAAAATGGATGCTATTCAAGATACAATGAAACTTGTGCATGAGATCCAAATCAAAATTAAATATCTTCAAGACCGGGATGTCACACATCACATCATAATATAAAGGGAAACCAAACCTCTAGTAATGAAGGATAATTTCAAATAACTATGTAAACATGTGATTGATGAAAACATCATTCCACAACTTAACACTTGGTTTAAAGGTCAAGCTCACTTACCAAATGGAACCCACACTCAACTAAGTCGATAAGGTGAAGATCGATATTTAAATCATGCTTGATGTCAAGAAAGTCATAGTTCTACATCCCTTAAAGATGGAAAAATATTAGTCAATGTTGTTATCGATGGATGGGTAATCCAGGATATTCTAGTGGATACTGGTGTTGAAGTAAATGTTCTCATTAAAGATTCCTAGCAGAAAATGTCTACTCCAACTTTTCAGCCTTCACCTTATGTCTTGTTCATGGCAAACAAGACTCATGCAGAACCTATCAGAGTTCTTAAAAATTCCAATGTTGAAATACTTGGGGTTCCCTTCAAAGAAAATTTTTAGGTTTTGAAGTTGGCAGATGTTGATGATTATCCATCCTTACTTGGAAGACCCTAGTGCTATGAAAATCATGTAGATTTAGGCTTTAAGAACCAGTAAATTAGATTTGAAAATACTAATCAACACATGATACTTCCCTTAGACCAAGCATAAGGACTGCCCTATATTGAAACCATAAGTGTTGATGAAGACATCAACAATTTGTATAATGTGACTGCTCAACATAATGACTAGGATGATCCTATACCAAAAGGTATTATTTGATGGGTAGCCAACCAGTCTATCTCAGATATCACAAGCAATGCCTACAACTATTAGGCCCATGGTGATTATGATCTCTCTAAAATATTGTGCAACACCATCAACAGAGAAGACATTCCACACTGGTTCTTTAAGCATCACAAATTTGTGTGCCTCATGGGCTTAACAATGAGAGGACCATTAGAGGGACCACCTTTGGAAATAATTAATGAAGCTCCATGATTCCAATGACAAATGGAAGTGTGTGACTTCATCTAGTGTCTCAAAGAGTTCTATGGTATTGAAAATGACTAGATGTGGTCCTTAGACTGCCTATTATATTGGGATCAAGTGCAAGATGCTCTACATCATAGATTTCACCATGATAATAAGATTAGAGGTACACTTCACTATAGTGGTATGAAAGCACCTAAACCACACCTAGGGGTGTGTGAAATGATATGGTGAGCTGAAGAAATATTTTTACCAAAATACCTATGGGTCTATACATTCTATGGATCTTTGCACATTTGGGCATGGGATTGGTAAATACATGAAGAAAGTCATAGAGGAACAAGGTTCTATAAAATATTAAAGGAGAATATGACATATGTGATTTCTTACTCTTCACCAAAGATTGATTTGCACCTTTCTCTTCAATAAATACATGAAGCAATAATTAGAGATCCAAGTCTTGTGGAAGACCACCTGTGTCATATTCATCACGAACTAGAGGACCCTTTGAGTTTATTCAATGAGCCTCCTAGACAATTACCTCTTTTATCACTAATAATCTCCATAAAATAACATTAGGGAGAAATCCATTTAAGAAAATAAAAGCTCATCTTCCAAGTAGATGAAGGAGAAGGATCCACTCCATTCAATTCATTGAGTAACTTACATGTTCCCATAAGTACTGGCTAATGAATTGTTCAGGACACCAATTTCCTAGTGGAAAATCCTTATCATGGGCCCATTCAAATTATTCAACTAAACATTAGGATAGATCAGGAGCCTAAGTTGGTGACTATTGGAAATTATTGGACTGAGACAGAAATTTCACAAATCTTTAAGCTAATAAAAGAGTATCAAGATGTGTTTCCAAGAAAATATAGTGAAATGAAATGGAATCACCCTTCTCTTAGGAAAATGCATATAAAATTGATTTATGGTGCTCATCCTGTGAAGAAACACCCATACCGGATGAACCCTAACCTCTGAGCGCACGTAAAAGAAGAGATCAACAACTTGTTCTATGATGGAATAATCATTCCTATTGATGAATCTGACTGGGTGAATCCTATGGTAATCAATATCAAGAAGGATGGGCATATTTGTATCTACGTGGATTACCATGGTTTGCATACATCTTGTGTCACTGATCTTTTTCCAACACCTTTCATGGAAGAAGTCACAGAAGGCATTGTTAGTTGTGAGATATACTACTTTATCGATAGGTTCTTGGGATATCACCAAATCTAGATAGCTGAGGAAGAGCACTCCAAGACCACTTTTGCTACAAAATGGGGATCTTTTGCCTACACTGTCATGCCTTTTAGGTTGAAAAATGCCCCAAAAATGTTTTCATGGGTGGCAATAAAGGATTTTAAATATTTTATCCATAAGTTTTTTCAAGGCTACCTAGATGATTGGACAATATATGGGCTGATCAAAGACCACCGTACCAATCTAAGGCTCATGATTGAGCACTGCCAAGTATTACAAATTTATTTGAATCTAAAGAAATGCCTATTTATGACACCATTTGGGGTACTCCTTGGGCATATCATTTGTAAAGAGGGACTACTAGTAGATTTAACCAAGGTCTCAATCATTTTATGACTCCTAATGCCAAAAACCTTTGGTGAGGTACATACATTTTTGGAACACATAGGATGCTATAAAAAGTTCATTCAGGGTTATGCTAAGATTACAGTGCCCCTAGAAGAAATATTAAATCATAATGAACAATTTATATGGACATATTCTTGTAAAGCAACTTTTGAAACCTTGAAATAAAGACTAGTTACTACTCCTATATTACAATTTCTAGATTGGATAAAACCATTCCATGTCCATATTGATGGATCTAGAATAGTAGTTAGTACAATACTTTCACAAATAGGAGAGGGAAATTTGGACCATTCCATCTATTTTTCCAATAGGAAGCTTATGCCAGCTGAAAGAAACTATACCACCACTGAAAATAAAGCCTTGTCTATGGTTTATGCGCTACAAAGATTTAGACAGTACCTTCTGGCTACACCATTTATGTTCTATACTGATCATGAGGCCTTAAAGTATCTTGTTAACAAGCCCATTCTCCATGGAATAATTTTCCATTGGATATTTCTCTTCCAAGAATTCCAAATTTTTGTAGTATTAAAACCTAGAAAAACTAATTATGGACCTGATCATTTATCTCGAATTGAAACCAAAGAACCTCCACCTACTATTGAATATAACCTTCCTGACATATAAATTTTCCAAGTCAATAGGGTACTTGTATAGTTGGAGGATATTTTGGCATTCCTCAATATTGGTTGGCACCTACATCTCTTACTTTACAAGAAAAAAAACAACTTACAGTTTGCACTACACGATATCAATTCATAATAGGAGATCTATACAAGATGGACCATGATGAGGTATTATGTCATTATGTAATGAAACATGATCACCTTAAAGTATTATGAGAAATACATGAAGGTATTACCAGATGACACTATGCTGGGGAAGCTATCATGCGCAAGGTGTTACTTGTAGGACTTTGGTGGTTGACTTTATTTAAAGATGCAAAGGCATATGTAAGGTAATGTGATATCTACTAGTGCATGGGAAAACCTAATAGAAGAGATTCCATGCCACTGTACCCAATTCCATCTCAAGAATCATTTAAAAATTGGGCTATAGAATTTGTAGGGCCTATCACTCCCATAGGATTAAGAACAGTTCATGGTACATTATTACACCAATAGACTATTTAGCATGTTGGGTTGAGGCAGTACCAACCGGAGACTATACAATAGCCACTACCATGTGGTTCATTTTCAAAAATATTACAAAGTGCTTTGGATGTCCTCTAAGTTTCACTAGTGATAAAGGAACCCACTTATTGAATGAGACAATTTGAATTCTACTGGTTGAATTCATGATTGCACATCACAAGACCACACCATATCACCCACAGGTGAATGGAAAAATAGAATATTTTAAAAATATTCTTAATACCACTTTGACAAAAATATACAATATTGGTAGAAATGATTGGGATGATAGGGTATCTGTAGTACTTTGGGCATATCGGACCACATACAAATGCCCCAATAAAAATACACCATTTGACCTAGTATATGGAAAGGAATCAATCATGCCAATTGATTTCCTAGTTCCATCTCTCTAGATAGCATTTATAGGAAATATTGATGATGATGCATCTATGAAAGCTTGGCTTGATGAACTCATGAAACTAGATGAGGTACAGTTCCTTGCTCACTAGAATCAGGATATTGAGAAATAAAAATGGAAAGCATGGCATGATCACCATCTAAAAAAGAAAATATTCACTCTAGGTATGAAAGTTATACTTTATGACTCCAAGTTCTCACACCACCCTGGGAAGTTAGACATTCATTGGGATGGACCATTCATAATTCATAGCATTCGATCTATTGGTGCATGCTAATTGAAGCAAAAATAAGGTCAATTTCTCCCTAGACATTATAATGGGAGTCAGCTTTGGCCATTTTATGATTCTATTTAAATTTATGTTATTTTTCAAATAAGGCTTGAGGCCATTAGATTAGGATTTACTACTTTTAATAAAAAGTTCTACCCTTGAGGCAGGTGACTCATTTCTTTTTAATTTTTCATCTGTTTAATGTTTTTGTGGAGGACAACGAACCTTTTTGTATTATGAGGTAGGTAGTGCATAAGAGTACAAGACATGTGCGCATGAAATTTTCAAAGGCACAAGAGTCATACACAATGTGTTAGTTATTAAAAGTGCAAGAGTCATACATGGCACACAACTAATCAAAAGCACAAGAGTCATACATGACATCAAGTGATTAAAGGCACATGAGTCATTTAATACAATATATTCCCACCATTCGTATGACAGTTGGTTTTTATTACCCTAAAATAATAGGATAGCTATCACCACCTGCATAGAAGGCATGGGAATAAATGGACCAATAAGGTGATGAGGGTAGTTATAACAAGCATATGAGTGAAATGATGGGACAAGTTTATTAAAACACTAAAGGCTCGATGCAAGATCCAAAGTATGGAGACGATTAGAAGATACATATTTATGGTTGGAAGTGACAAGGAGAGGAAAGAAATTAATGAGGTAGATTGGTCGAGGGACCTATAAATAACCATGTCATTTTACACTTTACCTCAATGAAATATTCAAATGATAAATGAACCAGAGCAATACACATACCCAAAAACCATATATGAAGTCAATCTCATTGTAAAACAATGTTTGAGAGATAAACAAAGATGTAAAAAATATTTCCAAGTGGAGGTAGATAAGTGCAAACCAAGTGTAGAAGTGGGTTGAGGCCATTGTTCGTAAAAGTTATTGTAGGTTGCCATTTATTGCCATTATTAAAGTATAAAGATCAAGATACAAGGCAAGTTAAACACCACCATGTATTATTTTGGGAATGTGGGATGGTTGAGGGTTAACCTTCAAGTCCCTTAGTGGGTAATGTGGCCAAAGAGAAAAGTGAAAAGACTTGAAAAATTTCCAACCATTCCTAAAAATAGAGAAGTAGGTGGAGAGTGGTTCCCTATAAGAAAGGAGCCTTTGGAAAACTTACGAGAGATACCAAGGTAAGAGTAGCATGTAATAAGTAAAAGTGAGAGCATGAAAGAAGATAAAATGGTGAAAAAAAGAAAGCAGGCATAGGCCTCCTCATCACAGATAGTTCCACAATCTTCCCCTCCAACTATTTACATTAAAGAGATGTAATACCTAAAGTTAATTTTGCACATCAAGAACTAGGTTTCCAAGGTGGCAAATACAACCATTTTTTGTTACAACCACCATCAACTGGGGAATGAAGTACAATTACAAAATTATTATTAGATTCAGACCAACAACACATGAAATTAGGTGGTTTATGACTTGAATATCAAGAACTAGTTGGACAAAGTTGGCCTCTTACAACTTTTTGAATTACCATACTTTGGAAATCATACTGAAGTAGTTTAGTTTCTCCTCTCACACATTTATGAGGATTATATCCACTTCATAGGGTGCAACATGAAGATCAACATGAAGAAGGTAAAAAAGGTAACATGACTCCAATACATAGGACTCAATGTCCTAGATGACTTGGTGGACATAGAGGAAATTCAATAGACCACCATCACACTCATGTATCAAAAGTAGGGACATGAGATGCATATCACAAACCTACATGATCTTGATTTAAGGGTAGTATCATGGATCATCTCTAACAAGATCAGAGGGAATGATAGGTAGAAAGAGCTGGTTATGGCCCACCTACAAATAAAAAACCAAGTAGTACAGGGAGTACAGTAGAAATAAGCATTATACTTTGCCTAGAGGATAATCAAAGATGTGGTAATGATGCATACAACACCTAAGTTCTAATTTCCTTGGGGTGCAATTTTATTATTAATGGTGTTTGATGAAATCAACGTGCCTGATTATAGCTTATGATCCTTAAAGTGGGTGTATCCCCCCATTAAAAAATCCCCCATCGAGTGATATAAATCCATCACCTGACCTCACGACATCACTCCAACATATAAGTTGAAGATGAGACATTGGTTTAATGAAATGAAGGTAGCATTTGGAGATGAATGGCAAATCCCCAAGGATCTACCCTTTAAAACTAAAGATCAAGCATAATTCATTGTGAGTCAACATTTCTCCTTGACACATATCTATATGATTATTTTAGGAGAAATTTTCACATGGCTCAAGCTTCCCTATGCTTTATTTGTATGCTACTTTGTTGATTTAGTGAAAATAATTCATGATGCCCAACGTGTTAACTTACAAGAAGAATATATCGATGTAGAGAGCCATACTCTCTGAAAGATGTTTGTTTACCTTGACAAAAAGGCCTACATGGAAAAGAAGGGAAAAAGTGAAACAAGCATTATAATTAAGAATATTATAGTTGGAGAATATGTACATAAACTATTCTATGTGTTACACCCCAACCTGCATCCTCAATATGGGGAATCAAGGGAATGGATCCCCTAGATTTCATTATAGAAGAGAACATCTGAGCTGAGTTTGAGAACAAGTGAGAAATAAGGCCCCCAAAAGTAGTAGAAGATAGAGGAGGCATAAACCTCTATATTATCACCTTATCCCACACAACCTCAACCAATCCATCATTAACAACAATCTCAACCACACCGTTCCCCTTCACCTCTTTTTTTGTCTCCATCTTCTCATAGTTCACCTTCATTGACCTCAACTTATCCATCTCAATCTTTACAACCACCTTCAAGTCTACCTTCTCCTCCACCACAACCACTTTCACCTCCACTTTCTCTTAAGGATACCACCAGATCAATGCCACACCCCCTATAGAACAAGTGCCCCAAAAGGACCCTTCCCTAGTGTAGACAAATATAGAGTCTAATCCAGAGAAGAATTTATCCTCATGGTGGGAGGTCTCAGCTAGTGATCAAGTACATCATCCAGAATTATAAATAGATGGGATGAATATTAAGATCCAACCTATCAGAGACATAGAAAAGGGGAAGGGGATAGCTGAAGGGGAACCAAAAAAATAAAAAATGTCTAAAATACATGAATGATATTAGTTCAACATAGAGGAATGACAACTCTATCTATGGAACCATTTCCACCCTGATGATGCTACTCATAAAACTAAGAATCAATTATCCTTCCTGCTAGAAATGTATAATGATGAACCCCAATTTGAAAATCTATTGGATTACACTAATTTTGGCCCAAACGCCCTAGGTCTTCTAAACCTAATGAATTTTGTTCCATAATGACTCACCCCATTGATGACCAGTACAAAAATTTTTAAACTTGCTGTGGAAGTGATGTGCCACAATATTTTTTTAGAGTCAAACAAGTGCATGGGTAAAATAAAATATAGTAGGGTCATCAAAATGTATAATAAACCATATGTGAAAAAAAAAAGGTGCTAGCCAAGGAAGTAGCCTCTTTAGAGAAACAACTTCAAGAGACCACTAATGCTAAGGTAAGGGTATTAACCCTATGTAAAATAATTTTCAAAGAAGAGCTAACACTAGCAGATGGTGTAGCTCTAGATGGAAATGCCTTGGGAAAATTGGAGACATTGTTTGAGTTATTACTTAAAAATAATAAGGAGTAGTCTGCACCCAAAGATGAGTCCATAAAACTTTTGAAAAAATTTAGAACTACAACAGATATCTATTGTAACACCTTAGGAAGATTTAGGGAAGTAATCCCAATTTTGGATGAGATTTTTGCATGCATAGTGTGCCCTAACAAAGTCATAAAGGCTTCGCTCAATGATGAAGAGGTCTTGAGGCAAAAATTAGCTAATGCAACTCTCCTAATAAAAAACCACACAAAATGCGCTAAGGCATTTAAGGATGCAGAAATCATGGAAGATGCTATTAATAACCATCATCAGTAAATAAATGCCAAATTTTATATACTCTGAGGAAAGGTTGACAAGGAGATATCTAAATTAGAAGACATCTAAAAAGAAGCTAACATAGCCCTGGAAGATAAAATAAAGAAGATCGAGACTCCAATTCAGCCTAAGGAGTTGAAAGCAATAAAGGAGGCCATTAAACAAATAACTGTTAAAATTATCGATGCTTTATCCCAATGGGATGAGTTGAAGAAAGAAATCAAGTAGAAAGGGCCTGAGTTCCTTGAGGATACATGAATAAACTAGTCTAGGATGGACTCACAAATTAGTGTGGGGTGATGTTGGTGCCACAATTTTGACAAGTATTTATTCTATTCTTGGTGCACAACGTGAAAGGACCATTGTCCATTTTGTTACAATTACCAACATGGCATAGGAGGACCATGGCATGGGAGGACCATGGCATGGGAGAACCATGGCATGAGAGGACCATGGCATGAAGCCAAAAACATGAGACTTGATGGGTGCAAAAGGATAATGGTGTAGAAGACCCAACACGAGAGGACCCAATTAGAGGGCTTGAAACAAAAGTAGAAGACTAGAGGAGTGCATGGGAATAAAAGTGTGAGGGATGTGAAGAAATTAGAAGAAAATTTCAAGTGAGACACTTTAACCCCATTAAGCAGAGGTTTTATACCATCCCATGAGAAATGGAACACTTGGCCGCCAAGATATAACATAGAATGAGGATCTAGGGGCACAAAGACCTAAGTCTACAGGAACAACTAATTGTAAGTACCACGACTATCAGTTTGTTGGGAGTCCATGTGCCATATGTTCATAATAGTTGGAATTATGACACTTGGTTAGGGAAAACCAAGTATAAAAACCCCTATTGTAATCATTTGCAAGATGGACTTTTTGGGTGAACAATTATAACGATTTGTCTTGTAATGTAGTAAGATGTTAATAAGAGATCAATGTTTGCCATAATGTGTTATGAACGATGAAGTATTCCAAGGTTTTAATGATGGATGTGATTTACATCTAAGTCATGGGTATTTTTATTCTTTTACCACTACTGTTAAATAGTAATGGTGATCCTAGTTATAATTATAGTTAAATCTAGGACAATAAGGACAATAGTAGTATATTTGGGGTGATGAATAATATTTTAAGCACTGTGTTACAAAATATGAACAAACATATAACATTGTGCTATAAATCCTTCAAGAACTTATCTTTTTCTGTGCACTTCAGGTGAGTATACGAGACTTACCTCTCACGTGAGAGGGCTAACACATTAGCTTGTTGGGGAGAAGCTTAGCACCGAAGTAGAACTAACTAAAATAACCCAACAAAGTGTGGTTTAGGAGTGGAGTTAGGTCATTAAATTTGACACAAACTTGTAAGGAGATAGAGGGTGGATATAAAAGGTTTTATATCTCTATAAGAGTTGATATATTTTTCAAACTAAGAGAATTTGTGCAAAAAAAGGCTACAAGCCTAAGGAGACCATTGTGAGCCCTATATGTGGAATTGAATGTTAAAGTGTGTTTAAGTGATTGTAATAGGTTAAGGCAGGTGTTATTTGGCCATATAATAATATATATGATATAATATTAACTCCTTGTGACCTATATCAAGTTTTGGTAATTCAAACCTAAGAGGATTGCATAGCGAGAAGATAGTGAAAGAGTGAGAGGACGTTTGTGAATGAAATGTATGAAATGAGTTAAATAATGAATGTGATAGGTTCTTAAGATGTCTAATGACAAAAATAAGTATCTCCAAAGTGTACACGAAGTAGGTAAAAAGAGAAGAAGGCTATTAATCCTAAGTGATAAGAGTGTCATTAGTCATTTCCACTACATGTAATGAAATTAAAACTTCAATTAAAAAAAATATGGGAGATCTGAAATTTATAGAATTGAAGAGAATAATTTTTTAATCCTCATTTGTGTACATACAATATCAGATATGAGCTATGGTAGATAATAATTTGGAAGATTAAAACAACACTATACAATAACACATAATGAAATAAAAACTAAATATAAATTAGATACATTGCCATGATAGGAATACAATATAGGCATATGTGGACAATTTCAATAGTAAATATATCGTTGTGATAGGAATACAAAAAATTACATCTACCAACATAGTATCTAATATTGCCTGAATGTCATATGTGCATGTACACTACCAAAAATGCATAAATTGCCATATAAGCATACAAAAAAGTACATCTCATGTGTAAGAAATCCTATTCATCAAATAGCCTCCCTCTCTTTACCTTCCTTGAAGAAGACTCTCCCTAAGGTTCCTTGCTAGTAGATGGAGACCCCTCTAATACCTTGGATTACTCCAAAATTTGACTGCGGGTCATACACTCATATCTAGCTTGCAGCTGAGCCTGTTCAAATACAAGAATTATTATGAAATTAACATAAAATACATTCATATAATTTTTAATAAATTAATTTTAAAATAAAATAAAAAATCATTTAAACATTCACATACTGCAAGCTCACGATCCTGTTCAATCTATTTTTCATTCTCAAACAAGTCAATGATAGTCTTAGCTATCTGAATAAGCATCTCAAATATGGGAGGAACATGAAAATTTGCCCTACTTATCATCTAAATGGGACTATAAACTATCATAGGACAAATCTTTATACACAATACATTTACATAAGTTATATTTACCCCAAGTACATGTACTAAAATTATTAAAACAAGTCTATTTTTACAATTCAAAATTACAAGAACTAACGTATACCTCTATCAACACCTGTGAAGATGACATTTTAAAAGTAATTCCCATGTCTATATCAGCTCATAGATAGGGAAGAGTGTTTACTCCAACCATCAACTGTTCATGTAAACAAGCTCTCACTTAGTTTTATATAAAGTATCAAATTTTATATATGGAAACCAAAATGATAAATATAAGCACTTGTTTATACAATATCTATCTATACAATTACATGAATACAATGACATATTATAAGAAACAAGATGACAAGCATGCACGTGAAAATACACTTAGATTTGAATTGATAAGCCATCTATTGAAGTGTTAGAGCAACAACCTTAGACCAAAACCAAAATTAGATGATTAATGAAAGGGAATATATAATACACTAGTTTATTTATTTATTTATTTAATGATAAATATAAATATACTTGGGTCAAGATCTTCAATTTATACTATATTATATGTTGGACTATATTGGTTGTTGATTTATTACGTGTCTAAAAATAGGGGCTTGACTTAGGTAGGACCCTCGTAACTACTTCCTTTTTTTATGGTCTTACAAGGTCATTTGATCTTATTATCACTTTTCAAGGAAGGAGAATAAAGACTAGGCATGCTTGATAATAATTTACTCTTTTTGAGAAATAATTTGGGAAATCAGTGGGTGGGTTTTGACACTTATCCTAAATCTTAGCCTAATCACAAGGATGTATGTGTTGGGAATGTCATTGATGATTATAGTAGTTTCCTCATTATTTGTTGGAGATGGTTATTTAAGTGGATTGGTGTGGGATATTTATTGCACATGCCTACCACAAAATATATATACATAGATCTTATACAAATTTTGGTAGTACAAATATAGATGGGAAAGAAAGAAAAGGGATTGTTTGTGTTTACCCATATCAAAGACGAGGAAGTAAATGCTACATGTGCAGTCATGTCAAGTTTGTGTCCCTATGGTTTTAGATGCAATATGGTCATAGGAATTTTAGTTTGCATTATTACGAAATTCTTTGGGAAATAGGTATATAAACAAGACTCCCATTTAATAGGATATTATCACTTTCAAGCTAACTTCCACTAGGAAAATGGGTGTATATTCATAAGGAAGCTACAAATATTTTGTGGTAAAATGTGCTTCATGTTTTATTCATAAATAATGTCCTATCCCTGGAAACATGTAATATATTTCTTGTGAAATAGTGTATTGACCTCAGGTAATAGAAAAAGACAATGTACCATATGGGTAATGGGTAAAAGATATGAATATAAAATCTACATCCTTAACCAGTGACCCTGTAAGAGCATTTTAGGATGTTACTCCCAAGGAAGTGTGGTCCAACATAATACGATTCATGACTTTTATGTTTTTGATTGTGTTATTTTTGCATTAATTCTTGAGAAGTAAATTAGATGCAAAGGGTAAAACATATATGTTTGTTGTGTTATGTCTATTGTTAATGATGCACAGTGCTTCTCTTTTACCATAAATTCCCTCGATATTATCACTCATTTTCAAGGGTGACATGTGGATTTTTTTATAATGGTAATGGTGACATAAGTCAAAATGATAATATGACTATATTGAGCTTACCAACTTCATTTTCAAGATAGTGTTATATAGAAGGACCCCTAGATAAGTTTTATATTAATTTTATATAAGTATCCCCGTGGCATGTGAACTACCCTTATCTAATCTTGAATGAGATTATTCATGGAATATTTATGGGGTTTGCCAAAAAAAATTTATATAAATACCACTAATCCCATTCTTATAGCTTGAAACTATTGTAAAGATTATCCAAAACTCAGAAGGTTTGGTTGAAATATATTTCAAGAACATGAATAACATAGTAAAAATGATTTCTCTGAGAAGAGATGTTTTATTACTCATAAGATTGAAAACACAAAAATATGCTTATCTCTGGGAAGATATTTTTACATTTATACATACTTTGAAGGCAGGAGGAGGATGTGGAAGGTCACCAATCTTGAGGGAGATGAATTGGTTCAACTTCTATGATTTACAACATTACATAATTTGAGAAATTACTATTTTTATAAACTTACTATTTTTAGATAGCACTATTAAAATTGAAATTCAGGGAAATTCCATTTGATTTTTAGGGGTTAAAATCCACTAAGCATAGATTTATGCCATTTCATCACATTCTACTCATTCTTATATTTCCAATGATTTGAACGGGAAGTCAATTAGAACTATGGTGTAAAAGTTATGGCTCTAAGAAGTTATGCCACCAATTGGAGTAGGACCATCACCCGAATTGTCACCTGAAGTGTTGCCCGAATCAAAAGAATAGAGTAAGGATAAATAGAGAGAACATGAAAATAGAGAAGATAAATTTAAATTAAACTTAAAAGGAAAATACACATAAACTAAATGTACATAGAGCATAAGATTAACTCAAAAGTTTACCTCTATATATGTAACTAGTATCATACTAATAAAGACATATGTAATAGTGGATGACCCAACAAATGGATATGAATATGTAAATAATGGATGTGACAAATCAGATGTTGTAAATGTCGACTATGATGATGACAGAGCCATCACCTCCTACGACATAAAAAAAGACATATTTATTATATTAAATTTTTATGTAAATTAATTGTTAGAAAAATTAAATTTGTAAATATATATTAAATTTAACATGACATTTATATAAAATATGCCTGCATCTATGTGGTGAATAATATCTGCATGCCAATTATGTGTGTCAAAAAATTCATCACTCATAATAATATGATCTAAGCCATCTGAAACATCAATGCCATCATCATTAGAATGTCTTGTACACATAGATCCATCTGAACTATAAGGGTGGGGTCAAGGTCTGGTAGGTGGTGTATTTGTAGCATCAGTCTGTGAAATCCTACTCATATGTTGAATAAGTGTATCAGTGACTAAATTAAGAACATGGAGAGTGTTTAACTCCATGACTTGTTAAACTATAGAGGGGATCTCAGGCTCAAGAATATTTTGGATATAAATGCACGTAGGCCAATTAGGTGCACAACGTGTACCTAGTCGATCCTAAGTAGAGCCTTTTCCTTGACCCTCATATTTACTAAAATCTAAATAATTGAGAATCATATTAAGGAAAAACTCACATTAGAGTTTCCTCAAAAAATATAATAGGACCTCATGGTTGTTACATGGTGGATAGTCAAACATCATCTACCATCAATCCCAATTTTTTTTTGTGATGAAGTTATGTACACAGTGATGGATAGGAAAATGTTTAGCAGTTATGGGAAATAGAGCATTACTGGCTAGGTCAATGAATAGGGCTCAAATGGAGGCCTTTTGAAATTGTTTTATTCTTGACCTGAAGGGCTAACAACTTATCATCATAATATTGCCTACAAAAATCCATATATGAGGTCCATCGATCAATTTGATTGAATCAATTTAACCTAGAGTCAAATTCACCTAATAATGTATCTAGGGAATTAGCTAGCTGGATGTGGTGGGGGTTGGTCGAAGTGGGATCCCTCATTTTATCAATTAACTCTTCAATTTCAAGTTTGTTTCCCACAATGTTATCAATTAGAACCTCTTGACTACCAGGTGTGGTTTTGGGAAACTATAGAAGGGTTAGGTGGAGGGATAGGAAGAACAAGAGGGTTTTATGGAGCGTTAGGAGGAGGAGAAACTATATGGTTATGTGGAGGATTATGAGTTTTAGCAAGATGGGATGTCAAAAATAAATAAATTACATTTAAAAGCTAGGGTTAAATAATGAAAATTATAAAAAATTAAGGTTAAATAGGGAAGATTTCAATCACTTACCTCTCTTATGCAGTGGCATCATTAATAAATAGGCTCGTGGTATGAATCTGGTTGGTTCCTCATACTCTCTGGTGTATTCCATGCAAAACATGATCATAGAAGCTAGGGGAGAGCGAGGGAACTCAAATGTAAAATGAGGATTTTGCATTCAGGTTTCCATTTTTTTTTCAACACCCATGTAACATGATTGCACTATTAATGAGATTACATTATTATAAATTACAATAATGTGATCATGTTATTAATGTGATTGCATTATTGTTCAATATAACATGATCACGTTATGGCTTAGTAATCATCGAGCCTAAATTTAAATAATGTGATCACATTAATTAAATAACATGATCACATTATTAATTAATGCGATCGTGTTATCGATAATATCCATGGAATTGTCCCCTAACTCCATGCACTTACCCTTGTATAAAGATTTATATTTAATTTTGTTTAATTACAAATAAAATAGATACATATTTACACAATACTAATAAGTAGATCTTCATCAAAATAAATCTTATATATGTTCATGTTGTCGTTTATTATTTTATCCAGTATAGTCTTTTGAACCTTTCATAAGTTAAGGTCTATTCAGTGATAATTTTATTTTATGTCTTCTTGTACACATTTCTAAACATCTATAGAAAGGTTTTTTGTAAGTTATACATACTACCACAACAAAGAAAGATTTAAGATGAATACAAATTTAACCATATTTCCAACAATAAGTAGTATGTAGTTTATATCTCTCACCTTTGTGAAAAAATCTCTTTGAATGGCATACTTATCACCATATTTATTTTTACACTTGAAAAAGAGGTTTATTTCATATCACTTCCTAAAATTATCATGATCAAGTTGGGTCATTGATCATTTCCTATAAATATTTATGGATGATAGCCTCCCACTTGAAATGTAAGGGGAAAGAGGAAGATTATGTTCAAGATGTCAATGAAAATTGAAACCTCTAGATGTAGTCTACACCCATTGATTGCAACCAAATATTAAGTAAATCCAAAAGGTTCATCTTACTTCTTCCATTTGGTATATCTAGTATGTGTGATCACCAACTCTAATAAAATGTTTATAAATAATTTTTAACAAGTTTAAATTGAAGAAATAGTTTTTAAAGTGTATAATTTACTTAATAAATATTTTCTAAGATGTATCTCTTGGTTTCCATACATATTCTAAAATTCAAATAAAAGTCTTGAAGTATGTAAGTCTATTTATATATTAAAATCAAATATATTAATACAAAATAATTCATACTTACAATTTATTATGAGATATCGATGAGATGGGGGTTTATAGGTAAAGCAACTTGGTTATTATATGCATCACCTAAGTTCAAATCTCAAAAGTATTAAAAGGTCGGTTATGACCATTTCATTGGTATTGGTCGGTTATGATCGTATTGGTAGTATTCGTCAATTGTGACAATATTATGCATATTTTTGGTATTTTTAGGCCGGTTGTGGCCATATTGGTGGTATTCACCGATTGTGGCCGATAGTATTCTCGAACCGATTGTGATTGTATTGGTGGTATTCATTGATTATAATGAATTTGTACGTAATATTGATATTCACCAATTATAACAATATTAAATATAGTTCTGAAATTAATTGATTGTAACCATTAACCGATTGTAACAATATTAAATATAATGCTGAAATTAATTGATTGTAACCGTTAATATATCTGATTAATTACTTCAATCAAAGGCTCCATAATAATCTAATAATTTATTAAAAAACTATTATAAAAAAATCTAATTCTAAATTTAATTAATAATATAATAAAAAACATTCTACAACCCATAATAAATATGAAACCTTAAAATTTCCATTATAATTTTAAATATATAATTAAAAATCTACAATAATTAAAAATAAATCTAAAATAAATAAAAACAAACAAACAAAATTAAAAACTTTGAATCATTTTACATTTATAATATGACTTGCAAAGCACCAATGTACCCTACCCTGCTCCATGTCGGCAACTATTTTATACTCATTATATGACTTTTAAAACACTAAATTCCAATGAGGATTATTACAAAACAAACCAAAAAGTTTAGGTACAACCATACCATTTTATAAAAAATAAGGAAATTAAATATTAAAACATGCAAACTACCAATACATATTTAAATTTAGATGTCTGAAGAAATGTATTATATTTATTTACTCAAATTGTCCCCTGCATCCAATCAACTCTATGTAGACTACCAATACATGTCTAAATTTAATGTCTAAAGAAATATATTATATTTATTTACTCAAGTTATCCCCTCCATCCAGTCAACTATGTGATTCCCTCACCAAGATGCCTTACAAGTTTTTCATTTTCATCTGAAATGCTTAATATATAAACCTTAAAATTGTGTTTAAATCATTATCTATATATATATATATATATATATATATATAAAATTATACATGAAACAAAGGAAAGTGTTTTATCTTTATCCTTAGATCTTAATGGTATGAGACCGGATTTCCTCTAACTATAAGTGGTTGTCATTTGATTCATTTGGTTGACAATAATTTCATTATGAGATTTAAAATAGATTTTTTGGCACTCCCAAATTCAAGGCATCCTCAAGCTATTATATAAGTTCTTAATATTCTATAATGTGATGCAAGATACTCTTATCTCTAGCAATAATCCCTCTTTCTTTTATCTCCATGATCTTAACATTAAATATTATAAAGATAACATATATATTATCATCATTTTTATTAGAGATTTTATGAATTTGAAGGGTTTAATAATAAGATATATTGAACATATAAACTATAAAATTAACAAAAAAAAAAGAAAAATTAAAATTACTTTTTAACACAATCTTATCAAATTTAATAAGTACTTAAAACTATTTCAAATATAAAATAATATGATTCTATACACATGCATAAGAACTTGAGAGGTTTCCTTGTTTCAAAAGAGGGAGTTATCCTTTTCAATTTATTCTAATGAATGGAAATTAAATGAACAAAATAAAACTCAATCAAAATTGATCATTCATTCAAGATTAAGTATTTATAATTTAAGAAGATTGGGCTTTCAGAAAAATAGGTGTATTTTTTTTAAGGTTTTTTAAAAATCCTAATCTTATTATATTATTGTCTATGAGAATTTAATCATTCATTACCTATTAATGTGCATCTACAATTAAATACTTTACATACAAAATCACTCATTAGAAATTATATATCATTTATATGACTGTTGTAAGTGTATTAAATGAGTACCTTAAGAATATTTCAAGTGATAGTGGTCAAAATCATATCATAGAGCTACAAAAGAGCACAAAATGTATAACATTATTCCTTATAGGTCCAAATGTTTTAAGAAAAACTATAATATTTTCATTACAATTTGACATTTAGAACATACTTGAAATGTATTTGTAAAGTGTAAGTTTATTTGTTTATAACATTCAGAATATATTTTTATCCACATCAGTGCTTCTTTATTTAAATTCTTGAATGATCATACCATAATTTTTGGATAACATAACAATTGATAGTAAAATATATTGGGGGTATTGAGTTTCTTGTTGTCAACATAATCTTCTATAACACATAAAATATCTTCAAATCAGAATATATTTATATTGAATTGTGTAGCTGATAATTAATGTACATGATATTTAATCTACAAAGAAAGATTCTTTAGAGATAGACTTAATAACATTGATGATGGAACCATATAATTCTTCTTCTATGTCTATTACCACATTTGTTTGACTTATAAAACTCCCACCGCAAACCCCAAAATAATTAAATATAGACCTTCAAAAATTGAAATCGTAATTTTCATTTTCATTTTCATTTTTATAACATAGTTATGTTCAAGCCATATCATGTTTCATCCATCTATTGTTATGGTTGTGATCTAACAATCAAGAGGTTTTTGTGTATTGAAAGGAAGATCAAATCAAACCAAAAATAAGGTCATTGAGTTTTACAACTATGCTCCAACTAAAATGAAATTGAAAATTTAAGCACTCCCAAAATCATTTGTTTTATATTATTATATGAACCTTTCTTTCCTCTCTAAATAAAAACAATGGTTATAGTCATCTATTTGTGCTATTGGACCCATCTGTAGAGTTTTTTTTAAGTGCATATGTACACAAATAACAATTAATACGAAACCCTCATCTACCATTGAAGCACTCGACAATGTCAATATGGCATGGGACAAAACCATTGATATAAATCTCTTTCAATCTATTGTTTGAGCTTATTGGGTTAGAAACCCACTGGGCTTATGAGTTGTTTAACAAATGGATTTAAAAACATGACATTTTAATATTATAAACTTAAGCACTTGTTTCCCATTGAAGCATAAAACAAATAGAAAAAAATCAAAATTCTTCAAATTCATATTTCGTAATTTAAATTATAAAAATAAAACAAAAAATATATATATTTTAAGAGAGAGAAAATCAAATTAACTAACATTTAAAAAAAAGATATTTATTTTAATGAAATGAAAAATTGAAAAAAAAAATGACAACCAAAAAATTATAACAAGATTATGTTGCATTTTGTTTGAGTGACCGAAAGAGTTTGAATCCAATTCTGAGTATAAGAAATAGTGAGAGGCAAGAAAATGTTTTAAGAATTTTTAAGTGATCAATATGTTGCTTTTTTTTTGAGTGACGGATAGAGTTTGAATCCAACTCTGAGTATAAGAAATAGTGAAAGGCAAGAAATTGTTTTAAGAATTTTTAAGTAATGAATATGTGTAATGAGTGCTTTGATTTATAATTAGAACCATTGCACTGACACAATGAATTCAAACTTTTTCAGATCTTCAATCCTATGAGGAACTGCTCTCACAAACCGTAACCGTAACTGTAAAAGCTTGTTATTTTCGTTTCCTTCAATTTTCCGTTCTATAATCCCACATTGATAGGAAAATAAATAATGCTGGTATTTATGTTCCAATCCAATTTTATAACACTTAAAGTTTGTATTGGGTGATTTTGCTAAGAATCATATAATATGTGGAGAGGCATAACACTCTGCAATTGAAAATTTATGACTTAATGTGAGATTGGCAATATTTGTGGGCGATAGCAATTAATGTTATGCAAAAATATTGTGTATAACTTACACCTAAATAGGTGATATAATGGTGGTGGTGTTTTCTTTTTTTTTAAATTTATTTAGGTGTTTTTTTTGAGAAATTAGATAATTTTGTTGTGTTGATATTTTTTTGTTTAAATATTTTGTGTATGGGATTCATTTTAGTTTAAGACAAGTAATTATAAATGTTATCATTTTTTTTTTTTTCATATTAACATTTGATATATATATATATGAAATAAATTCAACTATCTTTACTTGTACGGATTTTTAAAAAAAAGAAAACGACAATAAGACAAAACGAGTAAAGTTCACTTTTATATTTAGAAGCTGTTTTTTCGTATTTTTTATTACTAGTTAGTTGTATACAAAAACTCAGCAGCGTTTCTATTTTTAGAAAACGTGAAATTGAATTTCTATTTTTGTAAAAGGTTTCAGATTTAAATAAAAAGCACTTCGTCTGCATTAAATATAAATCTATTCTCCGATTTCCTTTTTTTTGAGCCAGATTACATTAAATTTCAACGGAGCTCAAGCCATGGTTGTGTGCATTATCTTCTCATGAGTATATCAACGATTGTTCCATCCACGGTATAAGTAGCAAGGGCAGGCCTTTAACTTTCTTCTGCAAAACTTGTCCTTCAAGCGGCCCTTTGTGCAAAGATTGCGTGGCTGCCACTCATTCTTCCCACTGTGTTTTACGAGTAAGGAAGACATCCAGACGCGATTCCATAAAAAAGGTTGACATTGAGGCTCATATGAGTGACAGTCATGAGATTTTTCCATACCCATGGAACAGTGAGCAAGTCTTTTTTCTTCGAAAGTCTTCTTCATCTTCCCTTAATAGTAATAGTAATAGTAATAGCTGCTGCAGAGTGGGCAAAAAAATATTTCATGAAGAAAAGAAACATGTGTTGTATTGCTCGATTGAATGTAAGTATGTGGGCGATAAACAGGACGCTTTTTGGGAGTTTGTGGATAAAACAGTGGAAGATTATAGTGAAAGTGAGTGGGAGGAGGTGAGGAAACTGAAACGTCCTCTCACATATTTGTACATGCAATATAATTTACCACCTTTCGACTGGTCGAAATATGCAACAAAATCCAGGGAAGAAGTGAGGAAGTCCCTGCGTTTGGATGATGAGTAGGGACTATGCTATCAAGCTTTTTTTTCTTTGTTGTTGTATTAGCCCTTCGATGACCCTTCTCAACACAATTTATGCTATTTCAATTTACAGAATATTTGTGGAGAACATCTTTCTTTATCTTTGATTTTTAAAGATTGAAAAGCATTTTCTTATTAATATAAAAATTTGATGTTTTAATATGTTTTAGACTTCATTTAAATATGATTTCGTATTGCAAAACTTTTTAAAATCTTTTCATGTTGGAAAAGAATTGTGATTACTTGCTCTTATAAATTATCATGAAGGATTTCGAGTTAATAACATGAATCATGTTTCAGAAAAAGATAAGGAGGATGAATCATGTTACAGTCAAATATGGGTATGTAGGGTGGATTTTGGGGTGTGTTTGGAACATTAATTGTTAAAAGGCATTGGAGAAGAAGATACATTCAACTCTTAGATGAGATTGTCATTAGTTTCGCAGATAGATTGAGATTGTAATAATAGTTGTATAGATTGTCATTTCTATTTGAATGAAAATTAAACATAATGGTATTGTACTAATATTCAACCATAAGGATTCATGATTGATTTAGTAATGAATTTGCAAAGTTTGTTGTTGTTTTATATATATATATATATATAGAGGGTGTGAATGTGTAGTTTTTTTTAGTTGAATGTTAATAATGAAATAATATATTAAAAATGTGTTGAATGTTAATAATTAAATATTTGATTTATATTTTTAAAATTTAAATTATTTTATGTAAATATTAATGTTAAAATTGAAATAATGGTAATAAAAATATATCTTAGTTTGATTAGTGAGAATGATATTATATTATAATTGTTCCAATTTTTTTTTCTATAATATTATGGATATACATAAAATAAAAGAGGTTAGGTTGGAATTGAATTTTATGTTTGGTGAAAAACATCATTTCATCTTTAACATCAAGTTAAAGGAAGACAAAGAAGGTTGATTATTTATGGATTCAAAATTATATAATAAAATTTAATATAATGTAATATTTACATATACTTAACATATTATTAAATAATATTCATCTTTCTTAACCATGGGTTTCTCTAGTTATAAATTTATTTAATAAATTATATATTATTTATAATTTTTTTGAACTCCATTTTACTATTTATTTATGTTATGAATTTTATTTTATTTGAGGTACTTTTGTTATATAAAAAATAAACTATATTTGAAATCTAATAAATAATGTTTAATTAATTGTTTATTGATTAAGCATATGTACAAATATGGGAAATGTTACACTTAGTTTTTATATGGCTAAAGGTGAGGGCTTTGACAGGAACCCACAATCCACTACAAAGAAGACATGCCATCCTTTAAGCGCTGAAAGGGCCAACAACCACCAAAAAAACTAAAATACAAACCCAACTATAACCCTCTAAGAATACAACATCTGAACCAAAAAACAAAAATCAATAAGAAAACAACAAAATAGCCAACCTTTAACCAAGATTTTGTCAACATTTAGCAAAGAAACCACCAGTCAGCAGGAAAATGAAGACAAATCAAAAAGCCAAAATCGACCAATGAGGCAATAAAAGGCCAAACTTCTAGAAGGACAATAGGATGCCCAACTAGGGAAGTAAAGAAATCAACAAATTAATTGGTGGTCAGGGCCAATCTTCTACCACATTAGGAGAGGATGCCTTCCATCATCCATTGAGACCCATCCTTCACCAAATACTCTACTTTAGACCTCAAAATTTCAGCCTCTATTCATTGACCTTACTTTCTAATTGATAAGTCTAAAAGAGGTTTAGAACTCATTGTTAGAGGGTGAGAAGGGGAAACATTGAAAACCAGTGGAAAAGGGGAGCTTAAAGACACCACCAGATTAGG
The DNA here is from genome assembly GCA_037957365.1 of Torreya grandis. NCBI lineage: Eukaryota > Viridiplantae > Streptophyta > Pinopsida > Cupressales > Taxaceae > Torreya > Torreya grandis. The sequence continues at coordinate 765,988 of JARHVA010001430.1, read as the reverse complement.
ACCCTGCCTTGGAAGGACCTCCATCCTAAGGGAGAATCCATAGCTAAGGAGATAGATAGATAAGAACTAGATAGACAAAATAAGATGCCATGATTTTGCCAAATGAAATCTTGATCCAAAGCCCCAACTTTATTCCTTCAAACTAGTTAAGAATGAGAAGATGGGAATTGAGGGTCCTTATAAGAACACCCAAAAGCATAATGCCCAATAATATTACAATGAAAACATCTGAAAGGAAGTCATTCAAAATTGAGATACTTAGTCCATGATCCATGGGAAAAGCTAAGAGTGACTAAATGAAAAAGAGGTTTAGAGCTCGGTGAACAATAGTACAAGTTCTCATAAATCTGCTTCCCACATAAATATCTTCTAGCTTCACAAAAGATCCAATCTGATTAATCAACAACATAATGTGTTCCTCTTTTCTCATAAAGGTAGGGGATTATACAATCTAATCCAAAGGGGAGCTATTGACCTTTCTAATTTTTTGAGTGAAATAAGGGCAACCAAAGGCAAAAAAGAATTGAAAGTTACAAAAAAAACTGTGGTGCTGAAGTCCATATAAAATCTTGAGCAAAGGCACTTTGGAACACTTGGAAAAAACCATGACCGAGTAAATAAAAAGGAGGAACAGCCAAAGAAATACACACCAATGAGGCCCAAGTGGAAAGATAAAAGAGCTAGATGGGAGAGTCCATGCACTAACCAAACAAGCAACAACTACCAATCTCTCCATATCACGATTACCTTGATCCAAAAAGACTAAATCCAAGGTCTAAATTGAGAAATGAATATGAATGTATCCCAATATAAAGGAGGGAGGGGAAGAGGATATATCATGGGATAGAGAATACCTAACTCCAGCTTCCACATGCACCATGGCAGGAATTGTCTTGTTAGACCCAAAATAAAGTTGGGATTTGAAGAAAGAACTAAATTAGTGGAAGGGATTCCCAACATTATTACATCTATAAAAAAAACCCATCTGTGCAAAAAACTTTTTACAACAAGATCAATTAACAAGGAACATGCAAGAACCTGAGGAACAATAGGGGACAAAGCCACACTTTTGGATCAGCCCTTGATTGTAATTGACGATGAAGGCCTTAAAATATCAAGTAAAGAAATAAAATCCTTATACACCACTCCCTTAACATTAGGAGATCTGAAAAGGTCCTTAGAGAATCCTGGTAAAGGCACCAATAGAGACACTACCTATGGAGCAAGGGCAAAGGCTAGGAAGGCACAATAGACTTAGAAAGAAAGCCCTTAATTGATGACTCAATGATGGTGCTTGGGGTGAACCTTGGCTCTTTAGAGGAGTCAAGGTTAAGGAAACCTATTTTCAACTTGAAACCAACTCTGAGAAGAGGTTTGGACATCATGTAGTATTCACGCTACAACAGTTGACATAGGAAACTAGCTTTTGTATGGCCACTATCTCTTACTACATTGAAATTTGAGTCTCCTCATCATCCACATCATCAAATACATTTAATCTCAGAAAAAAAAACCCTGAAGATTTCAAACTAGAGAATTGCTTTAGGCACCCATTGGAACAAGGATTTTGAATTTTTCTTCTGTCACATGGCAAATGAGTAGTTTTAATTTTTCTAATTACACTCGTCTTATCTATGTGTTGCTTATAAATTTTTCTCTACAATATGGACCTAAAAATTCATGTTTGGCATTTTGATTCATGTCATATTAAAACACAGAGTTTAATTTATGAGGCTTCCAAGACCATAAAAACAATCCTAACAATCTCTTACTATTGTACACACGCTCTTGAAAGTTTGTCAAGATTGTACAAATATTATTGCAAGATAATCTTCACTTACAAATACATTCATTACATTTTTATTTTTCCTTTTCTCTTTATCCTTTTCCTGATTTCACACATTCTAACTTCTATCTTCCTACAATAAATTAAATATTCTTAACTTATATATCATAAAAAGTAATTGGAGCTCTATTTACTAAAAAAGTCCATGAATTAATTAGTGTAAAACACATTTAAATGGATGATTGAAATTTTGCAATTTCCTTTTACATTATTTCCAACTAGTTTCAATAAATTCCATGTATTTACTCACCATGTTGATGCCCTAAATTATCAATAAAAGTGATGAAAATTAAAAAAAAATACAATACAATATTAATTAATTATTTTAATACATATTACATAATTAAATAATAACTTCATCTAGTTAAACCAGAGGTTTATTCGATGGGGTAAAGCCCTAAAATTCATCTCATAAAAGACCATGTAAATGCTTCTTGTGGCTACGTCTGTATTAAAAGCAATGGTGTTTGGTATGCAGGAGGGATTGGTAATGCTAAGGTGTAGTGCAAGGGTGAGGTTCATCACCGGACCAGGTAACACATGGTCATGGATGTGGACGCATATCTTGGCTTTATTTTTTATTTTGCTTATTTTAAGTTTGTGGGGATTTATACGAAAATATGCCCAACCGAGGCTCACACTGTCCTCAGTCCCTTTAATTTCAAAAATAACACCACAGTAGAACAGATTAGTAGAGTCTTTTCCCATGGCTGTATCACTACATGCAAAAATGTGCCCCTACTACAAGACTTTCAATACAGAGTGGTGCATGAGAATGTGCACGATGGAAAAGTTTATATGAGTTGGCCTTGCTCAGTTCAAAGTCTCAGTTGTAATCCATTTCATGATTTTATCCAAAGCGGTGAGAACTCTCTTCCTTGAATCTGCTTGTAAAATACTATTTTCTCCAATTACAATCAATAGAAAGTAGAAGTAGAAGCAGAAGTAGCTACATTTAAGGGTTCCTTTACTTCTTTCTCAAATGTTTGTGCTGGCGTGGGTGGGGGATGCAGAAGGATTTCAAACCTGTTGTTATAAAAAATGCCAGAGGAGGCAGAGGTCAAACGGGTGGCCTTAACCTCATTTGAAAGTCAGTATGGGTGGGACAACCTACGTGCCTTAAATTTAGGTGTACAGTAAAGATCATTCTTTAGTCACAATCTTGGATTGAATTTAAACAATTTACCAAATTATATAATCCAGCACAATTTTGAGAAGAGCAGCTTAGAGAGCCCAAACATAGATATTTAGAGGAATCGATCACTACCAAAGGACATTGAAAAGTGTATTGACATCCCATGGAGTAGGGCATCCAGTCAGCATGCAGAGTGGACAGTAATAATACCATCCGTGTGTGGGACATTGAGGCTGGGAAGTGCCTCCATTATAATAAGTTTAATGATACCATGAGTACAAATTTTTCAAGTAGGCACTTTCAAAAGAGCCCCAAAGTCTTTCTTCTGAGTGGTAATATTGCGACTATTTAAGAGAAATGTTTGTTATATGTGTGAGATTTTAGACTGCCTCATAGTTTCTCATTGGGAAGCAAAAAGACATTGATACAATGTGTCAAAGTTATTGATAAGGTGGTTTATATTTGGGATGATTTGAATGAGAAAGAGTTTGATTTAAGGACGGCTGGAGTTGTGGAGTGTAGAAAATGCTGCACATACACATGCACATCTTCTCTTATTTAGTATTTTGTTTTATTGTTATTAGATAATATTTTTAAGTTGAAGGTTTATACGGTGGGGTAAAGCTTTAGGGTTCATCTTACAAGAGATAAAAATAGAGAATATTCAGTGGATAATTAGTACACAAAAATTTGAGGTGGTTGTTTGACAGCTGGTAGGCAGAGTGGATATATATTTTTATGGTGTATTGCTGCCAATATTATCTTGAGCTGACAATGTGACTTTTTGGATGAGATATCATGTTTGAGAACATGACAACACTGAAGAAACATCAAGCAGTTTCTCTCAAAGTGTGTTTTGATCTTTCAGCTTTCTACCATCGCAGTTTCAAGGGCTACCAAGATAAAAAAAATTTATCAATTTTATAAGGAATGTGACATTTATGGCACCGTAGATTTCATCTTTGACAACATTTTAATTGTGTTTCTGATCTACAATCTTCTCATTAAAAAAACCATTAGAATAGAAAACCAAAAGAATATATTCACATCTCAAGGTAGAATTGATCCAAATCAAAATACATGTATTTATATTCAAAATTTCACTGTTACTATAGTGCCCGATCTAGGTCCAGTAAACAACTTATTCATAACATATTTGGGGAGGCCATGGAGAGAATAATATCACATAGTGTATATTAAATCATTCATAGATGATATGGTTCAACTTGAGGTTGGCTCAAGTGGTCCACATATTTTGCTTTGAGTATGCTCTATTATGGAAAATATATGAACTAGAAAGCAGGGACAACAACTATAGAGTGAATTCAATGGCCTAGTTATTGGGTAATGAACATTTCTAATGCTCAAGTTTTTACCATGACAATAAAATATTAAATAAATTTTAAATAAAATAAATTATGTAGGAGACAAATTGCATTTAAAATGAGTTTTGGCACTTGTTTTTAAAGTTTCAATTACTTTTTAACATATAATATATAGTATAATAATATTAATAATATAAATATATTAATAGTATATATAATATTATTTATTAATTTATAAAATATTATATATAAATATATATTTTTTGTATAAATATTTACTATTTAACACAAAATTTTAATATTTATTTTGTATAATATATATTATATTTTTTTGGTTGATTATAATATAGACTATATTAATATAACATATATTATTTTATTTAATACACTGCACTATAATTAAATCAATCTTTCACCTTTTAAATTATAAAACTAAAAATATTTTTGAGGAATTATTGTGTATAGACCTTAGCTTTTCCCTTTCATACCTTTTTGTTATTATTTATACTCACTGAAAAAAAAAAGCATCTCCTCCCTAAAAATTTCAATATCCTACAAAAGAGCACACAAATTCATAATTTACCACCATTTCTACACAAAAAATGATACAAGGTAAGTGTCCATGGGTTTCAAGTGAGATATGAGGTAAGTGTCAATGGGTTCTAAGAGAAAATTACTAGGTAGAGCTCATGTATATTTGGTCATTTATTTTTTTGCAGGTTACTAGGTAGGGCTCGGGGAACCATCGTCCTATGTCACCATGTAGAGCCAAGGAAGTGGAAAGCAATTTTTTCTCTCGTGTTCTTCTTGCTAAGGTGATTTTATTAGTATGAAAGATTATTATCATTTATTTTATTTACACCAGATAAATCTATACTATTATATGTTGCACTAGCTAGATCTAAAATGATTTCATATTCTATAGATGTTTGGCATTCAATTAATCATGAATTTATAATAATCTTGGTATTGATGATTAGACATTCACACAAGCTTCAAGCAATGTTCATTTCCTAATACACGTTGCCTATCGAGATGAAGTGATCGAACTGGGTGTAACAAAGTTGATAAATTGTTGAGTGATTTTTTTTTGCTATGTATCAATCATCCCATCTAACAAACTCAAGTAGGGAAATAAAATCCTTGTGCACTACTCCTTTACCATTTGGAGAGTTAAAAATTTCCTTAGAGAAGACTAGTGAAGGCACCAATAGATACACTACGTGGGGAGAAGGGGCAAAGGTTAGGAAGGTACAACAGAGTTAGCAGGAGAGCCCTTAATTGATGGCTCGATGGTGTTTTTTGGGGTGAACCTTTACTCTTTAGAGGAGCCAAGGTTAAGAAAACCTATTTACAAACCAAGGCCAAAAAGAGATTTGGATGTCCTAGGATCCATGCTACAACAATCAGCATAGGAAACTAACTTCTATACGACCAATGTCTCCAACTGCATTAAAAGTTGAGTGTCCTCATCATCCACATCTTCAATATCATAAACAAAAGTTGAAGCTTTCAAACCATAGAATCACTTTAGGCACCCATTGGAACAAGAATGAGCTAGATTTTTTTAATGTTAAAATTATGTCCTTGCATAGTAAATGAGCCATGCTTTAAATTTTCTAACTACACTCTTATTTTGTTTATATGTTTTCTCTAAATATGTCTCTACAATATGGACCTAAAAATCCATATTTGACATTTTGATTCATGCCATACTAGAATTTAGAGTTTAATTTATGAGGCTTTTATGACCATAAAAATAGTTCCAACAATCTTCTATTATTATACACATATTCCTGAAAATTTAATAAAATTATACAAATATTCGTAAAAGATGATCATCATTTACAAATAAATTCCTTAAATTTTTTCATTTCACATATTGTAACTTCCATCTTCTTACAATAAATTAAATATTCTTAATTTATATTATTACCAAAAAAATAATTGGAGATCTTAATACTAAAGAAGTCCATAAATTAATTAGTGTAAAACTCATTTGAGTGAGTCCATACATAATTGGAATACATATTATCATGATTTATTTATAATTATGGTGTATCATGTCAACTAAAAAATTGAAAACCAAGTTGTAAATGATATACAAATGCACTCAAAACATCCCTTTGTTACATCTATCATCATCATGGCTAAGTGTGCTAGCAAGCAAAATAAATAAAGTAATATAAATAATAAAATTGGATACATATGATAAAATGACCACATAATAAAAATGAGAATATAGTATATAACTTTTGACTCTTTAAGTCACCTTGATCCCTTGTGAAAAAATTAGAGCTTCATGTGCCAAATCAGCTTGCATAATGCTTTTTGGGAGCAATTTCATAAGGCTAAATCATGCTCATTTCTCTCAAAAACTTGTAAGATGGTAGTCAAATGTTAGGGGAATAAAATGGTGAATGTGGTTTTAAATAATTATTTCTCACTTGAAAATATTTCAGTCATGAAAACTACCCAATGTGTAGATGTTTGTGTTATCAGTTGTCAAATCACCCTACGTAACATTTTTCAAACACATTTCCTTAAAACCAGATGAAGTTCAATCACCTTAAAATTTATCATGATGATATAGAAATTTTGGAATAATATGAAGGTCAATAAATTTGTATAAAATTGGATCCTAGTGTAAAATGCATAGGGTTAAATTTGGCTTCTGGGATAGTTTTTAGATATAGCCAATACACACGTTTCAAGTTCATTTTTGTGGTGGTAAAGAAGGTTAAATCTTGTTCAAATTAGTCATGGTGATTTATAAATTTCATTAGAGTGAAAAAATATAGTGATCAAATATTCAATATAGTGTGTGGAATGTAAAACCATCAAAATTAACTTATGTGCTAGTTTTTACTTAGTAATTTTTTGCATCTCCTAGTTGCTAAATTGGCCTAGTAAGCACTTTTGCAACCCATTTTATCAAGACCAAATGAAGTATAAATTCCATAAAAATTTATGTGGTGGTTCCCTAATGAGTTTATGAGAATTGAGATATATTCCTTTATTTTTAATAAAATATTACTTTCTTAATTTTGATTACCTATTACATTACATTTATTTCGTCTTATAATTATTTACATATTTTTTATATTATTATAAAAAATGTAGTTTGTTATTTTTTATAATATTTATTATTAAAGTATTTTTTCTATTTTCACTTTTATTATATTCAATTTTGATTGAAAGTTTTATATATATATATATATATATATATTTGATGTTAATCTTTTATGTAGTTTATAGATGTTTGGGTTTTATGTGGAATTTGGGTATTTCTCAACTTTTTATTTATAATTTATTTTTTAAAATTAAAAATAATTTTTCATTTTTAATGATTAGTTAAAATAAAAATAAAAAAATTAAAGTTATGATTTATTTTGCAATACATATAAAATTGTAAAATATAATGATTTAGAAAAAAAAACTCTATTAAATGCTGGGTGAATATACACACACACACACACACACACACATACACAAGTGTTGATGGTCGAACTTAATTCCTCAAGTTACCAATATTTTTTATTATTAATTAGTTATATAAAAACTCAAGAGAATGGATTAAAATAGAAAGCAAATAATAATATAAAACTATGTAAGTTGGATATATATTATAAGCTATTTTTTAATATTTTCTATTTTTAATTAGTTGTATAAAAAAACTAAGCAGTGTTTTTATTTCATTTCTATTTTTATAACAAAGTTTAGATTTAAATAAAAATCTCTTTACTTACTATATAAATTTATTGATTGATTTTATTTTTCATATTAATAATATTTATCATTTAAAAAATTAAGTACTCATCTTTTTGCTATACTTATTATATTTATCATATACTACTTATCATATCATTACAATAAATTTTAATATTTTATATTCAAATTTATGTTTAAATATCATATTTTTATATATAAATTTTTATCTTAATTTTATTAAATAATTTAACTTAATTTAAATTAAAATAAAATATAGCATTAACATTTAATTAGATAATGTTAACATCAAAGTTAAATTGAAACTTTCTTTGAAGAATTGAAATGTTATTACACATTATTTGAACTATTCCAACTTATTTCTTTTCTTCTACAATAAAATGATGGAAATGATAATTTTGAAAAAAAAACAAAATTTAATAATATCCAATGAATCTCATAAATTTTTTGAACCTCATGCACATCTTAAGGTATAGGCCAATCCATAATTACATGAATATTGTCCATATGCAATTCTATGCCATATTATGATATGACCTGACTTAGGTGACACACTTATATTTGAAAGAAAACATATTTGGACAAACTTCATAAATATTATGATACCTAAGCCATTACATTACTAATGCTTTTTTTTTCCGCTATAATATATTAAAATCTTTTTAAATAAAATTACCATAAATTTTATTTAGATGTTTTTAAATAAATTATTTTTGATATTCATAAAATATTTTTAGTATATTTATAATTTTAAATAATAAAAATGTGAATTCATAGTGATTGTGACAATTCTTAAATATATTGTTATAGAATATTTTACTCATGAATTTTTAGTTAATGGTATTCTTTTCTTAAATTTATTTTTAAAAATATAGTTGCCCAATACATTTGATTGAAGATATCATTAATGTGAGGTAGTGGATATCATTTTAATAGTTTCCTTATTTAACATGTAGAGACAAAATGTTGAATCCTTAATTTTTATGAACACTATTTGCTTACTTTTGATAGGATTTTAGGGTGGATCAACAATTTTAAAAATATTTCATACATTTATGATTTCAACTCAAATATTTTTTTGGTCATCAATTTTTAAAGATCCTTCGACTTAGGCTAAAATCTAGGTACAAACAATGTCTATTGAGAATTCAAACTCTCGTTTTTTGGAAAATGTCCATTTCAATCATCTAGAAATACATCTCACTACTCGTACAACAAAAGATAGTATTCAAAAGTAGGCTCATTCAAATCTCTTATATCACCTATATGCACTAGATAAAAATGCATCCCCTTTTATGTGACCTCTTCAATTGCATGTTTGAAATCTATTACAAGTTAATTGGTCACTTGAACCCCTACACATTGAGTGAGTTTTTTTATTTCAGGTGGCATGCCATTGTTTTGGACATGCAATCAACCTTCAGCCTATGTTTTCATATCTAGTTCACCTTGGGTATTACATCATAAAATCTCAAAGGGGTTAAAGAGAGGCTTACTTTAGTGGAGAAGCTATATAATTGTAGCTTAGTTTCAAATAGACACTACTTAAATGATAGAATATTTACGTTCAATTGTGCTAGTAGAAATTAATGTAAATGATCTATAAGTTGCACAGAAAGTTTTTATAGAGATAGATTTAATAACATTTATAATAGAGCTATATAATTATTAATCGTTTTATATTATCGTATTTGTCTATTTATAAAATATTCATGACTATAAAAAATAAATAAATATAATCTTTCAAAATTTTACATCATTAGTTGTATTTTTTTATTTCATTTTTATATAAGAATAGTTATGTTGGAACTATAACTTGTTTCCTCTCTATTCACTGCCATGCTCGTGGTATAGTCGTTAAGAAATATATTATCAAATTAAACAAAAAATAATCTCTCGAATTTTATAACTATACTTCCATTAAACATAAACTACAAATTTTTAAATACTCAAAATTATTTGTTTAATATTATTTTATGATTAAAAAAAAATTATAATGAAAATATGATTACAATAAAAAAAATATCTAAAACGTCGATAATGTCAAAATAACATAAGATCAAATCATTGATATAGAACCCTTTTGAATTATTGTTTTAGTTTATTGGATTTAAAACCGCTAAACTCATGATTTATGTAAGAAATGAAATTAAAGACATGACATTTTAACATTATTAATGTAAACCCGCCTCTGCTATTGAAGCAGGGGTCAATAGAGTAAAACCCAAATTCCTAAAACACATATTTCACAATTTTAAACTAAAAATGTTAACAAAAATGAAAATATTATAGGATAGAGAAATTCAAAGGAACCAATTAACATTACAAACATTCAATATAAACAATGCATATTATAACACAGAGCTTTGAAGATGTTAATAGTAATAGATCATTCAACATGGTCTATAATACTTGATTAGAGAGAGATTCATTTGTATATTATATTAGGACTACCTAAATGGGGTCAAGAAGGAAAATAATTTATCGTATATTGTATGTTATTTGGCATGTGCCAAAATACATTATTAAAATTACATTCAATAAAAATGTTGATTGTTGTCAGTGTCTTATAGATTTCATTGTAAGTTGTTTATCCTCGGATACTTGGAATGTAACCAACTATTTCCAATGTTGCATTGGATATTGGGACTTGGTGGATTAATGAAGGTAAATCTAGTGAAACATGGCTATAGCTCAAGACATTGTGAATTCAAAAGATATTATTTCTTGTTTGATGTCAATAAAAAGATTAACCATGTTTGCACATATAACTATTCAATGATGTGTAGGGTTATTAACAACACATGCATGTTTTTTTATATTTTTATTAAAAAATATTTCTACTTTAGTTTGTTGTAATTTTTCAATGTACAATTGCTTTAATAATTATAACTAAAGAATTTAATTTTATATTCATTTAAATTAGTGTTATAAAATATTGTGTTTAATTATCTTAATTTATGATATGGGTTTGTGGAATATTGTTTTGTTTCTCTAGATATAAAATCACTTGCTTTAGTAATATATATGTAAAGTTATTTTTAAAATTTTATTAAAATAATATTTAATAAAAAAATGACAATGCGTTGAGTTGAAAGACCATTGACCAAAATATATATGGCAAAATTGAATTAGTCATATCCAATGGTGCTGCCCCACGACTATCTAATGTCTTTGAGATTACACATGGGTATTTTGAATGGAAAAGATGTATATGTTGACAAATTTGACAACACTAAAATTTTAAAGGTTTTGCACTTTCATGATTTATCACTCCTTAATTCGTTTGGGGAACTTACACCTATTTTGTTATTGAGATATCACGTGTTAGGATGTGTTTGGGATGGGCTGAGACACCTAGGTGCTTGGAGGTCACTATACTTGTCTAAACCTTGGGACATATGATGGCACCTGAGATGCTACCAGATGATAGCATTCCATGTATTTGGGTGATTGAAGATGATGTAAAAACTCCACTAGGTTTTACTAGAATATAGTAATTTTTTTAAAAATTACTTACATATATTCATCATATAAATTTCACCACGAGAAATCTAATTAGTGATCTTTAACTAACTGCATTCATTTAATTAACCAATAGGTTTATAGCTAATTCACTTAGATAAAGATCACAATAAATAGATATAGCAATTATGAAGAAAGCTGATTAACAATAATTATTACATCTAATAATAAATGAAATAGTATAATTTCAATCATGGTTGATACAACTTTACAACCACTGTTATAGAAATATAATGTATAAATCATACAATTTTTAGCAATGCATAATAATATATCAGATATTAAAATATGATACAAAGCTCCATAGAGTAGAGACTACACAATTCGAGTGTCAATCTGTAATCTCAAGTGTAGTCTCTAGTGTAGTACCCTAGCTAGAGGAAAAGCATCATCTGAGCACTTTTTCACACCAACTATAGATCATAGATCCCCTGCACTATCTCCTAAATAAAAGGATGGCTATCCCTTCATAGATGAGTAGATAATGATGGTACATGAATCCAGAATGACAAACTAGAACCTGTGTGTTGTAGATATCTAATACATAATGTGTATCATAAAGAAATCCATTCTAACATGATATTGCATAATTATGAAAACTACATCAACATATGAAATGATAATATTTATTTAAAATATTATTTTGGCCAAAGTTTTTAATAATTAATGATCTCTAGGATCAATCAATTTCATACACACCACTCAATTAGATTATGCCTCATTTTGCATTGGGGACACTATTTAAGTCAGTGAAATCCATCCACTACATTTTTAGGGTCATGAATACGAGATTCAGTAATAATAATAATAATAATAATAATAATAATAATAATAATAATAATAATAATAATAATAATAATAATAGACACTATTTAAGTCAGTGAAATCCATCCACTACATTTTTAGGGTCATGAATACGAGATTCAGTAATAATAATAATAATAATAATAATAATAATAATAATAATAATAATAATAATAATAATAATAATAATAATAATAGATTTTAACAAAATATTCACTATTAGAAGATAAAATATGCTAAGTATGTAAATATCAATTTTTTTCATTTATTCCATCAAATTAAATGGAATGAATCTAAGATCATCTAATTTATTACAATACAATAAATAGAATCAAAATAAAATCTTCAATAGAATCTTGTCATCTAGGTAAGAATCATATCTAGACTAAAAGTTACTTAATATCACTATGTAACTGCAAAAGTTATTTTCTCAACTTTTAATTATTTAAAAACTTGGCTTATTTCTAGTTCATATTTCTTAAATATAACAAAAAATCCAATCTTTTATCAATTATAAAAGATCTATATTTTAGCAATTAATTCTTTAAACTTAGAACTTGAACCAAACATCCAACACATAACAAATACCCATAAATTCCTTGTTATGTTAAATATTGGTCACAATTATTTAAACAATGTATAAACATCTTCGTATAGAGTATATTTTTAGATTTACTGTATGAATTTCCAAATCACCTATATATTCGATAAATTTATACTTTATAAGCATACAATTTATGATTAAGAACTCATTCACTATAATTTCAAAGCATGTATAAGGTATACTACCCACATACTTTATCCCTAACAAAACACATATAATATGCATTATTTCAACTAAACTTCAATAACCAATCAATTCATACTTTAGTAGTTCTGCTAAACATATGCACAAAACTATCATTTATATAAAATTATAAAATTGAATACAACCAACAAAGCCTTACTAATTCGTTATATATATATATATATATATATATATATACTCAATTTGTGCTCAGTCTAGAAATATGACCAAGACTTAAGGCTTCTATGTTTAACTTATATGTTAACTTTATTTACATATCCAAAAAGATATAAACATATCCCAATCAATCAAACATTTGACTACGATGAATACTTATAAACATATCCTAAACAATAAAACATTCGACATAATCGAATACATTATATATAATATTATCAATCAATAGTTCAATACTATCAAATCTGATCTAGCTAACTCTACCTAGTCAACAAATTGACATAGTCAATTATAATATAATATATCAAACCCAATTAACAGTTTGACATAGTCAATTATAGTATAATATATCAAACCCAGTTATCAATTTGATGCAGTGGAATATATTATATCATAACCAAACTTAGATTCCTTAGTTTTTTTTTTCAAATACAATCTGTATTCATAAAACCCTATGAATACAATCACAATACACACACACACACATTATTAACTCATACATTTATTTAATTGACTATATACAAAATTTTCTCATAATAACATGTCATTTCTCATACCAAAAACATCCTTAATTAACTCATAGTTATCATGGACATTAATGCTAGTCCCATATATATATATATATATATATATATATATATATATATATATATATATATATATATATATATATATATATATATATATATATATATATGTATGCATGTATATGTATATATATGTATGTATGTATGCATGTATATGTATATATATGTATGTATGTATATGTATATATATGTATACACACACACACACACACACACACACACACACACACACACACACACACACACACACACACACACACACACACACATATACACACACATATACATATATACATGTGTGTGTGTGTGTGTGTGTGTGTGTGTGTGTGTGTGTGTGTGTGTGTGTGTGTGTGTGTGTGTGTATACCGTAGATCATCAAGGTTATATAGGGTGTATATACACACCCATTCATATATTAATATATATGTATATATATTATTTAAGGAAATAAAATAAATAACCTAATGTTTATTTTATATAGCCAAACCAATTTAATATACAGTCTACCCTTATAAAAAAATTATCTGTATATACCATATTTAGATGTCGACAAAAATTAATAAACAAGTAAATGAATCCTTTTAATTTTTTGAATTCATATATGGTTAAAGACATAGCTTTCACAATGATTAATTCAACATGGAAAACCCCTACAACCCTACCCCTTACCCTTTGGGATTATGGGGTTAGATGTAGGGTTTTGTGGAGGTCGAACCTTCCACAGGGCCCTACATATAGCCCCTTAATTTTTTTTTCAATTCATTTCTAACAAATGAAAAAACCCACTAATCAATAAATTATTTTAAAAAATCCATCCAACACTAACACACATGAATTTAAGTACAAAACTAACACATATCAGTTGTATATTCTACCAAGAAAGCATAATCCTTCTAGTTTCAAATCCTTTTTATCTTTATCTTTATCTTTCTATATGCGACTTCCCATATGTGTATTTGTCCTCCACAACCTTATTTTTTTTATTTTATTTCCTTCCATCAACTTACTCTCCTAAAATTTATCCTCCATTCTTGATAGACAAAACTAACTGAACATTATGCGTGCAAAGATAGATCAAAAGATCTCTACAGTCTGCCACCATATAGCCCAGCCAAACTCTATCATCATTTTTGTAGAATAATGGTTAAATCAAAGTCAATATATGATTAGAAATCCTAATCATCTTGAGACTTATACAAGAATCAATAAAATAATCATTTTATAATCTATATAATATTTGCATGTCAATGACTCAAAACAATTCTATCATCAACTTCCCAAAATCAACCAACCAAACCAAATAAATAAGAAGTCATAATCCTCATACTATTACATGTAAAGTCAAATATTAATTAAATAATAATAATTATATTTCCATGAAATGAATATCAATTAGTTGTTTAACATATTAACTATATATCATGGTAATACAAGTACGTATTTAAAAAGACTATAGTTAATAGTTACCATGTAATCCACAAACAAACACTATGCAACACAATTATTTTCCTTAAATGATTTAACAATATAATCAATATATTCATTGTCTAACATATACTATAAATATCAAACTTTTGGTCAACATTTAACTCAATACAAGGCCATTTTAAAATAATGCTATCGATATCTTTTTGGCATTACGATATACATATATTATAATAATAATCTTTAACCTTAATCTTATATATAAAATAACAAAAATGGAATCCATTTATAATTATTATAACATCAAATCATTATAGTACATAGCCATACTCAATATGGTAGTAAGATAAGCAAAATCATGTATGAATTCTCTCCTTCAACCAAATAATTACATCATATAAGATAAGCTACGCACGATTATAAAATTAGTGAAATCAATCAAATAAATCAACACAGTCATCAAAAATAATAAAGTTCATAATAGAAAGCATATTAAAAATCACCTAGAAATGAAAAGTAACATAAAACATGCTATGCTATCTATTTCAAATAATTAATTATGAAACATGATATACTATGTGGCATGCACAAGAGGTTCTAGATTGGTTATGTTTTATCCCCCAACATCTCCATCTAAACCACCCTCTCCAATGATGTTCTCCCTCCATCATACTCTGAGGGAAGAATTTGTCTTGCATCCACCTAAGATCATCAGCTCGAAAGATCATTATATCCTTATATAATGTTGTATAATCAATCATGGTCATAATGTATAGAATATACAAGTACTGCTAACTGATAAAAAACTAATCATGTAAATTAAACATCATATAATTATCCCATAATAAAAATATGATGTAAAGATTAAATTAAATATTATTAAATTAACTAATCACCCATAATAATCCACTAATCAAACAAGTTATTCATCTTAGAGAGAAATCCAGATGTGATAGATGATTGGGATGTCTTAGGCACTAGGGATGTTGTCACATGGCAACATTTTACACATTCAAGTACACGAAGGCCATAATACTTGTATGGACCCTAGGGCATGTGATAGTCTACCATGTGGCAAGATATTACACACCTAAGAGCTTAGAGATGACTGGGATGTCCCAAGATTGTCGAACACTTGAGATGTTACCACATGGTGGCATCTTGCACATATAGGTTCTCGAAGATGACCTAGATGCACTAGGTACCTAGGATGTTAACACATGGTAACATCCCATATTTTCAGGATCCCACAAGTTAGTGGACTTGTCTCAACCCTAGTGATATTCTACCACATGGTAGCTTCCACTTGCCCGAAGACAACTGGTCTATGCCCATAACCACGTGTCATAATCCCACTGTTCTACTATCTCAGAGAGATCTGTACCGATGCAATGCCTTTGAGTTTCCATTTGTTTATTTTTGGAATACTTTTATGAATAGTTGTGTGTGATTCATAGGGATAATATTTGAATTTGCATATTGTTTCTATATATGTTGATAACTAATTTGTGTTTATACTTATCTTTAATTTAGCTACATCATGCTAGGTTTTTAATTCAATCAAAATGATTGTTTTGTTGGCTATCAAGGAAATAAGGTGGAAATAAATAGAAGCTACTTAAAAAATAAATATAAGAAATTGTAAACTTTTAGAAATTTCTATAGTTTCATTTTTCCAAGATGCTATACTAATATTTGAATTTTTATTGGATGGAAATTGATATCCTTGGACTTAAAGTAAAAAAAATTAAATCTATACAAAATCAGATCTCAAACAAAAAATAAACTAAAATTTTTTCTCTTGTGGAATCACCCCACACATCTAGGTGCTCAAAGATGAGTGGGATGTGTCAGGCACCTGAGATGCTACCATGTGGGATCATCCCATACAATCAGGTACCCAAAGGTCATTGGGCTTGTCTAGACCCCAGGGCACATGATAGTCTACCATGTGGTAGCATCACGTGCATCTAGGTGCCCAAAGATAACTAGTATGAGTTGGGCATGCAGATACTTCCACATGATAGTATCTCATGCAACTGTATATGACTGGAATGTGCACAAGACCACATGGAAACTTTCTATATATTCAAAAGTATTTCAATATTTTTTTATTTCACAAAAGTTTCCTAGAGGCATGTAACACATGGAACAAAAGAGAATTGCCTAAATTGGTCATGACTGATTAGGAGCATCCTTGGAGTAAGGCATAAATTGATTTTCTTTCATCAAATAATCAAGTTTGGGTAAGGTATGATAATTTATTGATACCCATGATCATGTAACATATGAAGAAAAGAAGGAGATGGGCCAAATTGTTAATCAATAAGATCATGAATATGCCAACATATCTAGAGGTAAATCATACCTCTCACTTCACAAGCAAGCTTCTAGTAGAGTCCATCCATCAAGTGTTAATTCACTCATATGTAGTCAAGAAGATTTTGAAAAGTTTCCTTTTGATCCAGGTGGAGTATGCCTTTGAGTTCTTATGCATAGTAGATTAATTTTGTGTCCTCCAAGTGCTTCTATCACAATGTTTTTTTGGGTGTTAGTTGTGTGTTTTCCCTAAATGCCTCTTGGCATAGTGTGGTGTCTTGTTGTTGTGTGTTCTTGGAAGGCATCTTCAATTGTTTCAACTTGATCTATGATATTACAATCAGCTTTCAAGGTCTAAATCAAGTTTGTTTTGAGTTATGAGTGACTTCATGGCCTAATAGACTGATAAGGCTACTGATCTAATTGCTTAGCAATCTAACCAAACCCTGTGAGTCATAAAAATATTGACATTTTGGCCTCATTGTCCAACATACAATCCCTACCATCCCAAACCTAACTATTGTATTAACTCCCCTTTAAAATGAGGTCTTTTGTAAAAAAAGTAGTATATTTTAAGGTAACTTTGGGGATGTTAAGGTTGTTTTGGAGAAGCTAAGGTATACTTGATATATGGTAGAAGCATTGATTGATGATCTCTCAGGGTAACAAGGTACTCCATAGTGAATAGGTGGATCAAGAAGCAAGTTGGTAAGATGGAAACATTTCTATTTCAAGAATTTGGAGAAATTAAGGTATTTTTGGAGAGATTAAGCTATTTACTTAGTTTGGTCTTATTGCATGTTCTAATGTTGAAAAGTGTTTTTCTATGAAATGTTAAGTTGTACGAATGAAACACCATACATAAGAGGACAAAAGGGTCCTTTTTGAGCTTGTGAGGATCATGTTATATATATTTTATTTATATAATAGCCAATAAGTGGTAAAACCTCTTTCTCTAACATAAACTCACTTTGAGGAAATTGTTTTATTGATTATTTAATATTCAAATAGAGCATAATGAAGAAATGGTAGAGAGAAAAAGATTAATATGTTTATTTTATGTTACACCATCACTTTATAAGCCAATATAGAATACATTGGCACCTGGTTTACAACTTTAGTAGGGTATCCTGGAAAGATAAGCAAGTTTTTGAAGAATGGTCTATGGAGTTTTCATTGAAATGGTTTCAAATTAAGTATTTTTCAGCATATTCAAGATCAAAACCATGCTCAAGAAGTTACAAGTCCAAGAAAGACAAAAACCTATTCAACTTATTCATCAGGTCATTAACAAGCCAAGAAGATTCATTTTGATGTGTTTGGTTAATGAAGGAGAGAGAATGACAGGCCAAATCCCATTATGGGATGTTGAACACCCCTATATCCTTCAAATCCATTATATAAGTTTTGAGATTAAAGGCCTATGCTTTATGAATCATTATTAAGAAGTTTAGTGTCTCCTAAACCCTATTAAACCTTGTGACTTTGGTTTCCTCCCTTTGAAGGAATTTTTAAGATTGATGGGTGCATGTTATTAATTTCATAAAACTTGAAATAGGTCTACCACCACATACAATACAAAACTCCAAGAAAACACCCATGGACCAGATCTGCAAATGATAAGAAATATTGTGTTTTATTGAGGGGTGTAGGTACAAGAAGGTTTTTTGAGAGGTAAAGTGTTTCTAAGAATGAAAGGTGATTGAAAATTATTTCTTCACATTGTAATAAACCCTATCAACCTCCATTATGCCTCTTCAAGCAAGTAATAGAGAAAAAAAATCAAGAGAACAATTTAAGCATGCATGCCAAGTTGACTATATTAGGACTGTGTTAAGATTGTAGGCAAGATTTTATGGTTTTTAGATATCTCGAGACCTAAGAGTATTGAATTAAAGTGTAAAAATGTAACCAACCTAAAATAATACCATCAATTATTCCCAAACCATCTTGAACCAAGACTCCAATGAATGAATGGGTCAAGTGAAGAGATAGGTATACAAATGTTAAGAAGATACATGTTTTGAGTCCAAGTTAAGGAAGTATAAGGTTTTGGATTTATTAAATAAGTTGAGACAAAAAATATGAATAAATCACCAATGTAGCATACCCTATTTTGTGTTTCTCCAATATTAGATTCATCTCTAAAATGACTCTCTAATAATGGTCCAAGCATACATGTTGAAATGAGAGAGGGGCTATCCTATGGGGATGCATTTTGATGTTTTGAAGTAAGTCATATGAGATAATATGTGAGAAACATAAAGTTAGGTGTATGGAATACAATATGAGCATCCAACATGTTAGTAAACCTTTCATGATCATCCTTGCCAAGAATTTATAAATACACAGTCAAGTCATGTTTTTAGTCAAGGTAAAGTCAAAGAAGCTTAAACTTCATGTCCAAAACTTGTTAAAAAGTTGCATGGTTCCTTAAGAATGATGGGAAAGGTGAAGTATTTTATCTAAAAATAATTTATGGTGTTATATCTAGCTTTAGAACCCATGGTTCTATGAACGACCCTTAAAAGGTTTGACTGGATTTAAATGTTGTTGAGCCAAGATGAAGGCTAAATGAGAGGTTTCTATCAATTTTTAGACCTCTAAAGGTTTCCACAGTGTGTGATGTTGGGAAATAAACCGGAAGCACACAATTGATTACCAAACCAAGCAACTTAATATGCGGAAATTAACCAGATTCACCAAGTAACTAGAATTCAGAATAACACATGATATGAGAGATAATACACAACTTGTATTAACACTTTATACAGAAAAGAATACAATAAAGAAGATGCCACTTCTTCTCCACCACCTCTTCAGAGGCTCTCCACACCTCAAGTGAACAGTAATTCTTCTCCCCAAAGCTCTCCCTCTTAGGTCCCAACACCCAACTCAAATACAGAGTTGGTGTTCACCTCCCGTGCTCCACGCACACCACAAGTGCTCCACGCACTCCACAAGCACTCCACGTGCTCCACAAGTACTCAAGGTACTTCAAGTAGATCTCCCATGAACCTGCAATAACTTGCACTTCAACAAACCATACTTATGGAAGGAACTCCCTTGCCTTCCTCTTAGCTCTATCCGAGTACACACCTGTACTCCCAGTAGATCCTGCCTGATACTGCTCCCTGTTGTGTTGCTGTCTATATGATCCTGCACACCTGCAAATCAACCCAGTTCTGCTCACCTGTGAACCTTGACCTTGCACACACATACACCTGCAGATCAATGATCTTACTTACCATGTAGATCTCCTATATAGGCCATGCACCTGTAACCAAGATCCTACATACATGAAGAACCCTGCTGATTCTCGAATCCAGCACCTACACCTGGTACTGTGGAACTAGGAGGAACACCCTTGCTCACCTCACACACAAAAGGAACAAACTTTGCTCAACTCAAACTAGAACACTTTTCCAATACAACCATGAGTCTATTATATAGATCTCATCCAAACAATAATTAGACATCTAATTACAATAATTAGATCCGCAGCTCTCAGTCTAAAAATAGATCTAATCATGCAAACACTTGGTTCGTTAGCTAACTGCCTGAAATAAACTCGCAGTCGAACCACACAGGCGACCAACGTCGGTCCCTGTCTACCTGGGGGTCACCGATGCCAGCCGATCCATGACCGACGTCGGTTGCTTCCTGTCTCCTACCTGCCGACGTCGGTTGGCCAGACCAACGCCAAAGACTTCTGACACTCAGCAACTCTCCTACAACCTCCTCCATGTCTGCATCAGTGAAGCTTTTAGCTCCACAACCTAACAATCTCCCACTTGGAGATAAACAGCTGCACTGTACCTGTACTTGTACTCCGTCTAATCTGTTTCCCGGTTTGTATCCCTCTTCAAGCTCAATCTTGAAGACAACCCACCACACATCCCGTGGTGTACCTCCTGTCATCCGAGTACCTGCCACATCCAAACCTACAAATCCATGTAGTGAAGTCCTGACCCTGCATAGCATGAATCCCTACTGCTGGTCCCTCTCAAGCACCTGAGAACCCACTTCCCCGAATTGGCTCCTAACTCTCTGACAGCTCCCACTACATGGGAATACTCAGGTCTATACCAAACCTCATGTGGTTTCAGACACTGTACATGTCCAGCCCTTAGTGTGCTTCGGCTCTGCATCCTGAACCTCACCAACACCTGATTCACATCAGCTCCCACTCGAGACAAAATCAACCTGTGATCTCCATGTCTCCCATGTCAAAGAATTTCGCTGCTCCAAACTCCTCCTGACATGCCACTGAACTAATCTTACCCTTAGCTCAGCAAAACCCTGTATGTACACCCCTGGTAGCTAGCATACTATCCACATACAACAACAGAATGATGTCATGACTCATCATCCCCCTGGTAAGGCAAACCACAGTAGTTACCCTGACATTGACTGAAGCCATGCTTCATCCTCCACCTGTCAAAACCTGTACCACTATCCTGCAGCTCCTCAAGACCATATACCTGGTCTTCCGTCTCACGTATCCGTTCACTCTATTCTTCAACTAAGGTATCCATTCATCTCTGTGCTTTCTTCCCACTGGCAATCCTACAAAAAAAACCTGTTTGGTTCTCCTCCAAGGAATCACATCCTCATCCATGCCAAGCTCACACCTGTTTCCTGGATCCTTCCTGCTCTACAACCAGCAACGAGTATAAAGAAGAGGAACAACGAATTTGAGGGCCTACTTACGTCTTCAGTCCTCCATATGGGTGTTTGAGACTCCTTAACAGCTCGTTGTCCACCCAAAATCTGTTACAGTGACCGACCTCGGTCACTCCACAGTCTGCATCTGACCGAAGTCGGTTCCCATGCGTCTGTCCCTGACTACCGACCCTGCGGTGTCCGTACTGCCGACGTCGGTCCTCTGACCGACATCGGTCTTACATACTGCCGATGTCGGTCCCATGACCGACGTCGGTCTTACCCTACCCGACATCGTCAGCTTCGGTCTGCATATGATTGACATCGGCACCTGTCTATTTGATGCCGGTTCCTCCTGACCGACATCGGTATCTGTGTTCACCTGTGAGTGATGACTTTTTACCCACAAGCTCCTTTGAATCAAAACCCATGTCCAAACTGCTCTGCTCAGAAGTATCCAGCACCATCCACTGGGTTCTGTCTGCCATCTCCTCCAAGAACACCAAGGCTTTCTAGTTCTTAAGCCTATCAAATATATCTGTCTTCCGCTTAAGAACATGCATCTCCTTCCTGCTCATGTGACCAAGCCTACGAAGCCACGTCTCCACAACAAAAGAAGAATCAGTAATATAAATAAGTAGATAAAGAGTACCTATTTTTTTACCACCAGCTAATTCAAGTGCATCTGCTGTGAGAGTTCTTGTGCATCTCTCATCACCCAATCTTTCTAAAGAAATTAGCCATATCTCCAAACTTGGGACTTGCATGACCTTCATCAACACCTGTGTGTTGGCCGCCTACAATTTCAGCTTCACTTCCCCTTTGCCAATTCTTTGGCAAGGCTTACCAGCTCCTCTACCTGGGGCTGCATGGAAAGAGGCAACCGAATCTTTTATCCAAGATTCAACTTTATCCAAGAAACCTCCCAGAGCATCCTGTGCAACAACACCTGCTACATCTACTTCTTCAGTTTCTTCATGCTGATCTGCTACCAACCAAAAATAATCTTTTACCTGCTCTTTCTTTCCATAGGACCGTGAGTGACCATCTGTGCTTTTCAACTCCTCCATTCTTAGCTTACTTTGATCTGTTGTTGCTCTACTCCCACTCGATCAGAAACCCCTGAGAGTGCCCTGAAACCAAACACAAAACCTGCTTCCTGCAACCTTAGCTCTGATACCACGTGTTGGGAAATAAACTGGAAGCACACAATTGATTACCAAACCAAGCAACTTAATATGCGGAAATTAACCAGATTCACCAAGTAACTAGAATTCAGAATAACACATGATATGAGAGACAATACACAACTTGTATTAACACTTTATACAGAAAAGAATACAATAAAGAAGATGCCACTTCTTCTCCACCACCTCTTCAGAGGCTCGCCACACCTCAAGTGAATAGTAATTCTTCTCCCCAAAGCTCTCCCTCTCAGGTCCCAACACCCAACTCAAATACAGAGTTGGTGTTCACCTCCCGTGCTCCACGCACACCACAAGTGCTCCACGCACTCCAAAAGCACTCCACGTGCTCCACAAGTACTCAAGGTACTTCAAGTAGATCTCCCATGAACCTGAAATAACCTGCACTTCAACAGACCATACTTATGGAAGGAACTCCCTTGCCTTCCTCTTAGCTCTATTCGAGTACACACCTGTACTCCAAGTAGATCCTGCCTGATATTGCTCCCTGTTGTGTTGCTGTCTATATGATCTTGCACACCTGCAAATCAACCCGGTTCTGCTCACCTGTGAACCTTGACCTTGCACACACATACACCTGCAGATCAACGATCTTACTTACCATGTAGATCTCCTATATAGGCCATGCACCTGTGACCAAGATCCTACATACATGAAGAACCCTGTTGATTCTCCAATCCAGCACCTACACCTGGTACTGTGGAACTAGGAGGAACACCCTTGCTCACCTCACACACAGAAGGAACAAACTTTGCTCAACTCAAACTAGAACACTTTTCCAATAAAACCATGAGTCTATTATATAGATCTCATCCAAAAAATAATTAGACATATAATTACAATAATTAGATCCGTAGCTCTCAGTCTAAAAATAGATCTAATCATGCAAACACTTGGTTCATTAGCTAACTACCCGAAATAAACTCGCAGTCGAACCACACAGGCGACCGACATTGGTCCCTGTCTGCCTGGGGGTCGCTGACGCCAGCCGATCCATGACCGACGTCGGTTGCTTCCTGTCTCCTACCTGCCGACGTCGGTTGGCCAGACCAACGCCAAAGACTTCTAACACTCAACAACTCTCCTGCAACCTCCTCCATGTCTGCATCAGTGAAGCTTTTAGCTCCACAACCTAACATGTGAATGAACCCAATATTTATTCCACACCCTGAAAGGGTAAAAATTTCCATAGTTTTTATTTTTTTAACAAGGAAATATGCATAAATGTATGCATAGTCAGTCACCTAGAAAGAATATCTACAACAAGGTACAATTTTGTGCAAAACATGAAGAGAAATGATAAGTTTGAGTTGAGTTTGAGATAGGATATTTAATACAAGTGTGAATAACATGTGGGAATATTTAATAGGTTTTTATGTTCCTTTTCATTAGGATAAACCACTAGATGAAATCCAATATCACTTGAAAGGTGTATCAGGCTTGGAGAGACCTAAAGAAGTAACTTTGCCTTTGAGATTCAATCGTTGAGAAACCAATAAGAGTATTAGTTGATTATTATTGTAGGTTATCTATAATATATAAATATAGCATCAAATAAATTGACAAATCCTATACAATCATCATTGTTAAGAAGTTACAGGTGGCATGAGATGAAGGTCATTGACCTAAGGTTTTTGAACAAGGTTTCAAGTGTGAAAGAATAAGAAATAGAGTTGCATCCAAAAAGTGAGTTATACAATGCATTTTTTGGATTATTATCATGGTAATAAAATATAAAATAAGTCCAATAGGTACAATTATACATAAATCTCCTCTAAAATAGTTTGTAAGCAAGTAAGATCAAGCTCAAGATTGATGTTGTAGGTGTAGGCATGAAGAGAAATGATAGGTTTTTAGTTTAGATTGAGGATTGATGTTCATATATGAGTGTGAGGGACCTTGGGATGTTTTTTTATATTTTTCATGAGAATAAACTATCATTTGAATACCATTAGGGTTAGAACAATCAAATTGCCAAGAAACCCCAACCAAGGCCAAAGCAAGTCTTAAGGTCATTAGGGGAATAAAATGGTTTAGATAAATATATAAATACCTATTGGAACATGTATTATACCCAAGATGGGTATTTTCAATCCAAAAACAAGCATTTTTTACCTTTTTACTTTAAAAAGTCCTCTTGAATGCATACATATAGGCTTGAAAGCTCGAGAAGGCCAACTTTCTCACGTGGGAAGTTAGCTGAGTAGTTTCACGGGGATAAATGGATTTAGGGGGTTGATAGGGTATATGAACTCCATGTTTATGCCATTTTTTATTCCTTCAAGGGACAATACCTTATGAATGATTGTTAAGAAGTTAATAGGTTTAAAACCCTTGAGAAACCCTCAAAGAAGCCCATTGAATTTAGAAACCTATAAAGTGACTCCAATGAATTTTGAACACATTGAAATCCCTTGGAAGAAATATAAAATAATAATGAGTAGATATTATCTCAATAATTTTTCATTTGTGAGGAGAAAGACACAAGAAAGAAGCCTAAAACTACCTATTTTGATTGATTTTCATTGTGTTCAAGTTTGTTTAAACTTCCTAACCAATTTAAGGAGGTTTATAGGTATAAGAATAAGTATAATAACCTTCAATAACCCACTCATGAGGTCTCCATAATGATATGGTAGGATTCCAAAACAAAGAATCAAGCCTAGATGAAGCCTATTCTCATTATTTGCATTGAGGACTAATTTTGTAGACCTTATTGAAGTCATCACTAGCAGAAAGAAAATTTATAACACCTTGTATACATCTAATATAATTATTTTATAACTCTCCTAGTCATATATAAGCTCAATTATAATGGCTATAGGAAAGTTTGAAGGGATTATACACGGATAACTTCTTGATGTTAAGGACTTTCAAAGACAAGTATAGGTCTATATCACCTTATCAAGCCTTTCTCAATTTTAACACACTCTTGATGGCTCATAGGAGGACTTAAAACACCTGCAACATCAATGTGGAGGTAATGAAACATGGACAAAACCTCAATACAGTTCTCAATGCTATATTAAGCTTCTATAACATGAATGCTTGTAGCCTTCTCCAAAACTCTTGTCAAATAAGTTGTGACAACTCAATTGAAGGTGATTTATAAGTTTGGATAGAGGCTATATGATTTTATATAGGACATCCATAAGGTTAGTAAGGTTTTTGTGATAATCTTCAAGTAAAATCTAGATCTTAGAAGAAATATAGACTTGTATTCATTACATTACTTTGGTTCAAATAGACTTTGACATGCAAGTTGTAGGTTCTAATGGTAGAGAACATGGTATGAATAAGTCTAAGTCCTAAGTTTATTTCTCACCAAGATAGGATATGCATTCTAAGAGTCAAGGATGGCCTAAAAAGATTCCAAAAAGTTCAATTAGGCCATGTGTTAAGATAATAACTTGTAACTCCTCCATCCAATAAAAAGTAGTTTAAAGTGAAGACGGATGAGCCATAGGAGTTAAAGAACCACTTCTACGCCACATCTCATGAAGAGATCATCAAACCAAGGAAACATATGTTGAAGATGAATGATAAGACTATTTATTCACCTTTTATTTGCATTGAAAATTGATTTGATGATGGATTACAATCATCATAAAATCTTCCTACACCCACTTCCCCCCCCCACCCCTCTCTGTCGATTATTCTATATATTTGGCCTTGAATGGCTTATAAATCATCCTTCACATGAGTATGGAAAATCCCTGCTCCTTTTGTAATATTTTTAAAGCAATAAGATACTAATTTTTACCTTCTTCTCTGAATGTATTTAATTTGAATTCATGAATAATTGATCTTATCAAGTTATGAACCAATTTTCCTTAGTATATTATCCTATTTTCTCACCTATCTATAGTTTGAAATCATTCTTGTAGGTTATAGTTAGTGCCATATCTAATTTATGTATTTAGTATTAGTGGAGATGATTCTCCCTCTTAGTTATGCATTGAATCTCTAACCTCTCTACAAAATATAGATGCGAGAGGATTAGATTATTTTTATAGTATTAAGTTAGTCTTACTATTCATCGTGCACCCGCAAATGAGTGGTAGTGTTCTATACATTTGGTGCATCACATTTTTTACTTTCATGTTAGTTTTCTCTCCCCCTTTTCCTTATAATTGAGTAGGTGTAGTGTTAGTCTTAGATGTAGCATCAAGAGACCCAACCCCCTCTAGAGATTCACTCCATTATTTAGGTCACCCATAGTCTATGAGTGTTTCCATTATGTTAATTAGGTGAGGAGACCTGAAACACCTCCTCAAAGTGTGCAACTCAAAGTGGCAACAGGGTCACGTAAATATTATAGAATCTAATCAAACACCAAGTAATTTGTGAGAAATATGAGAAAAACATATGAGCTACTACAATAAAATAGTTTAAAATTAATAAAAATACCAAGACCTTGGAGGAAAACATCTAATAACGCACTATGGTGAAGCAACATACTGATTATCTACATAAATAAATATCATATGCTATTACATATTTTCTTTCTATGTACTTGGGTGGATAGTGGATAAAATAAAGGAATAGAAAGCCTTACATAGCCTAGAGGAAGATCAAAACTAAGCTACAACTTAAAATGATATTTCCAAGGATCCAATAGGAACATAAAAGGTGTAGAATTTGGAACTAGGTAAGAAATTTTGGGATCAAAAACAATAAAGATCAAATTTAATCATCAACTTGAAGAATCAAAGCATTGTTTAACCACAAGGCTCAACACTGAAAGGTTGAGATGGACACTAATTGACAGTTAACAACCACCTTCGATATAAATTTTAATAGTGCAGTGGGATGCAGATATAGTCATAGATTTATGTTAAGAAAAAAAATTAAAATTAAGTTTGACCACGAGCTAAATCTACATTTAAAAAATATATTATGGATCGTGCCTTAAAGCTAAATCTAAAATCTAAAACAAGGCTAAAATATATGTGAATAAACATATACTAGAAGATAAAAAAAGGGATTTTGAAAATGAAGCTTAAGATATAAAAAAAGGTGCGGAAGCCATGTGGAATCTAAAGGCTTTAATCATTTAAAAGCTAAAAAGATTTTTAAGCATTAGTAAAAACTCATAGTCATTATAAATAAAAATAAGAATGAAGATGCAGACGAACAGGGCAGCCTTCAATCTAAATTTGATCGAACTACCATTTGAGCTTTGGGCTATTAAAACTTTAAGTAAATATATATATATATATATATATATATATATATATATATATATATATTGACCATGATTTTAAAGCTTAGTCTTGGCTTGGCTATGCAAAAGCTTGATAAAATCTTGGTTAACTAGAATCCTTGTCGAAGGTAAAGCTTGAGTTTTTTTTAAGCATGATGCTCATAATAAAACTTAAGGATTTTATTAAGCCTTATAAAATTTAGGTTTTAAAATGTGAAATAAGGGATTGTTTTATTATTATTTTTAAATATTTAATAATATATATATATAATTTAATTTATTAAAATATAAATATTTATTAAATTTAGTAGTTCGTAATGTTTAAATTTTCTTTATTTATTTTTATTTTATGTTATATACGTTATAATGTTTAATTTATATGATATAATATAAATTTTAAGTTCTAAAATATTGAAGAGTATTTTTCTGTTTATTTTTTATCTTTTATGACATAACATATCCAAATTTTTCTAAATTTTGGAACCATAAGATTTATTTTTATAAATATTTTAATATATTTTTTTATTTATAAAGAATAATTGATACCTTTTAAAATTTATTTTTATTTGAAGATACGTAATATATCCAAATCTATAAACAAAAAAAAAAAAAAAAAAAAAAAAAAAACAATTTAAAAGTGATCTTAATGATGTTTTCAGTAATTAAATATAGGACATAGAATAGTGAAGGATATCATAGATATTTCAAGTAATCGTAATTGTGAATAGGTCAAGTAAGGTAAAGATGTCAAGATTAAATGTTATCAAGCATTTTATAGGTAAATTTTACTTTTTACATTTCCCTGCATTTTATTCTATTGATGCAATAGAATGAAATTAGTAGAGTAAAGAAGATGCATACCTAAGTGTGTACACACACTTTGTATTTTGATGTGAATCTTGATTGTGAAAGGTGTCTCAATGAAAAACCTATTTTAATGCCACTAAAAGTAGTTACCATCCATATTTGAAAATTGAAAATCTAAAACTTGAAATTTGAAAAGAGAGAAAAGAAAGAATACACCTAAAAGAGTATACAATCTAATTTACCTATAAGTTTGAAGTGGTTTAGTATGTCCCCCTTGCTAAGGCATTTGGAAAAAACGTTAACATTTAGAAACTTGAGAGTGATCAAGTCTCAATTAGGAAAAAATTGAGAAATCCCTTAACTTGGAAAGATTGTATACTTCAACTCTCATTTAAATGTGTAAAATACTCTTTAGAATAATTTTAGTGGAAGAAGGGGTGGAACCACCGAATGTGGATCACTACAATGCAACCATAGATGTTTAGTGTCACTATATTCTAGCATGGCCCACCTATAATATGTGATGAAACATACTAATATAGATAGATATAGACATTATTTGAAAATTTTGTACCTTTGAAACTTCTAAACTTTGAGAAAGAAGTGAAATTTTGAATTTGTAATTCAGTATCATGAACATGAATGAATATCATTACCCCTATATCTATAGATAATCAATATAGAATACCAATTAAACCTATAACCTGTAATTTTTTTAACATATACATCAACCATGTGTGAATCTACACTCAATTAACTATAAGAATGAATGCACATGCACATCATATTCCCCCATAATCTGAAAACAAATATGAACCATACTATAAATATGGAAAATGCATGTTGTCCTAAGTTTAAAATTATTTTCTTATGAGGGCTTGAATTATCAAGGCAATCCCATTTTGATCCACACCTTCTGAGAAGATAGACATATCTTGAAAGTCATTATTCTCAAAACAAAACCTATACAATATGTGAAAGATATAATCATGTAGTAGTATATGAACATTTGAAGTGTATTACATCAGGTATTGAATATATCATTGAATCATTTATGAAACATGTGTTATATATATATATATATATATATATATATATATATATATATATATATATATATATATATATATATATATATATATATATATATAACACATGTTCCATATATATATATATAACATTGAAGCATATAAGAAACATATGCATTATATGTATCACAACATGAGTAAAATTATAAAATAGAAGAAACGTGTGATATGAATAATGACACCATAGTTATAAGTAATTTCACACAATGTCACACAATTGGCATATAATGTCACACATACATCCCAAATGCCACATACAAGGGGCTTATGAATGTAAAACAAACAAGAAATGCTAAGGGCCATATTCAAATGCAATAATATTTCTATAAAATTAAGAAGATATATATGTTTCACACACAAGGCCAAGGGCCACATATGATAAGTGAGTCATAACATATCATGTAGTAAAGTAAGAGTTTGAAAAGAAGCATAGAGAAAATGAGACTAGTCTACATGAACCATATGTATCAATTTCATTGTTAGAAAATAGTACATCCATGTAACAAAATGTAAATTAATTGTGAATATCAAAACACTTGTATGATATATAGCTCAACATGGTATAAATGTTGTGGATAGATACAAATTGTTGAAGAGAATGAAGAGATGCCTCTAGATTAGTAAGGTTGTTGGGTAAAAAGGGAAGTTCGACATCTAAGTACCACGTAATAATGTGTCTTATATCATACTCATATACCTTATGAAAAACTATGTGTTTATGAAAATTGAAATATTTTTATCTATTTAACATGAAATAAATAATATATGTAAAGAAGTAACTAGCAACATAATAAAATGCTTGGAGGTCTTGATTTTGGATTTTTTTGTAATTTCACTATATTGATATTTTTTTGGCTTTTGAAATATTTGAACTTAAAAATATTTTAAAAGTAATAAAATTCAAGGCTTCCAAAATATTAAAAAAAGGGATGGATTCAATTAATCTTCAAAAAAGTGCAAAAGCATAATGTGGTAAGAAGAAATATAAATGCTCCCAATATATGTGTAAATGACTCATAGCAATGTAACAAAAATGATTGATATAGATAAGAATGTACATGCCCCTAAATGGGAAAGGGGCTATGTGTGTTCATGTAGCGTGTAAAAGTAGAAAGATGTGATCATGTAAGTGTAATTAAAGCCATAACATGATAGATATGTCATACTAAGAAAATGAACTATCATAAAGAATGTGCATTCAAAGCAATGTAAACTATTTATTTTTTGATTATTCAAATCATATTAAAAATTAAGAGTGAAAGTGTCCAAACATAAAATAAAGTTAAGCGGTATAATAAAGCTTGGATTTTGGTGTATAAAAAGTCGCAACAACGTAAAAGATAAGAAACTATGTACACTAGAAAATATGTAAATAATTAATCAAGAGAATTGACCCAACTAGTGGATTGGGAAGAATGTGGAGGTTGTGCCCAACTAAGGATCTCATCAATAGGATGCACATATTTATACCCAACTGCATGGAATGAAGGAGTGACTTCATTTGAATAGTAAGTGCTAACTGTATATGCTTCTGAATTTTAATATGAATTATATGATGTAATACAAACATCTAAATCATTGTTCATATACTTATGTGAACTTGTATTTTCATGTATAGTAGGAGACTACATAGCTAAATTTACTTGTTGTGAAGTACTCGAAATAACTTGTGGTTATTTAAGATATAAATACTTTTTTTGGGTGTCATTTTCTTCTTAATAAAATGTACCATGATGTTTGAAACTAATTGATTATGTTCATGTGTAACTGTATCATACTCATGAATATATGGAGAAGATGACTCTGTAATATGCTTATGTGTAATTAGATTATGCTCTTGAATATTTCTATAGACTCTTTCATTACCATGTTGCTTAATGTATCTGTCAAAAAATTATTCTATATGAAGACTAAATATCACTGATTCCAAAGAATATTCATTTTAGATTCCTATAATTTTGATGACTTGAATACCATGAATATATTTGAGATTGTTATGAATTGTAAAAGGTACTATTCAAATATTTTGTATCCAAGGGCATCCTAATAGTATACCGAAGACCCACATGCTTGGTAGAACTAATAATGAGGTAGGAACTATGAAAAGTCTTATTTATGATGAAAAATATTATGTCAACGAATTAACTCTTTCATCTATCACAAAGGTCAAGTATGAATCATACAATTTTAATCGTAAGGGACATAAAGGGCCAAGATATAGTTCTAAGGCATGCAGAGGGATTTTTATATTCTAAGAGTAAACTAGTTCAATAAAAAAAATTAATATTCAGATAATCAATTCAATCACTTATATATATTTCAAATCAAATCTATAGATGTGATCTAACCTATCCAATAGAGCAGAGCCTATAAAAGAGGAAATATCTTGAAGGAAATAACTCTAATTTGTATTAAATAATTTCAAACTGGTAGCATATCTCTTATATAATTAATCTTCTCCAACACTAAAAAAACTAAAACAAATCAAAAGAAAATTAACAAAATAAAATGAAAGGAAGATATAAGAAATGGACACGGAAGTTAAATAAGGAAAAACTAACTAGAAATAGCCTTAATATAAGCATGATAAAATAGTTAAAAATTAGAGAAATTAGTTACTTAATCAATAAATAAGAAGTAAATGTTAATCCAAAGTTATAATTAAATAAAGATAAATATTTAATCTTAGAGTTAAACTATGACAATTAGAAATTACAAAAATACTTACTGTAAATAAGGCTACACTCATAAGTCAGTCAAGATTAAATATTTACGAAAGAAACTAAGTTAAACATTTAATATAAAATTAGATGAAAGTCTAACAAAGAAAATGCAAAGCATTTATGTAAGACTAAGTAAGACTAATCTAAATCTAATTAAGAAACTAGTAAAGAAAACATAAATAGGCTAACTAAAATGATCAAATGAAAAATTTGAGTCGACTAAAAAAATTAGCAAATGAGAGATTTTTTGAGAAAATTGTATTCATTTAAAACTAGTAATAGTCAACTCTTCAAAATAAAATGCACTTTACATATAACAATCGAGTAATCTATTGTAAAATATAATATAATCATCATTATCTGAGTGAAGTATAATTATTTATAAATATGGTTGTGTATTTCCAATCATTAAAATAATTAATAATTGAAAACTTCAGATAATTGGTTATAAATTAATAATAAAATTGGATATACTTATGTTAGTCAATTAATTTACTTCACCATCAAAGAATGTGTTGTTTGGCCTATCTACAAGTGATGATTAATCTCATAAATATTTCATAGAAATAAGTGTAGTATAAAAACCTTGAAATCAGATAACTCTTCTACTTGTATATGTTTTATTTCTTGTTATGTGTTTCAAGTCTCCTTATAAAGTTTTTTCATCGGAGGTGGTTATGTTTTAAAGTTACAACTAAATCTTAGTTAGTTATAGTTATAAAATTTAATTAGATTTTAAAGTAAAAATTTACCACTTTATAATTAATTGATTTATAACTTTATAATTTTTATAAATTGAAATTTATTAATAAATAAGTTCATGAGACTAGATTGATTTATTAAAATATAAACTAATTAAACATTTCTAATAGGTGAGGGTCATTTCAACTTGTTTAACAAAATACTTAAACATTAACAGGTTTCTATATGATTAAATGATTAATATAACCATGTCTAATGATTTATTTAATTTAAAAATAAAACAAAATACATAAAATATTCCCATACAAATATTTGAATATTCTAGCATAGCCACATGTTTAGAAAGTTAAAAACCATTGAAATGAAAGTATCACTAAAAAATAATGCAATAGAGGTAAAAATATTGAAATGAACTTATGCCTCTCTTGAAATGATATTTATAAGACCTCCCCAACATTTATTCTACCAGTTCTTGGTATACTAGACAAGACCAATAGACCAATACAAACTATTCACAAGGGGATTGTTTTACAAACTGAGATTTAGAGCATTCTACTAATTTTAACCATTTCAGAGAGGGTGAAAGGTTTCACATCTCTGATCATAAAATAGTGTTTTTATATCAACTCTTCCATAAACATAATTTGAATTAAATCAAGCATATTGAGATTTCTAGGACATGAAAAGATCTTATTTCTATTATTTGCTCATTATTTATATTTAACAATGCTATAATAGTGATGAACAAGACTTGAAATAAAGATAAGCAAATAGATTTAGATTTCATTCATTTATATCCAATATTTAAACTAGAAAACTCAATAAAAATGTAAAATAAAAAAGTGGAAAGGAGAGAGTATGATCTTGCTATCATGAAGGTGAAGCTGAGGTGTCTGAATGAGCAAATTCAATGAACCCAATCCTTAGCTTATCCATGCCTAACATAACTACAACTAGAAAGCCAATGCAAGAGTCTAAGGGGAAGTTGAATGGAGGAGGAAAGATCATAACCACCATAATACATGCATATGAAATGACTACCAAACTCCAAAGTACTCAGAATATCAGGATGTGCTAGTCGATTAACAATAATTAGTATTTGCAGTCATTTAATTACAAAATTTACTAGCATAACTAGTAGAACTGAATAAAGGGAGAGATTAATATACAAAAAAAAAAAAAAAATTGGATCACTATATTTATATTATGATTCATAATTATTCAACCCTAACTACCTCAATCCTTTGATCATTTATAGACTATGCAATTCTATAGAGTTTCTTCAATTTAATCCACTATTGGGGAAGATACAAGAATTCAATTCTGATGGTTAGAGAATTTTTGAGATTCTGACTAATTTGAAGCATGACATGCTTTTGTAATAGACACTATGCTCATTCAAGAAATCACTCTTATTTTCTATGTCCTTATTATATCTTATCATTCACTTAGTCCATGTCCTTTTCTAGTTTGCATTGATGTTCATAATTATATATTGAAGTATGTAAGTCTTTGTTTCCAATTTTTCCCTTGCATTCATGGTGTAGACCAAATCTATAGTAAGACCTCACTTATATTTAGTTTTTAGGTATGATGGTAAATTTGATGAGTGGATGGGCGTCCCCTTTATCTCCCATAATTTGTTGATGTTAGTGAGGTGACTAGACATGCCAACTCATCCAACATGTTCCACTCCAAGCCATGCAACCTTTTCTCATTTTTTGCTTCAAGGTTCACTACTTTATTCTCCTAGCTAGTTATACTTACCTTTAGTTTTTATTGACATCATAATTGATATGATCATACCATATGGCATGACTGTGGATCTCTTTTTACAATTGATATCTTTGTATGATCAGGTTACACAAGCCATCAATCTAAAAGATAAAATGGTTTGTGATGATCTATGTCTTCCTACCTCCTTGATATGTTCTTAAAGTCCCAAGATCCTAAAATTATTCCATGTGGCATAATCATGGACCTTGGGAGCTTAGGTCTACTACTACTATATCTATCGATGATTGGCTTCCAAGAGCCATCAATTTAAGAGATCAATAGTTGATAACTTTTAGGATTTTTACTATGTTTTACTATGTCCTTTGAGTTATGAGTGCCTGAGATATCTCTACATGGAGAGATCTCAAGACTTTATGACTCAGAGATATTCATTGATAGAACAACCTCCACCAAGTCTCAGGATCCCATTATGTCATCATGTGGTGGCATTGTGGGACTTCATGGATTTAGAATACATAGAGGCTTTGATGATTTCCCAACTTCTGGGCTCTCAAGATGATGTAACATGGCATCATCTTGGGCCATTATGGATTAGGGGAAGATTTGGACATATAAATTTTCTAATGAAAAAATGACTAAGTAAAAAAGAAAAGGGTAAGGCAAAGATTTAAACCATTTGATCAACGTGAGCTATCTGATGGGATATTAAATTTATGAGAGATATGTAGGGTATTTAATCCTAGTCAAAATTTGATAGATGCCTCCATGTGGTGTTCCTATGTTAAATCTTAGAACCTACATATTTCAACAAAAATGACTAACTAAAATAAGTAACTCATTAATGGCAAAGGAAAAACATATTTAAATGGTCCACAAATAAGAGAATAAAATAATGATTTTATAGGCTAAAATAAGTCACTCACATATATTAGGTACATATAAAATATGCCACATGGTATCATTTTATTCATTTATAAACTCCCCTTTGATGACCTCTTAATAGGTAGACAAACATCAAATTTAAGTTGGTGCTTATTGTCAAATAGTAGGCTCTCATTGGTTCGGAGACCTAGGAATTGATGGTCCATTTACAGGTAGACACCCATAAATTTTTATGTTTGTGGACCTTTTTGATGTCATCGAGTCCATGTGGTGGACCCTTGTTCACTTATTTTATTTTAAATATCATGGAATGATGCCGCATACCTTTGAGGTCTTATTTAATCTAATGCAATCATGCCATGTGGCATGATCATAGGACTAATGGTATTCTATGTGAGTTGATCCCTACCAAGTCTTGAGTCTTTATGAGTCATCGATCTAAGAGATTAAATGGTTAGGAGGGATTCGGGGAAAGGGTGATCTTTTGTGAATGCTCTGAGTGAACATAAGCCATCTAATGTAAGATCAAATAATTCAGAAGGATCCTTGAACAAAGGACTTGACCAATGAAGGATAAATCTAAGGCATCAATCAAAGATCGAATGATTGACAGTGAGTTAGGAGGTTTTAAACTATTGAGTTTTGTGATCATGCCCAAATTTCCATGGAGGTGTCACACTTCACAATTTCAAGAGGTCAAAGGCCCAAAATACTTAGCTAATTTTATAAATGACTTAGACTCCTTGATGAATGTGGTTCATTTGATGGGAGATTAGATGGTCCATAGGAAGATCCTACTACTCCTATAAACTTTTTGGATGAGCCCCTAATATCCAAATAAACATGATCAAGACACGTGGATAGATCTCAACTATGGGGGAAAACTTTAGGACTTGGGAATTTTACTGAAAGACTTGACTGATGGAAATAAACTAAGTCATTAATTAGAAGCTTAGGTGCATGTTAGGACTTGGGGACTTCAGGAGGAAAGTGATATAAAGTTCCCAAATGACTTAAATACTTAGCCTATTTTATGAAACCTTAGACATGCATAACAAACACAAAATCTAACTAAATATATAAACCATTAGATTTGTTAGTCAATTAATAGAAACTTGACTTTGCATAGACTAAGCTCATATTTTGACTAGAACACAAGTCATTTCCAAAGCTTTAATGCATTAACATTTAAAAATCTTTGAACAATTTTATAATCAAGCCTAAAATTGAATATTTGACTTGGTCATTTTAGATTGAAAAGTGACATTTTAAAGGCCCAATCAAACCTTAACATTAATGCAATTAAACTAGACCATGGTCCAAAGCATGAACAATGCATAATATATGGCAAGTGGATTAGTCCAGTTTAAATGTCAATATTATGAGAGCAATGTTATTTAAAGAACAAGTCTAAAAATCATATTCCTTAGGTGCAAAGAACATAATTTTTTTTTGTTTAATCTATAGAATATTCACATTAAGGTTATAAAACATCAAGGTTGAGTGAATAAATTCTAAGTGGATAAAGAATGGAAGACATTGAGTTTCAAATCATAGTTTCCAAAGTTTAGAGCTAACTTAAACCAAAGGTTTTCTCAAAGCAAGAGCAACTTAGAACTTTACCAAGAAAACTACAAACCAAAAATGGGCGCCAAACTGATAAACCACTAAAACTCCTTACAAGAAAGAGATCAAACTCTAGATCAAAATTAGGTTCTATGATTTCAATGATGAAACTAGGGCATATTGTGTAAGAAACAACATATCTGAAGCTATCCAATGAACCCATATGTAAATGATTAGTCTTCATGACCAGAAATAGATTCAATTACTTCATCAATTAAATGAATTGGAAATAAATAATTGATACAAGCATTATTCAATGCTTGTTAATCCTCATAGACTTGTATCTCTCCTATATTTTAGGTTGTACTACCATAGAACTAACCCAATCTAATTTTTAAACTAGATATATATTATAGCTTCTTTCATATGATCTATTTATACTCTTACATTGATTTTTATAATAGTATTTATCCTACAAGGTCACTTTTTATTAGGAGTGCACACTCTGTTAGCTCAATATGCATATCACCCCAAGGAAATGTCTACACCCTTGACCTTTAATAACTTAGTGGGAAACACATCCTTATGATCACTCAACAACTGAATTGCCTCTAAGATCTATTGTTGTGTCCAATAGTCTCCCATGGTTTATAGTTTTAGTATTGTGTTTGCATTGATATATTCTCATTTTTCTTCCACATTAGTTATTGGTACATTTTTCTTTTCTTTGCCTGAATGAAACCTATTAGTTTTCTTTGACCTTCTCACTCCAAGATATTGATATTTCATAGTTGTTACTTTTATACCATCTCTATATTCTTTGTCTCAGGTATATATGTGTCCCTTTCAAGTTTGAAAAATCCTTTTAAATCTAAATCTTCCTCACTCTCATAGTGATTATAGTCCTCTACATTATTTTAGATTATATTACAAGATTTTAAAAGACTTTCATCGTTCTCCTTCTTAGCAAAATAATCCTTTATAGTTGTGGGACTTATGCATGTTTCAACTTGTGATTTATGTTTATGATTAATAGGTATATCTTATTTTCACCCAGGACACAATAAACTTTTCAAAGTCTACATAGCCCTATGCACCATTGCATTTTTGATCTTCAAACACAAATGTTTGAATGATTTTTTGTTGAATTTATGGCTAATTTTGAGTCTCCATTTTGTGTTCCTAATGTATGTACCAATCCTTGGGAAGGGTAGATAAGGTACATTTAAAAACTTGCACCCAATACCATGGATTAAATGTTTTTTATTTACATACTTCAATGAATTTTTACACATGCATTTTAGGACATTGGCCCTCCTAAAAGAATGGCCACTTTTTTGTTATAAAAGTTTCAAATTGAAATATTTAAAAAAATATATATTACATTTCTTCCCAATAATTTTTTTTAGATCTATGGAAAATCCACCAACTCACAACAACCCCTTTCAATTCATAATTTAGTGCATTGACTCACATGTTTATAATTAAAACATGATTTTCCATCATATGAATGAATTGTGTTATTATTTTTTAGAAAAATATTGGGACAAATATCTTTATATAGTAAACACCATTCACATGGGCCTTAGTTCAAGATCTTCATGCACCTATTTTATCATATAAGCATCTGAATCCTCATTTATTAAAGAAGTAGATTCCCATGGAAAATTTCCTTTATTTGTAGGTTAAATATAGTCTCTATAAATATGAGTTAACTGATAGATATGATCAATCTCTGATCTTTTAAGATAACATATAAAAGTGGACTTACATTCTTCCACTTGGAACTATAGACATGTGATAAGCATCTGAACTAGTTGAGCTTAATATTTTTCTATCTTCTGCAACTCTGGTATTTATTTTATAGGCTATGAATAGTAATCAAACTCTCTAATTTGTAGATATTTTTATTTTGGTTTTCTATTAGCTTTCAACCAACTATCGTCCCTTTGTGCATATAGTGAAGATGATTCTTTTATAATCATCTATGGCTTATTATCCTATTTATTCAATGGTATGACAATAACAACATCTTCCTAATGTGCCTTCAATTTTTTTCCACTACAATGATGGTCACGTAACCATCACATGCCCATTTATTTCCAATTAGAGCAAGATAATGAGTCTCATATATATATATATATATATATTCATGTCAATTAATTCAATGTGTCCATGCAAACTTAACTCAACAACCTTTATCTCTATATCTTCAAGTTCTCAATAGGTTTAACTCAACTATAATATGTTAAAATTAGAGTAACAAGGTTTTAGGTTAAATTCAAAATTCTAATAGCATCGCAAGTATATTTGGTATTGTGTTTAAAATGCCATTGAAATAAAAAAACAACATTAATTTCACATCATCTGAGCTCCAGTGTCCATTCTGGCATCCACATCCCATGGATTTTAAGTCTTAGCATACGAAACCACTTACTCTACTTTATGTTTCCATATTTGTGTGCAATCCAAAAAAGTATGTGATACATTTTTAATTTATTTGTAAATTTATTCATTTTACATAATACTTACCAGTTTTAGTCAATTTTTTAAAGCTATGGCTAATCCATCATGTCATAAGATTTGGATCATTTGTCCATACATTTGAGCATCTAATTTCACCACTTCTCCTCTTGTGGCATTCTAATTCTAGATTTATTGTAATATATTGGTTAATTTATTCATCAAAACCTTATCTCACATAGGATTTGGATACTTTTCCACTCACACTTTTCTAATTCGATTTTATTTAGGCATCGCTAGAGGTAGAATTGTTCTATATTTATATTTATAGTAATAGCTAGGATAAAATTATAATTTTAATGATGATTTTGTACCATTTTCAAATTTTGCAAGGTTTTTTATTTTCCTTTCTTCTCAATAATAAAGTAATTTTTAGTATTTTGTTGTCTTATGATCCTAAAATATGTGTAAAAGGTTTCTTGTTGTACATTTTAGGGAAAATTTTGGGCAATGTGATTGATTTCTGCACACAAGTAAAAATTAATAGACTACCTTGGCTATTTATTAACTTTCCTTTAGTTTTAATTACCACCATTATAACCTCCCTAACAACCTCCTTATCTTTGTATATATCCCCTCCCCAACATTTTTTAAAGAATATTCTCTATATTATTTCATAGGTGAAAGATGTACCCAATTAGGTTATTATTATGGGTATTGTAAATAAGGAGGAGTCCCCCATTTTAGATACTAAGGAATCCACCTTTCTTAGTATAGGGGTGACTACTAAATTAACCCACGAATAGGTTGAGTTATTGTGGGAACCCATCCACCTAGTACTAGGACTTTGGTATCCCATAATGGCATAACAATTTTTATCATTAGAGATTACTATCAAGAAATTTTGAGTGATCTCCTATTTTATCTCTTACAGATTCATTTAATTTTTTTGGTCATGGTTATGAGATTTACAAAAAGTACAGAATACATAGTATGAATATTATACATATTGTTGTAATAAATGACACTTCATAGTGGATTGTCCTAGAGTGCAACATACTTTAAAAAACCTTATTCTGATCTTTGTATATTCACTTTAATGGTGCCCTTCCCATCCATATTTGATACACCATAAAAAATCATGATTTCTTTCCTTCATGAAGTTCATTCATCATACACAATATTGCATTTAACTTAGCATCAATTCTTGTAATGCTAGTAAGATATTCTTCATGGTCTTCTATTTGCATGAATTTGATCGCAACATATTTCGCATCAATATTTTTGTAAATTGAGTTTGGGCTATGGAAAAACAAATATTAATTAATTTGAATTATACAAACCAAGTGGATTTATCTAAGTCCTATAATTTAAAATTCACCCTATTCATCACATCTAAAAATTGATGATCATAATTTCATACTATTTCTACTAATTTTTTATGATCTCCTTCAAATCTTGAATTCTATGACTCACAAACTTATACATTTTGAATTTTCATATCAATTTTTCCTTGACCTAACAAAGTGTCATGGTTGCATGATTATTTTAAAATATGAACTACAAATCTTGACTAATCAAATCTCTTATGAGTTCACACTGTTGATATATGTTATTTGGCACCCTCTTAACCCACCAATTTATTTCATAGGTTAGTAATTACTACTCTCAATTAGTTGACCCATCATATGGTGTCAATAAAAAAAATATTACAGAAAATGACATGGTTCTTTTGATTGTACTATGTATTACTGGTTTACTTAATGATGATTGTATTGGTGTCTACAAACTTATTTGGAAGTTGCTCACAGTACCAAGGATCCTAGAATCAATAGTTATGTTAACTTCACTTCCAAATTCCTTATTATAGCTAATTAATTTTTTATATCTTCTTCAAGCCACATATTTTTTTGTATCTACTTCTCTTACTAGTTCCAAAATTCTATTATTAGTTATAAAAATAGGTACATGAGATGTATCCCCTTGGAGTGAATGAACCATGTCTGGGGTATCTATTATACCATTCATGAACCTGACCTAACTTTGTGTTTCATTATTATTTGTTTAAAATATTGTCCTTCTTATTCCACATATAATTACCACATTCATCTTCTATCTAAATCTATTATTTTTTAGCTTCTATATTTTAACCTCTACATAATTTTTTTGTTCTCTTCCTTCCTCTCTTTTAAGGTTAGTGTCTAATACGTGTTTGATTTATATGTTCTATGTGGTTCCTATGCTCCCTTCCTTATATTTCAATGCTCTATGAATTTCATCTTTGGATTATCCTTCTAGATGTATAGTTCCTCCCATTTTCTTCACAACTTTCTATATAATGCTACTTATAACTACTTATGTCCCTTTATCTTCTACAAAAATTTCTTGTTCCACCTTTTCTATTGCCACAACTCTATTTGAAGCCCCATAATTACATTCTCTTTTTCTTCTTTGCACTATCCATTATCTAGGTTTGAGTTCACATTCCTTATTTCAATTCTTCTCCATTAAATTGCCTCTAGTTTGCCTCCCCATAGTGCCCTAAGTGACTACTCCATGCCAACTTGAATTGACACCATGACATTTTTTCGTAACTAAAAACTTCAAAAATATAGGGATTTACTTCAAAAAATTGCCTTTAATCCCTCTTAACACAAAATTCATATGCATCTTCAAA
The DNA here is from genome assembly GCA_037957365.1 of Torreya grandis. Classification (NCBI taxonomy): domain Eukaryota; kingdom Viridiplantae; phylum Streptophyta; class Pinopsida; order Cupressales; family Taxaceae; genus Torreya; species Torreya grandis. The sequence goes on along the minus strand of JARHVA010001430.1, from coordinate 722,608 downwards.
TGAAATATACCCATGAATAGAAAATTATATAATGTTCTCATCAATTATAATGGTCAGTCACACAAGTCCACTTAGTGTCTAGATTGCATAATATTTCCAATTTTTATTCATTTCACACAAATTTTTATGTTTACCATGGTCTAAAGTTGTAGTATTCAAGTCTAGACAACCATGTGACTATAAACTTAGGTAAATCGCACCAAAATATTTTACAAATTTATCCATGAATATGTTAAGAAATTATCTCACATATAGAAACTCTTATTATTATAACTTCTTCTCTGCAAACTTGTGTATCCTCATTTATAGCTAATATTCAAAGTCCCTTTTAATAGGTAACCATTTCAACATATTCAATTCCTAACAAAAAAACCATTATTAACAACTATCCCTATAATCACTCACTAGGACATATTAGTTTTTGTAGTCTATGAATGTTGTGACAAGACTCTAAATAATTAAATGAAGTTGTAGGTTGGTTGAGCCTAAACGTTTTGAATATTTATGTTCCAATATTTATTCTTATTCACCACTAACATATATGCACTTATTAACAATTACCAATAATAAAATTCAAAATTAAACATGATGAAAGAAAACATTGATTCATAAACAAGATATGATCACTCTAAGTAGGATTTATACACATATAAAATACACTTGATAATATATTACTTAATCAAAGAGTAACATATATTGATATATATTCCATTATAACCTCTTCTTTTACAAAATTAGACAATATATAATGCTATGAAGATACTATAACTCTTTATCTTCATTATCTTTAATTTATAGGATCAAAGGAACCACTCAACTTCCATGTGTAATCTAATCCTTCATGAGAACATATTATATAAAAAATACACTATGTCTCACACTTGTCACATACTTATCTAAAAAAATTGTGTGTGACATAGACTTTGCACTTCTCTAATAATTATTTTTCAAATTTCCATTCCCATTAGGTTATGCTTTTGAATAGTTTATAGGTGTGTTAAGCTCAATTATGTTATCATCAATAAGATGCAAAAGATTATATATTAGCCCAAAAAATCTATTTTTATAATGCTCCTCACATCTACAATCCTTATAATATGCATTCTTGTAATGTCCATTAAGTAGAGGCCTAATAATATCAACCTCCTTTGTTGGAGGGATAGATATAAGGCTGCACTTAAGTGAATTTTACAAGAGATTATGAGGGAACTCATGTTATCATGTAAATTTCCTCCTTTGGTTATTAGATAACACAAGCTGAGTAATAGGTTGTGACACTACATTAACTATTGTTTTTGCCTCATTTTTAAAATCATTATTTTTTAACTCGTAATTTAGTTTCTTTAAAACTTTGTAGTTAAATTAGTTGGATCTTTACCCACATAATTTAATTTATTCAAATATATGAGCTTAACTGATCAAATGATTTGAATCTCTTTAGCATAGTATAATTATGGAGAGAGGAAAGAAAACTTTTATTGAATATATCTTACAACTCATTGTTAGTCATGGGATTTTTCATCTTTGAAACCATAGTATTTTACTAAATCACATAGTCAATGATTGGTTCATTGGATCCTTGCTTAAGATTTATATTGATCATAATTACATTTCTCACTAATTCTGATTGAAAAAAGTGCTAGAAATTAATAGTACAAAAGATTGAATTCCTCAACCGCTTGGAATGGTAGGTCATAGAATTAATGCAATGTATAGTCCCTAAGGATTTTTAGAAATAACTTAGTCAATAACTTTCCATTAGAGGCATATTACAAACATATTACATGAAAGGCTCTTAGTTATTGTTATGGATCACCTTTACCCTCATATAATCTAATATAAGGATCTACAAAACCTATAGGTAATGGATAATTTGAAATCTCTTGGGATAATGGATTATGCAACAAAGAGTAAGAATCAATTAAACGAATTACTCAAGAATCATGTCTCATAGAGCAGCTCATGTCTCTTTATAAATAATTTCATCAATAAATTTTACCTTAATTTTTTATTTATTGTGATTTAATAAGATATAACTTTTGAACTATTCAGATTGTAAAATATATTTCAATAAAACATGAAATTGAATGATACAAAAAAGTATGATTGAATAATTTTGACTTAATATAAATAGAAATGACCTAATGGACTAATATACTTAGCTTGTTTGGAGTCTATGTAGGTTTGAAACTAAATATAAGAGACTACAAATACTATAAAAGGACTTAGAGTCACTCGGATTAGGAAAATAAGTATCTAGATCAGACAGACAAGTCTATTAGTCTATGAAATGCTTAAAATAATGCAAACATATTGTTATATCATAATCATTCTATGAAATTTTACTTCATTATTTTTTCACTGCTCACTATGCCTACATAGAAATTGTCTTCCTATGTGATATAAAATTATCCCTGTGTTTACAAAATCTATGATATTTTCTCCTCCACTTCAAATCCCTAAAACATTTTTGACACTAGGTTAATGTGTAAAAATTAGGGAAAGAGGTGGGTTGAGATAAACTTAACAGTTCCCAAATAAATGGTTGAGCATTTACTATGTATCCAATATTCCAATGAGGAAAATCAAACCACAAGTAGTTCTCTTGGTTAGGTGTATGTGAGAAATGGTGATCCTTTTCTGAATGCAACTATAATATATATTTTATACTTGATAATGGAAAACTTGATTTGGATTAGGTACTTTATATTTCATTAGGGTATACTCATTATGACTAACTTCATATTTTGGAAGTTTAGGGCAATCCCTCTCAATGTGAAATTTTTAGAATAGTATTCATTGATAATGATAGTTGGGTAAATAGGATTAAACCTATCATGTATAAATATAAAAATCTTTGGGTAACTTATCACATAATCAACATGAAAAACATATGGCCCAACACATAAAATTAATTTTAATTTTTAAAATGACAATTGCTTGGCATGGGGACATGTCTATCAAAATTGGATACGTACATATATTCATAAGCATATAAATTCTAACATACTCATCTGAAAGGCATGCATAGTGATATGATGATATATATATATAATTTTAGTGTGATTTTATTTAGGTTATATATAGAACAAATAATTCTTGTAGTTAATTAATACTAAATTAGGGAGGTTGTGCCCCTAAAAGTTAAGTGGATATGAGAGAATGGTAAATGAGAGCCATCTATGTACACATAATTCATGTAAGGTGAAGGTAGATCAATACTAACTTTTACAAATGTATGATACTTAATTAGTGTTTATAACGAGTCCATTTGGAAGTGGGGCTCTAAGGACCAAGTTAATAAAATATTTCACTTGACAATATAGAGGTATTTTTTTAATTATTAAGGTTAAAGGTAGGGATTTTTTTAATTAAGGACCCCAATACCTACAAGAAGAATAAATACAAAAGATAACAAGAGGACTACCTAAGTCCTTAAGATAAACATGATAAAATAGTCATAAGAACATCTAAAAAACTGTCAAAATACAACCTAAAATTAGCATAAACAACACCAAAGACAAAAAGTATCCATAAAGGAAGTAAAAGCCTTCTACATCTCTAAGATACATGCGACATCCTCCCAACAAATTTTCATGTGCTTTAGGTTTGAGTCAATTTGAAAAAGAAACTTTTACTTGTTTATATATTTAGAACATTCACTACATTGAGTGTGCTTTCCTTTGCCCTTTGAAGAGCTCTTCATATCAAATAATTATCCCATATGAGATCTTAAAAGCTTCACATTCTAAATTCCTTCATGCATGGCAGCCTTACTACAATTAACCAAATAGATGATGTTGCTTTCAATTTTGTCATTATCACATTCAAGGGCACCAACCCTATCTCTGAGCTTTTGAATTTTACTATTATTGTCACAACCAAAAATTTTCTATGTCAATATATCATTGTCTTATTGGATCATTTTAACTTTTATTTTGAGCTCAGATAATTCTATCATTAACCACCTCATTATCAATTTCTACAAGTCCAATTTCTCTTCAATTTTGTCTATATTTTGATTACCTTTTAGAGATTCAACTATGGCATTGAACATTTCATTTAGATCATGGGATTGGGTTTCCAGTTCTTCCATCTCTTTCTACCTAGAATAATCCCTCACTTTCCTCTTTCCATTTTCATATTTATTAGTTGAAGTTTTGTTTTTCTCCATTTCTAACATGTCTTGGGTATTGATCTCCTCCTTATCTCTAATTGTATCTTCAATCGTGATAGATTTCCTAGTTAAACATCCATTTTATCCTATGTTTATAACCTTATAAATAGTAACTAGAAGGTCTTTAACAACACTTATAAGTTGTTTCTTAATGCCTATCCCTCGTGATTTAGGTGTATTCCTAGTAGTACTCTATTATTTATCTTTAGTAAGATTACTACCTAAATACATAATCTGAATCTTTTGTAGTTTCATAACTTCCTCTTTACCTTTGTGGGTTTTGGTAAGTTCAATGGTAATTTTAGTCATACCTTTGAAGTATTTATGAATGATAATAATTACTCTATCATGCCCCATAATTGTATATTAATTATTTTTAACCTTTTCAATGGAGGTTTCCATAGAAAGCAAAATGTAGAAAGGTAAACTCAAGGGAATATCATGTCTAAAGTAATTGAGAAAGATGAATAAAGATCACTACACAACATTGAACCTACCTTCCAGAGTGATATATTGCATGAGATGGAAAGCCACATTTCCATAGGGTCTTGACAAAGATTCATGATCAAAACCATTATGCAACACCTCCAAATTTTATCCCTTCAAAAGAAATCTATTTTTCTCCTTCTTGTAATCTTTTCCAGTTTTATACACTTTTGTCACCTCCAATTCCAGCCCAGTGATGTGTGCAATAAATTATTTAGATATGTCAAATAAGACTATGTTTATGTTCAATGTTATGTTGTGTCAATATTAAAAAAATAAAGATAAGACATGTTTGTTGTGACCTTCAATTATCTACATAAAACTTACCATTTAACCTATCTAGAGGATATCCCAAACTTTTTCATTAGTTTTAACCTCCTCTAGCATCTTGGGTTTAGTTCTGTTAGGGAGCCCCATGAATAAGATTTTTGTTTGGTTATAGCTCTTTGACCTTGAGTAGGGTTTTTTTTTGGATTCCCCAAATTCAAAATGAAAATTCACCTTAAGTGGCTTGTACCAACCCACTCAATGTAATTATTGATATGCTTCCAAACTTGAAAAGTCTTTAATTTGTATTGCTTTATCCCTAAAGAATATAGAAACTTATCTCTATGAACTTTCAAAAATACAAGGGGAGTAACATTGATTAAGTTCATATCAATACAAAGAGACTTAACTATAAAGTTCCAATGAACTTTATTTTTACACATGGAGATGACCCCCACATTTTCAACCATTTTGAGCATTATAAATAGGAACTTCTTAGTCTATCCTATGGCATATATCCTAAGGTAGATATTCTTTTATAGTCTAGATAATAAAACTAGTAGAACTAACTCCCTTGTTAGTGAACTAATAAGCAACTTTGTTGCCTTCACGTTGAGAGTGTTAAATGGACACCTCTTGTCTAGATTCTAAAATGAATATAGACTCATCCACCACTTCATTAATTCTCCAAATCACTATTTTTTTGGAAAGACAATTTATTATATTCAGTGAGTCTCCCTCAATGATGAGATGTTGAAAACCCAATTATTTATCCATTATTAAACCCTAAAAGGTAGCAAGAGCTTATGCATAGTGGTTAGTTTGTACCTCCATATCTCTAGCATAAGTAATAACAAAGCTTCCTTGGTGATCTCTCAAAATCCATCCTCCTCTTATGAGCCCTAGGTTCCCCTTAGAGGCTCCATTAAAATTTATCTTTAGCCACCCAATAGGAGGGGTTTTCCATTTGGTCCTCTTTCTTATTTCATCTCTGGGATCAATCTTACTAATTGAAAGAGAATCAATTTGCCAATTTAAAGCCATTTGTTTTTCAAATAATTGTAAACTTTTACCTTTTCCACTAACCATATCTTTAAAATTTTCCATAATAGCCAAAAAAATCTTATTAGCTAATGTTGTACTTGTGTACTTTCTATTCCTAAAAATTATTTTATTTATTTCACCCCAAATTCCCTAGGTACATGAGGAACGGTGAGATTATAGATTTTATTTGAGATATCATTTTGAAAAGGACCCTCTCAAGACTACCAAAAGTTAAACATAAAGCCAATAAATACCCAAAGGATATTAAATTTGTTAAGGAACAAGCTTCAAACCTCATAGGCAAATGGACAATCAACCAAAAAATGGAAAACTATTTCATTATCATTTTCACACAAAGGGCACCTATTGATCAATATGAAACCTATTTTCATTAAGTTACCCATAGACAACACTTTATTCTAGATAGCCACCCATTAAAAAAGGTTAACTATAATCACCTAAAATTGGCATTTGGATGATAAGAGTGTCACTTGAGGTATCTTATTCCTATCTTAGCCAAAGACCTGTCTTAGAGCCTTTGCCTTACTTATCTAGTCATTGTGTAGACCATAAACCTCTATAATTAGCCAAAATTATCTTCCTATATCCCAATCCAACTTGCTCAATAGTCTGCCAAGTGGACATTAGTGCCATATTTGGGATACTATATCCACATGACACTAGTGTCCCCAACTAGATGATATTGTCCTTAGCCCTAACTCCCTTGAATGAATAAATTTTTAAATTTTTACCCCTCCTAAGTTAGGAATTATAGAGATGGAATCCAAAGTGAGTTAGATCAAGCATTAGTCAAGAAAAATCAAAAAATGCATAAAGAACATAACTAACTAAGACAACTCCTTCAACGGGGTTTGTAAAATGGAATTAAGATATATTGAAATAAAGAATATAAATCAAACCTTTCAAATAGCTTTGTACCTCCAAGTGTGGCTCAAAACATGATTTTACCCTTGATTTGGTGCTCAAGTCTTTATCAATGTTGAGTGGTTTGCTCCTTCATCATCTCTCAATACACCAATGAAACTAGGCTCATGAAATTGATCAATGTTATGCCTATAGAAAATTTATCATATTGTCAATTAAGAATAATAACACTGCACAAAGATGAATTGTGAATAAAATTATGCATAATAAGTTTAAACCAAAAAATCTTGAAAATATGAGTAAGGACCCTTTTATTTATAGATTTTTAGAAATGATTAGAATCAACCATGACCATCCATCTTGAGATCAAAATGTGTGGCCATGAATAAATTAAATTTTGGAAGCTCAAATCATAAATAACCTCATAAATATTTGGAAAGAAGAGGCATTGAAGGCCTTAAACCTGATATTTGTTCCATTTATGGCTTATGGATGCCACCACACAGATGATATCACTTGATGATGTAGATATTAGAAATTAATTTCCAATTTAAAAGATATTAAATAAATTCCATGGATTTTACACTTAAGCCCTTGATTTGGATTAATTTGCCTAAGTGAGATTAATTAAATTTAATGAAATTCTTTCGAAATTGGTTGCCCATTTAATCAAACCGATCGAAACATCAAGTTACTAGGTCATAATTTGATTGGAGTATAATTATAAGAAGGTGTTAATTTATTATGGAGTAATATTTCATTTAGGACATTGTCGACACAAAAAAACACATGCACATGTTGCATGCTTCCAAATTAGAAGAATTCAATGATTTAGAGTGTCAAATTACATTTTTATCATTTTAACTCAAAGTGATTTGGGAAAAACTAATAATCACATAAAATGCATTGCCCCATTTAGAGATACATTAGACTAAATCATCACTTGTATATGAAAATATTGAAACTTTTAATGCATTTTAGTGAATTTGACTCAAATTGTGCACTTGAATGAATTTTGAGTAAGATTGACAATTTCAACACAATGGTATTAGGAATTGGATGTCTACATTTTTCCCCTATTTGAGAAGGTATGGTGAGACATTTAGATGAAGAAATGTATTTTCAAATGGAATTAAATAATCCATGATGTCCCCTTGAGAGGACATATGAGGATGAAAGAAAGGGATGGACTCTTTAAAAGAGAGAGAAAGTGAAATTAACCAATGGATGAAATTAAATCCATACAGGCTAATACCTACACATCTTGATTCTCAATGATCAAAATATAAATATAATATAATTGGCCTCAATGTGGGAGAAATGGGAAGTATACAATCCAAAAATATAAGTGACACACCTTGAACACACCCATAAGAGGGTGAAAGTTATGCACTTAGAGAATGATCGATCTTGAGACAAGTTGCATACTTTAAATTTTTTTCAGAATGATGGAAAAGTTATATAACTTGGAATTAGAATAAAAAAGAGAGCATTGATCTAGAGAAATGAAATAATAATGTACCCTAGTAATGAAAATTTGATCAAAGATTGGTCTAATTGTTGTGCCCCAATAGGGCAAATTGGCAAGTATAGCTTAAGGATATAACCTAATACATAAATTAAATATGATAGGGCACAAATGTAAATATGATGGTCCAATGACTAAAGATGCCACTAGAAACAAGGAATATGAGGATGCATAAAGTGATGAAAAATATGAATAGAAGAAAGATGTGGCTAAGCTGACTCAAGATACATCATGTATCCAAGTGTTGCATATATAGTCCAGATGGACCTCAAGCCAATGTAGTTCACTCAGAAGTGGGAGAAAATGGAATGAGAAATGAAGAATAGAAGAAAAGAAGACCACTATTTAATTAGACTCTATATTCCAAGAGATTCAAGTCTTGCATAAAGTCTTGTGTGTAATCCATTGGTGTATAATTCATTGGTATATTGAGATTTGATCTTCAGAGCTACATTGAGTTTTTGACTTGGGTTCCAAAGCACTTGTTGCTTACTATAGAAAAATGAAATCATGAATCATAAGTATGAGTAACCTATAATTACATTGCATTTTAATTATAATGAGTAAGTTCAAATGTGAATTTTTATAACTAAGGATAATGATAAGAACTGCTAATACCAGAGTTATAACTAGTTATAATTAAACAAAAACAAACAAAGAAAAATAAGACACAGATGTAACCTAACTTAAAATCTAGATATGATTACTCAATATTTAAGTAGGAACAAGAATGTATAAAAATCAAATAAATAACATCTTAATAAATAACATGAAAGCAAGATAGGAATAATCAAGATCCATGTGTATTAATATGATGTACTAGGAAAACAAATAAAACAACAAGACAAAATAGGAACACAAAAGGCCAAAAGAAAATAAATAAATGAAACAAATGGAGAGATAAGGAAGCAATCAAGATAATAATAAAAATCAAATAAACACACACAAAGAAGAGTTATTCATAATGTTAGTGTATGAAGAAAACAATTGTTTGTGAACATGGAGTATAGGCATTACTTTATACAATAGTTTAAGAAGAACAAAGGACAAAAAGTTTCCCCCGAGTGATAGGGAAATAACAAAACAACAAAATGGGGGGAAAGGAATAAAAAGAAATGGTGGTCAAGCTAATTCTATGTGTACGAGACAAGTGGACATTGCCTACATAGCTCTATGGATGCAAGGTCCAACATGAAATTTAAGAAAAAATTAGTTCTCCCAAGAAATGAGATAGAAGAAAAGTGATGATAGGAAAGCATGATTGATGTTTTGAAAGAAATAAGGAAATGGGATCGTAAAATGGTTAGAGAGTTCAAATAATTAATTGTAAAATGGTAAGAGCATCAGATCAGAATAAACAAAAGTGCAAGACAATGTTTTTGTTTGTTTTATCGATCAATTTCTAATGTTTTTATGCTTTTGGGATAAGCAATGGAAATGAAATATTAACAAAAGGTCCAAAGAACTACCTAATTGAGGAGATGCACATCCATAGGTAAGATTTCAAACAATAGTTAAACCATATGCAATGGGAATTATGGATATAAACAATGGTGCAAGGAGAGAACTAATTAAGGAGATGCACATCCAAGAGTAGAATCTCTAATAACAACTAAATCCAACTTCAATAGCCCATGCTCACAAATCAGTGAGAGTGAGAATCCTACCAAGGCAATAATGCCTACCAAATAATAGCAAAATAACAATAGAATAGTATGTAATGTGAGATAAATTTAAATTATTAGTAAGTAAGAAAAAACCATGTGATGATGTATTAGTGTTCACTTGTCTGTAAGAAGAATATGCAAAATATTGTCTAGGATCAACTACTTTGTATAACTAAAGCTAAATGTGTTTAGAATACCTATGATTCATAATCAGGATCATAATTGGTCAAAATATATAATTGTCCAGATTATAACAGACCAGGTTATGAAAAGAATGTGGTTCTAAATAGAATGGTCCTTAATGAATAGGTTCCAAGAGAGGGTGGTCTAGGGTGGGATAAAAAGAGTCAAGTAGGAATATAAACAATCCAAAGTGCCAACAGTACATAGTTTTAACTATCTAGAGTCATAAAAGAATATGGTTCTCATGAGAATAGTCCAAGGTAGGTCAAAAAAAAAAAGAATATGGTCCAAGATAGGATGTTTCAAAATATAATAGTGGGATACAATAACTTCAGCATAAGTTGCCCCTAAGTAAGGGGTCTTGTAGATAATGTTTGAAATGGATATAAAGCATATAACTACTTGAGATGTGCAATGTTCATGGGCTTTGAAAAAATTATGCCACCTACTGTGGCCAGTCAATATGCCCCCAATCTATAATTTATTGTGATGACATATGGGCCTAGCCAATTAGGTTAGAACTTACCCTTTTTCTTGCATTCAACATTTATGTTCTTCTAATTCTCTTTCAAAACCAAATCACTGTTGGGAGGAGGATGTACACCGGAAGCACACAATTTGATTACTAATACCAAGCAACTTAATATGCGGAAATTAACCAGATTCACCAAGTAACTAGAATTCAGAATAACACATGATATGAGAGACAATACCAAATTGTATTAACACTTTATACAGAAAAGAATACAATAAAGAAGATGCCACTTCTTCTCCACCACCTTACAGAGGTTTCCCACGCCTCAAGTGAACAGTAATTCTTCTCCCCAAAGCTCTCCCTCTCACAGGTCCCAACACCCAACTCAAATACAGAGTTGGTGTTCACCTCCCGTGCTCCACGCACACCACAAGTGCTCCACGCACTCCACAAGCTCCACAAGTACTCAAGGTACTTCAAGTAGATCTCCCATGAATCTGCAATAACCTGCAATTCAACAGACCATACTTATGGAAGGAACTCCCTTGCCTTCCTCTTGCTCTATCCGAGTACACACCTGTACTCCAAGTAGATCCTGCCTGATACTGCTCCCTGTAGTGTTGCTGTCTGTATGACCTTGCACACCTGCAAATCAAGCAATGGTTCCAATCACCTGTGAACCTCGACCTTGCACACACATACACCTGCAGATCAACGATCTTACTTACCATGTAGATCTCCTATATAGGCCATGCAACTGTGACCAAGATCCTACACTCTTGAAGAACCCAGCTGGCTCTCTAATCCAGCACCAACACACCTGGTACTGTGGCACTAGGAGGAACGCACCATAGCTCTACCTCACACACAGAAGGAGCTTATAATTATGCTCTCTTACTCCCTAGCACACTTTTCCAATACAACCATGAGTCTATTATATAGATCTCATCCAAACAATGATTAGACATCTAATTACCATAATTAGATCCGCAGCTATGAGTCTAAAATTAGCACTCATCATGCAAACTCTTCGTTCGTTAGCTCACTGCCCGTAATTGACTCGCAGTCGAACTACACAGGCGACCGACGTCGGTCCCTGTCTGCTTGGGGTCACCGACGCCGGCCGATATATGACCGACGTCGGTTGCCTTTCTATCTTATCCTGCCGACGCCGGTTGGCCAGACCAACGCCAAACACTTCTGACACTCAGCAACTCATTCTGCAACCTCCTCCATGTCTGCATCAGTGAAGCTTTTAGCTCCACAATCCTAACAATCACCAATTTCAAACTCTTGAGGTAGAATGTGCTTGTTTTATCTTCTACACAATCTATTATGATAATCTTGTAATTTATCTAGGGCAAGCAAATGTTTACCATCAAGGAGTTTTAGTTATTTCAACCTAGAGACTCTATAATCTTTGTCATCTTCAATATTATCTAAAGATACTCGCAATGAAAGTAGTTCAATCTCAATCAACATAATAGCTTCTGTGACATAAACAAGGGAGTATGGAGTGGCTCTTGTGGGGTTCTATTGTCAATTATGACCAGCATAATTGATAATATTTTTCAGTATGGCAACAATGCTTTTGTTCAATGCCTTGGCTTGTCCATTGCCTTGCAAGTTATATGGTATGGATTTCATGTGATTGATTTTGAATTTTTCACAAAGAGATTTAACCTCTCAATTTACAAATGATCACCATTATTAGATATAATATGTGTTGGGATACCATATCGACAGATGATATGGTAATGTATAAACTTGGAAATTTATTTCTCGATGACATAAGAGAGAGGAATGGCCTCAATCCACTTAGAAAAATACTTGATAGTAATTTGAATATGTTTATGTCCATCATAATATCTTGGGCTTATTTTCCCAATGAGATCAATGCCCCATGTGGAAAATAGCCATGACATAGTGATTGGTTGCAGTGGTAAGGAAGGTGCATGGATAAAATTTCCATGTTGTTGACAAACAACACATATCCTCACATGATTTCAAGCATTTATCTCCATTTTTGGCCAATAATAACCTATTATGAGGATATTTTTATCTAAGACTACACCATTGGTGTAGGCCCCACACATTCCTTCATGAAACTCCTTAAGTGCTAGCTTTGATTCTCTCTAAGATAAATAATGAAGTAACATTCCATCATAGACTTTAAAATAAAATGTGTTTTGAAGGATGGTATGATGGGTTATGAAATGAATGAAAATTTTATGATGATTATTGGAAAGGTTAGGTGGAAAAACATGGTCATGAAAATAATTATAAATGTCTTGAAACCAAGGCAGTTCAGGTGGGAGATTGGGACCAGAAATGGTGCATACCCTTTCTAAATATAGCAAGACATGAGCAAGTTGTAAAAGACTTTCAATGAGAAAATGATACTCTTTAGCACTGATATCAATCTGTATCATTTAACCCAATTTTTTCCATTACATCAACAAATTTGTTATTGGTTCATGTTATTTTTTCAAACTGTAGGGATTTAAAATAAGCTTTGAGATTATCTACAATATGCTTGTAAGGTATAAGATTTCCATCTCTAGTCTAATATTGATCTATGGTTTGATTGATAATCAATTGGGAATTACCATAGATCATTAAGTGATGTATATACCACTGCACTGCAAGATGAAGTCCTAAAATAAGTGCCTCATACTTGGACATATTATTAGTACAATGAAAATTGATATGAAATGCTTTGGGAATCAGGTCCCCTTGTAGTGTAATCAACAAAATGCTAGCTCTAGATCCATGAGAAGTGAAGGAACCATCAAATTATAGCTTTCATTATTTAGGTTCATGTTGTATTTCTTCTACTATCATAATAGAATCATTTGTAAAAACAAATATAAGTGGTTGAGTGTCTATAATAAGTGATTTTGTAAGTTGATCAATAATAACCTACCCCTTGATAACTTTTTGATTCTGATACTCAACATCAAATTCACTTAAGAGCATGACCCATTTGGCCACGTGGCCTATGAGAGATGCCTTGGATAATAAAAATTTGAGAGGATTCACTTTAGTAATAACAATAATTTTGATGTTTAGCATATAGTGTCACAACTTTTGGGAAGTGAACATCATAGCTAAACATGTCTTCACAATACGTGTATAATTATGCCCATAATCCATTAGTGTGTGGATTAAATAATAAAATACATTATCCTTACCCTAATCATCATGTTGAGATAAGAGTTCCCCTAGTGCATGTTTAGTCATTGAAATATAAATAAGCAATGGTGGGTTAGCCAAAAATGTGATGAGCTTCATAAATGCTAATTGGCACTCATGATCTCATTGGAATGTGACCCATTTATTTAAGATATGTGTAAATAGGTGGCACTTATCTACCAATTGAGAAAAAAACCTATGAGTAAATTAGATTTTCCTTATAGGATGTGGAGTTGTTTGGGATTGGAGGGTGGAGGCATTTCAATAATAGCCTTGACCTTTTCAGGTTCTACTTTAATACCTCTTTATGATACAATAAACCATAGTAATTTTCCTAGATTAATACCAAAGACACACTTATTTGGATTCAAATAGACCTTATACTCATAAAGTCTCTCAAATATTCTCCATAGAACATCAGGATGTCCAACATGCGTTCTTGATTTAGCTAAGATGTCATCAACATAGTCCTCAACAATATCATGCATCATGTCATGGAAAATAATAGTCATAACATGATAATAAGTGACTCTAGTGTTCTTCAAGCCAAATGGCATGACTTGACAATATAATATTCCCCATGGAGTGGTGAAATCATTTTTATGTTGGTCTTCTTGGGCTATATTTATTTTATTATACCCAAAAAATCCATCCATAAGGGATAACATCTTGTACCTAGCAGTAGAGTCGACAATAATGTCAATGTTAGGTAGAGGAAAATAATATTTTGGGCATGCTTTGTTGATATCTCTAAAATCAGTATAAAGATGTATACCCTATGGATTTTTACTCATTGGAACTATGTTTGATATCCATTTAGAATAATCTAGTGGTCTATTGAAGCCTACTCCTAATAATTTCTCTAGTTTTGCTTTTACCAAAAGAGCGATGCATGGATGCATCTTCCTTAATTTCTATTTGATTGGCTTGGAATTTGGATAAACAAAAAATTGATTCACAACTAAGTTAGGTTCTAAACCTAGCATGCCAAAATATGCCCATAAATAAATATCAATAAAATCCTTTAAAATGGGAAAAATGTGATCTCGCTCCTCATTAGTGAAATAAGATCCAAGGTAAACAATTCTAGGGTCATCAGATATTCCTAGGTTCAATTCATTTTTGTTTTCTACAAGGAGTGTAGAACCATCTTCTGGAATAGTAGGTAATGTGTGATCACAATCTTATGTTCATTCTACAATCTCTTGTTGTTCCTCCCAAAGATATGGATAATGTGAAGAATCTGAATCTATTGGTTCAAGTAATGGCCAACTAGTAAATATCTCAAGAAATTCAAGATGAAGATGCCCAAAGACTTATTTTTCTTACACGATTCTAATACTAGATATAGAGCTAGGGCTTGATGGACTTTGTGCATCCTTAGGGGATGAGCAAACTTTCCCATCCAAGAGTGCCAGAAATAGGTTTTCACTCAAGGGCTTATCTTTTTTTTACTATTTCCTTAACCAATGAGTGCCTCAAAGATATTTTCACTTGAATATATCGATGTTTTATTTTTTTCATGACCAATAAATTTTTCTTGCTCTTCAAAGTAGGTATAAGGATCCAAATAAAAATCAAAGCCTTTCTTATGGTCTTCCATTGGCAATTAGTCTTTGAGGCCCATATACTATGCAATAGATTATTCATTCTAAAATTGATCAAGGCATATGACTAAATTTTGTTGGTCCTAATAAATGAGATCAAAATGTTAAAGGCAAAGGGAATAATGGGGTGTTATGGTCATAATGTAATTTGAATCAAATAAGTTTGTGTCATCAAGATCATCATAAATATCATAATGGGATGCTATGTCCCTACTAGGAATCTCTTTGCTAGTCGATTTAGAAGACTCACTATCAAAAGTCATGAGGTCACCCCTAGGCAGTATAAATATGAGACCTTGATTTAGGTTGGGTTACTAGCTGATACAGGTTCTAGGATTCCTTGTGCTCATAGGCCAAGCCCTTTTCCTATATATTCAAAATTATCCATAATTTGATTAGGGATGGAATATTTTGGATTCTAAAAACAATCAACAATGTCATCAAAATATAAATAGTCTCCTTCAACCAAATCTTCTTGATCCTAATTTAGATTAGTAGTAAGTACAAATACCATCAGTGGTTTCTATGTTTCTTTCTTATTTTTCCAAATCATGTTGGTTCTATTAGGGCTTTTGGAAGGTTTAGGTTTACCAAATGATTTAGGAAACTTAGGAAACTTAATAATATGGAAGGCATCATTAAGACAATATGTGGAAATGTCTGTGTCTTCTATAATAACCTATTTTTCAAGAGTTGTGGGAAATGGATCAACTGAAGTGGAAGTAAGATCACTAGGATTAATATAATTTGATTTAGGTAAATGAGAAACTATTTCTTTGTTCTTATTCATAATTTTTTTAGAACTAGGATAATAGTTAAAATTAGGAAATTTATTCTATAGATGTTTGAAATACTAGTAAGGCTATAGATCGGCAAGAATGGTGACTTCAATTACATGGTGGGGGAACTTGAGGCACTAATGCAAAGTGGATTGGATAACATGTACTTCATAGATCCAATGGCAACCAAGAAGTATGTTATAAGGCAAATTAATATGCATAATATGTAATAAAGTATGATAGGGCACATACTCAATAATGATTGGAAAATAAATAATACCAATAGATTCCCTCTCAAAATTTTCATATGCCTTTATGGTGATCATCTTTGGTTGGATGTCCTATACCAGTTTGAAAGACACTATGTTTAGCCCTGAGCCATTGTCTATAAGATCCTGCTTGATTTTATGGTTTTCAATGATGACCTCAATATACAAGGGGTTATTATGGCTAAGACCAAGAGTGGACATGTCTTTTTGATCAAATATAACCTATCAAAATGAAGACAAATACCCTACAAGTGTTTGGAATTATTCAAGGTTAATGTCTCAAGGAATAGTAGATTATTGAAGGTCATTCAAAATAGTTTTATGGACTTTAGACATATGCAAAAGATCTAAAATATAAAGTTGCACAGGGGTTTTACTTAGTTAGTCTACTAGACTATAAGGATTTTCAATAGTAGGATGAGATGATTTAGCCTTGGCTAGTATAGTGTTTAACTTTGGATCCAAAGTCACAATGTTCATGTTGGGTCCATTAGTAGAAGAGGGCAAGTGGCCCTAAAGGGTAACTCATAAACATCTAGTTGCTATTGTTAAATATAGATGTGGCAAAGATCCATTATAATTAGAAGACTCAGTTAGAGGGCCTTGGAGGGTAACTTATGGGCATCTAGTTGCATTGGAGTAATTTTGAGTCAGCAAGGAGTCATTATAATTAGAAGAAGGGAGTCCACAATAGTAACCTACACAAACTGAAGCATAATATAATTTCTTATACTCGATGTAGTTTTACCTAAGGGAGAGGGTGTTGACCCTATAATAATGGGTCTAATACTTTAAAGAGCATGGGATGCTTCATAGGATTTAACAGTGATAGTGGCAATGTGGTTTGGAAAAATACACCCCATACTATTGTTGTAGTCATAAGGCATGTTATTGTAACCCAGGTTATAATCATGGGTGTTATGATCCTGATTATGATTATGATGATTATTATTTTGACCTTGATTCTAATTTTATCACTGATTCTATCCTTGGTTTTGCTTGTTTCTTACCGATTGTTGATTATGTCAAGGAAATGGATCTTTTTAGATGCCCATATCTTGATTAGTGTTTTGTGAGCCAAGTTTGATCTCAACTTCACTAATTTCAATCAAATCTTCAATGATATTTTTAAATTAACACATTTATAAGCACCATTACCAAAAACATGATGGAAGTTACAAAATTCATCTCCTTGATACCAATTGGGTTTGGGTTGATCTTTAGGAAATGTCCTTGGGATAGGCCACATAATTAGATTAGCTACTTTGAGCTTTTGGAACACTACCTCAATAGGATCTCATAGTTTACTAAATTCTCTATATTTATTATCAAATATCCCTTGTGAAAGGACTCTTTGTAAATTGGTTTGTGGATTAGGTGGAGCTAATTACACATTTGGATCTAGTAGGGCTTGCACTATTTAGACACATTGATTCAATTACTCCATTCCCTACCATGTTATTTTTCTTATTGAACCCATTAGGATTCTCTATGGCAACAATTTGAATAGGATATTAGGTTTGATTTGATGCTTGACCCTATGAATAAATCTTGACAAGGCTTTTGGTGATAAGCACCTTCACTCTTAATCTACACACCTTTGTCTATAATTTCTTCAAAAATGTTTGCACAAGCAAGCCATAGATTGTGTACCATCTCATGGTATAGGTTCTGTGAAAAGATATTAGCCAACTATTTGTCTAAAAAATTATGTTGAAAGTGTCCAACTAATGATCTCCACCACTATAGATATGTTATGCAACTTTATCCATCTTGCTATTCAGCTTTGCACAAGTCAACTATAGTTAATTTGTGTTCAATATTGTTAGAGAAGTGGTTGAATTTTTTCTCAGATAGATTATTCCAATCTACCACTGATCTCTAAGGTAACTTAAGAAGGCAATCTAAAGCTTTTCCTTCTAAACTTCATGGAAACAAGCAAAGCAAATAAATGTTATTGTAAGCTACCTCTTAGCATAATACAAAAAATGCCTGAATATGTTCATGAGGGTCACCCTTTCCTTTGTATTTGTCAAATTTGGGTGCCTCAAAATGAGGTAGAAATGGAACTTGGAGAATATTCAAATCGAATAAATATGGACATATCTCATCAAATTTGTACTTCTTGATTATATTTCCTGTCTCCAATCATAACACAATTTCTTTCATTGGATTCCACTCTTGCATGTTTGGTGCATTGGTAGGTGGAATATAATTTTTTTGGGGTGGTATGTGTCCCTATTGCATTTATTTTTTAGGGATATACACCCTATGATCTACAACTTTGTTTTGATTTTCTCCTTGAGTCAAGTAGGTGAGTTGATGATTGTTAGGTTGATAAACATTCCCTAAGATTGGTTGCCTTGAATTATAAGTGTTTTGCTGATTTTGGGGAGTCTATGGTCTATTCACAAAAGTATGCATTGGTTGAGAAGAACTTGTCAATTTTTTTTGATTAATTTATTGAATATGCACTGAATGTTTTGTTCCTTGATTTTATGAAGGAATAAGAGGTTCTTGATGATTGAAAAATGTATGATCTATGTCTAGCAAAGCATGTTACAAAACCTCTTGAGACTTAGGTTCTTCAATTAAGATACCATGATCCATCATAGGTGTGTTCTCAATGAAATTGTGTTGTGATGGTTCAACTACATTCTCATGTTCCTTGGAAGCGTTATTGTGTATTGAAGTGGTAGCTAAAAAGTTAGTTAAGTTTGTGATAAGTTGTTCTATGTATTGTTGACTTATCTTCTTGATATTAGGGCAAGATATTGATCATTAAATGTTGATTCTATGAGAACTTTCTTTTCTATAAGAAGCAATGTTTGATTTTGTAATATGAGTGAGGGATTGTTCTCATTATTTCTCTTTTACCCTAGCTAAGGTATGAAATTATTCCATATAAATGTCTGATGGCAATCTAGCACTTGATTCAATCAACCTTAGGAGTACCTCATCTTTGTCTTCTAGGGGTTGATGTTCAAAATAGTCTTCTTCAGATCCTACAGTCATGGGAATGTCTTCAAATACCATGAGATTATATTATCCATCATAAAAACTTTCTCTTCATCATAACTAGGGACATAAGATACCCCACTATGATTATACCTTTATGTCATGTCTAGAAGATTATTCTCTACATTTTCTAAGACTTAGAAAATATTTAAAAATGTTAACAATGTGTATTTTGATTTTCTCCAAATAAGTGACAAGGGAAAAGAGACTATATAAAGAGAATTGGTGTAGTACAACACAATTAGAAAAAATGGTCATAAAATTACTCAAATTTGGTGGGTTGAAATCATCAAATTAGAAAAGGGTATGGTTAATTTGAAACCCCAAAGTGCATGAAGACAACAAACTTAGGTTTAAAAATATGTCAATACCATAAAATATAGGTACAACTTCGATGAGTTGTGATTATAAAATTATAAGAAAGTTTTTCTAATGTGAAAGGTAAAAATTCAAAATAAGAAGCTCAAGACATGAAAACACACAAGAAATCCTAAGTATAAAACTAAAACCAAATGGGAGGCATAACACTGCCAAATGGTGATAGGAAGTATAATGGTTCTATAACTTAGAGCGTGAGTGATATGTAAGATAACCCAAGTTCACAATGATCAAAAGGATGATAATTAGTCTATATAATGGACTTAAATCTAAATGGGAAATCATACCCAAGTTGAGTCAAACCATGTGGAAATGGTGAACCAATTAACACCTTGGTTTAGAAGTTAGAAAGGCAAGATTCTGAATTTGAATTAAAAATGAAGGACTTGGAGATTTTTTTGAATTGGTCTAGACTCAAATGGGTAGAATAACAATGCTATTTAAATAATATAAAAACAATATTTCAAATGAGAATTTGAACAAGGAAAAAGGCGATTTTGATTTGGTCAACATAACACCTCTTTGTTCAAATAAAATGGTAGATAAAATATGTTTGGTTCTAATGTGTTTTGTTTTTCAAATAAGTTTTAGCCTCGATAAGACCAAGCAAGTAATTGATAAAAAGACAAATACAACTAAGTATAACTTATAAAGTCCTAAAACTAACAAGGTTGCTTCATACCATTGAATTTCATCTATATACATGATCTTGGGAGGATTTTAAGTGTTAATCTAAAATTAAAATCACATGAAGTAGTAGGTTTTTACAGCCCCTTCTCCCAAGAGATTTTATGATGACATGGAAATTTAGTATTCTCGCCTTGCATTAATAATATGTACATGACAAGTGGGGTTGTTCAAAAACTAAATTTTCATGTGTATCCAGATGGTCCCAAGTGTGGCAAACACTAGAGATGCCTAATGTCAATTGGATCCATGCCAATTAATTTTTTGTGAAAAGTTATTTCCCTTTTCACAACCACCACATCCATCACTTCCTAAGTGTACTGTTATCTCCAAATTGCCCCTACTGTCTGACCTAGAGTACCACTAACAGAGTTTGCTTAATCGCTCAAGAAAACATCCTAGCAGGTCACCCTAGATTTATATACCCCATAATGGAGTGGGGTTTAAATGATGTCAAAAGATGAATTCCAAGGTCAATGCTTTCCTATAGAACCCATGAGGAGGTGATGAAATCTTTCTCTCAATCCAAGTTGCATAAAATAAATGACCAAGTGAAAAGACATTAAAGGTTGTGTTTAAATCATCTAAACCATACGGATTTAAGAAGAGCCTTAATAATATTATTTTCATGCCTTAGACAAGGCATAATTTACAAGGAAAGAACACTTTTAGTCACTTGAGTTCCCTAAAGAGAATGGGGGAGAGCATACACACATCCTTCATTTTGTGAATAATAAACAAATATAAAGGATCTAGAATAAAACAAACAATTATTTACTTTAATGTACCAAATGGAAGTGTTTGTGAAATCTTTTTGGCCCCTTGGCCTTAGTTTCAAACGTGTAAAACTTTCAAAAAAAAAATTAAGTTTAAAACCTCTAAATCCCTTTTAAGCACCAAATGAGAAGTTCAAGACTTTAAAAAATTAATTTTAGACTTGTGATTTTCTCCAATGTGTGACCTAAAATTTTTAGATGATTTATGTATGCCTTGAAGCAAAAATATCAATGAGAAAATCAAGATTTGAAAACCTACTCTCAGGTTTCTCTATTTTTATTACACAGAGACTGACATCGATCCATAATGACTTATGTCAGTTACAATAAAATTGATGCTAACTATAACAAAACTAATGCCAATCAATAAAACTGATGCCAGTTACCTGTAAACTCATAGTCAAAACATGTTTTTCAAAAAAACATTTGTTAGCCCAAATAAGTATAAAAACTCTAGAAAAACTTTGGATCATGCAACAAAATTATTAGACAAAGATCATTCAAGTTTTTTAAATCTAGAATAAAAACTAGTAGTTTCAAGAAAATTTTGAAAATTTGCCTTCCTACTATGTTCTTTCCTTCACATAGGGACCAATGTCGATTAGGACAGGACTGATTCTAGTTATAGAAAACTAATATTAGTCACTGTGTAAACTGTGTGTCAACAAAAAGAACAAAAACATAGGAAAAATAATGATAACACTTGATTTTTAGAGATTTTAAGAATTTTTTAGAAAATCTAAGAGTGCCAAACTAGTCTCCTTACTTGCATTGGATGTGGGGTCCCACCAAGCATGTTAAGATGTAATTATGGAATCCAAAGTGAGTTAGATCAATCATTAGTCAAGAAAACTCAAAAAATGCATAAAGAACATAACTAAGTAAGCCAAATCCTTCAACAGGGTTTGTAAAATGGAATTAAGAGCTATTGAAAGAAATAATATACATCAAACCTTCCCACCTCCAAGTGCATCTTGAAATGTGATTTTCCCCTTGATTTGGTGCTCAAGTCTGTCAATGATGAGTGGCTTGCTCCTCCATAATCTTTCAATGCACTAATAAAAATAGGATCATGTAATTGATCAATGATATGCCTATATTGAAACTATCCTATTGTAAATTAAGCATAATAACACTACATAAAGATGACTTCTGAAGAGAATTCTATAAAATAAGTTTAAACTAAAAGAGCTTGAAAAGATGAGTGAGGACCCTTGTAATTATAGATTTTTGGAAATGATTAGAATCAACCATGACCATCCATCTTGAGATCTAGATGTGTGGCCATGAATCAATTAAATTTTGAAGGCTCAAATCATAAATACCCTTATAAATATTTGGAAGGAAAGGGCATTAAAGAGGCATGGGATGCCTTAAACCTGATATTTGTTCCATTTATGGATTATGGATGCCACCCCATAGCTTATGTCACCTAATGATGTAGATATTATAAATCAATTTAAAATTTAAAATATATTCAATAACTTCCATGGATTTTTCACTTAAACCCTTGATTTGGATTAATTTAACTGTTAGATTAAGTAAATTTTATGTAATTCTTTAGAAATTGTTTGTCCATTTAATGAAACTTGTCAAAACATCATGTTATTGTGTCTTAATTTTATTGTATTATAATTATAAGAAGGTGTTAGTTGCATATGGATTAATATCCCATTTAAGACATTGTTGACATAAAATAATACATGCACATGTCACATGTTTCTGAATTAGAAGAATTCAGTGGTTTAGAGTGTCAAATTACATTTTGATCATTTTGACTCTAAGTGATTTAAAAAATAATAATAATCACATAAAATGCATTACCCCATTCAAATATACATTAGCCTAAATCAACACTTGTATATAACAAGCTTGAACCATTTAGCATGCTTTAGTGATTTTGGCTCAAATTGTGTGTTTGAGTGATTTTCGTGTAAGATTGATAATTTCAACACATTGTGTTAGGAATTGGATGTCTATATGCCTAAGAAATTTTTTATATTAACACAAACTATATATATCTATAAATACATGTCTATTTGACCCTTATTCACTAGATGAAAGATAGATGCAAAATCTATTCAAACAAAAGACAAGTTGAGCAAAATTAAGGTATTTGATCCCTATTCTTCCTTACTTTTGCATACTACCATCTACAATATCCCTAGAAATATATTTCAAAGATTTAAATATCAAACACATTTAAGGCATCCAAGTCTACTCTCATTCTAGCATTCACTTACGCTTGCATCAAACACTAGGTGGGAGAACTACATCAGGCTTGATACCTCTTTGGAGTATTGGTATGTAGAAAGCTCTCTTCATAGTAGGGTGTTGAGGATGTCTAGCCTATCATAATAATGAACACATAATTATTTATCACTCCATACTTTTAATGAAGATTAGGGTTTCCACACTAAATCAAGCTTTTTAGACACAACATAGAGTTTCAAGTTTTATGCGCATAGGAATAGGACCTAAAAACATAGGCACATGTGCTCCCATAAATAGGAATAGTCCTACAAAGAGGACACTAGTGTCACTTTGAGGACACTACATCAGCATGGTGCTACTTTCTTGGTAAGGTGGTAATGTCTATTGAGAAATTAGATTTTAGAATCCTATTGATGACACTCAGAATTGTCCAAAACTCAATTTTTAGAACTAGATCATCTACGAAAATAACTTTTCAAATAAGTCTATACGTATGCCTATTTATTTCTATTTTTAGAATTTCAAATAAGATCAAAATATATAACCAGGTAGTTCTTAATTATTTCATATTATTTGACTGATTTAGACATCTTAGCCATTTGACCAAACATAGGAATTAATTTTGTAAAATCCTAAAAGGTAAAACCATTTGGTGAACCCATCTTACTTCGAATATTGTTTCAAACCCAACTTGAATTAATCTAATTTTTTGTGCAATAATTTAGGGCTGTATACTTCTAATTTTTTGATTTTTTTAGACAACCTAGTTAAATTAAATCAATTTTATATGAGGGTTTTAATTTATTTTACATATAATTTAACTTCTTGTGTAGATACCCTAGATTTTAAAACCCTAACCCTATATAACCCTAGGGTTAACATTTCTAATAGCTAGTCTCAATTTATAGCTTGCTACCATGATTATCATGATGGAATCCATCTTTCACTTCATGGTACAAAGCTTGGTACTTTATTTGTCATGTTTATTACCAACTATTTGTAGAAAGGTACACATGTATGTTACTCCTATCATGAATTCAGCTTGATCTAATCATGTTTTACATATTGGTCCTCCACCATGTGATCCCTATTTTAATATGAATCATTATTATATGACTCATTTTGAGTTACCTCCAGTTACTATTAAATGACAGATGGTGTTGGAAATATTGTCATTGATGTCAAAGGTTTAGTATTATTGGTGATAAAGGCCCCATTGCATTTAATGTTGTTTATCTTGGCTAATATGAGTTAATATTTATTTAATATTAACGAATATATTTTTGGTTGCATATGAGACAATATAAGGGCCCATGGAGAAGTCAAAGAGTCACGGGATAAAGACAAAAGAAGGATGGGACGCATTTTCCCATGAAGAGTCATCTTGGGGAATACCAAGAGTCACCAAGTGAAGACAAAAGAGTAATGGGTGAATTTCTCATGAAGGGAAACTTTGAGGAATACGAAAAGTCACCAAAGATAAGGACAAAAGTGGGAAAGACGTTTTTGGTCATGAAGGTTCACCACATGACTTTTCAAATGCTTGGATATGAAGGGTCATCCAAGATTGGCTCCATTTTCCATGAGGATTGAAAGGTCACAAAGGGGGAAGGCCAAAGGTCATTTGGAAAGCTATAAATAAAGGCTTGAGTAGCCATTTGTAATATGTGAGTGAGAGGTTGATTTTGATATTGTAATATCTAGCTTAGAAGAGCAATTGTTAGTGATGAATATGATTTGTATTTGTTATATCTAGCTTAGAAGAGCAAAGGTGAGAGAGAGGAAGGAGATGTTGTATTGATCTATCATTTGTTGAGATAGCAACATTGAGAGATAGGTGTGTGGTATACACAAAGGGGTTGGTGCTCCTATGGGTTGGTACTCACGAATTGTTGCTAAGTTGGTGCTTGGCAAAGGGGTTGGTTCTCCTATGGGTTGGGTCTCATGAATTGTTACTGGGTTGGTGCTCGGCAAAGGGGTTGGTGCTTCTATGGGTTGGTGCTCACGAATAGGTGTTAGGTTGGTACTCAACAAAGGGGTTTAAAGCTCCTATGGGTTGGTGCTCACGAATTTTAGCTAAGGTTTGTACTTGGCAAAGGGGTATGGTGCTCCTGTGGGGTTGTTCTCACGAATATATTTGAGATTGATTCTCTATGGTTTTTCCCACATTGGGTTTCCACGTTATATCTGGTGTCTCTCTCTATCTTGTGTGGATGTTTATTGTTTGAGTTTTATTGCATATCTTGAATGTTTGATTAAGTGGAATTTGGTTAAAGGAAAGATTTATTAGATATATAATATACTGATTCACCCCCCCTCTCAGTATATTTTGTGCTTAATAATTGGTATCAGAGCAGGTTCCTTTTTGAAAAGTTTTACAGCTTGAAGGTAGATCAAGAAAGCACGATGGATGGGTCATAGGAAGGATTTTCTACAAATAAGGCACCTTTGTTTGATGGGATGAATTATGATTTTTGGAGCATGAGAATGAAGGTTTATTTGATGGCCCTTGGATTCGACATATGGAAATCAGTGGTGGAGGAATATGAAGAGCCATAGACATCTACAATTACTCCAATAGAAAAGAAGTCAAGTGAATGTAATGCTAAAGCTTTAAATGATATTTTATGTGGTTTATGTGAATCTGAATTTGTTAAAGTTATGCAATGTAAATCTACTCATGAAACTTGGGTAAAACTTGAGAATATTTATAAAGGTGATGGAAAGGTTCAGCAAGCTAAGTTGAAAACTTTTAGAAGGCAGTTTGAAAGTTTGAAGATGGAAGAAGAAGAATATATAGCAAGTTATCTCTTGCGAGTTGATCAGATAGTAAATCAGATTCAAGGTCTTAGAGAAACATTGGAAGAGTCAACGGTGGTGAAAAAGGGTTTGAGATCTCTACCAATGAGATATGATGCAAAGGTTTCAGCAATCGAGGAGATGAAGAATTTAGCCAAGCTAAAGATGGATGAGCTTCATGGTATTCTCACGGCATATGAGATGCAGACAGAATAAGATAAACCCTCAAAAAGAGAAGTGGCTTTCAAGACATCAAAGAAGGAGAAAGCTAAGATTCAAGAATCAAGTGGTAGTTCTAGTGATGATGAAGATGACAAAGAAGCACTTTTCATTCATAGGCCAAAAAGAGGAACAGGTAAATATCAAGAAAAATTACCTTTTAAATGTTTTAATTGTGGAAAGATTGGACATTTTTCAGCTAGATGTCCAGATAAAGTTAAAGATGATGAAGAAGAAAAGCCTACATACAAGAAGAATTTCAAAGGTAAATCCAAGAAGGGATTCGAGAAGAAGAGCCTGTATTCTAAGGATCCTAGCTCAGTTGAAGATAGTGGAGTTAGTGATTCAGAAGAAGAAGAGATTCTATTCATGGCCATACATGATGATGATCAAGAAGAAGAAAAGGAGGAAGCTGAAGTAGATATGGAAGGAGAACTCAATTGTGCCCTAGAAGAGTTAGAAGCTGTTCAGAAGAAGAATCAAAGGTTAAAGCGCCAGATCAATAAAAATGAACAAGAGTCAAAGGAAATGATTGAAGATCTACAAGCACACTTTGAAGAAGCCAAGAAGAATGAAGATCTCAAAGCATAGTTAGAAATAGCAAGAAAAGATTGTGAAAGGTATGTTATTGAAATTTCCTCTATAAAAGAAGATATTAAGAAAGAAGTCAGTGATAAAGTAATCAGTGATTCAAAATTTGAAGATAGCACTAACATGCTGAATAAGATATTGGAAAGTCAATAAGCATATTTAGATAAGACAAGGATCGGTTTTGAAAAGAAAAAGAGCTATGCTAAAGCTCTGACACAAGAGGAAATAGAAAGGGGAGAAGTGAAAAATATAGAGGACATTCCAAACAGAGAAGGCTAGAAGGAACAAAGCTACAAAAGGCAATTAGGTCAGAGATATATAGATAGGTCTTATTTTTATGGCTATTGTTTTTATTGTAATGGATATGGTCACAAGAAAGTAGAATGTAGAAAAAGAGCTAACAATTTCAAAAATAAGGAGAAGGAAAGTCAAGTAGAGTCAAGCAGAAGCCACAACTCTTTTGCTCCTCTATCAAGCTTTGATGAAGAGACCATAGTATGCTACAAGTGCAACAAATACAAACACATAGCTAGGTATTGCAGAAGCGTGTTCGAGTCAGTCAAGAAGCATTAGAGGTTCAAAGCTCCATTCATCAAGAAGAAGGATCAGTGTTTCAAAGCTCCATTCATCAGGGAGAAGGTTCAGACATGTTCATGGTAGAAGAAACAACATGAAGATTCTATGATGGTGCAGACAGCTCTGCATGTGGGAGGTAAAGATCAGCCATGGTTAATTGATAGCAGATGTTCGAGGCATATGATAGGTGATAAAAGTAAGTTCATTTCTCTAAAGAATATTAATGGTGGTACAGTGAGGTTTAGAGATAAAACCACTGCCAGGATAGCTGAAAAAGGTACTTTGAGTTTGTATTATGGTAGAAATAAGACTAAGAATGTTTTATATGTAAAAGTTCTTAAGCATAATCTATTGAGTGTTAGTCAAATTTGCGATCAAGGATACACATTAAGGTTTCATACTAAAGGTTGTGAGATTAGAAGAAAAGATTCAAATGAGTTGATTCCAGATGCTCAAAGGACATGAAATAATGTATATGTTTTGTCAGATATCTTCTCAAAGGAACGATCAAAGGATACATTTAAAGATTGGTGAGAGGAGTTGGGAGTAATTTATATTACTTCCTGCCATTGATGTTCAGCATCAAGTGAGGGGGAGCTAAGTGTTAGCTCTAGGTAGGCCCTTTGCCATTGATTTCAAAGGGGGAGAATAACAGGTACAGGTATAGGTGAGAAAAATAGGTATAGGGAATAGGTACAGGTTTCTATAATAAGGGGGAGTTACTGTATGTTTTCAGATGACAGTATGTGTAGGTAACAGGATGTGGTAGTTTCAAGATTGAGGTTGCCATCAATGACAAAGGGGGAGATTGTTAGAAATATTGTCATTGATGTCAAAGGTTTAGTATTATTGGTGATAAAGGGCCCATTGCATTTAATGTTGTTTATCTTGGCTAATATGAGTTAATATTTATTTAATATTAATGAATATATTTTTGGTTGCATATGAGACAAAATAAGGGCCCATGGAGAAGTCGAAGAGTCACGAGATAAATAAAAAAGAAGGATGGGATGCATTTTCCCATGAAGAGTCGTCTTGGGGAATACCAAGAGTCACCAAGTGAAGACAAAAGAGTAAAAGGTGAATTTCTCATGAAGGGACACTTTGAGGAATACGAAAAATCACCAAAGATAAGGACAAAAGTGGGAAAGACATTTTTGGTCATGAAGGGTCACCACATGACTTTTCAAATGCTTGGATATGAAGGTTCATCCAAGATTGGCTCCATTTTCCATGAGGATTGAAAGGTCACAAAGGGGGAAGGCCAAAGGTCATTTGGAAAGCTATAAATAAAGGCTTGAGTAGCCATTTGTAATATGTGAGTGAGAGGTTGATTTTGATATTGTAATATCTAGCTTAGAAGAGCAATTGTGAGAGATGAATATGATTTGTATTTGTTATATCTAGCTTAGAAGAGCAAAGGTGAGAGAGAGGAAGGAGATGTTGTATTGATCTATCATTTGTTGAGATAGCAACATTGAGAGATAGGTGTGTGGTATACATAAAGGGGTTGGTGCTCATGTGGGTTGGTGCTTGGCAAAGGGGTTGGTGCTCTTGTGGGTTGGTGCTCGACAAAGGGGTTGGTTCTCCTATGAGTTGGTTCTCATGAATAGGTGTTGGGTTGGTGCTCAACAAATGGGTTTGAAGCTCCTGTGGGTTGGTGCTCACGTATTGTAGCTGAGGTTTGTACTTGGTAAAGGGGTATGGTGCTCTTGTGGGGTTGTTCTCACGAATATATTTGAGATTGATTCTCTGTGGTTTTTCCCACATTGGATTTCCACGTTATATCTAGTGTCTCTCTAGATCTTGTGTGCATGTTTATTGTTTGAGTTTTATTTCATATCTTGAATGTTTGATTAAGTGGAATTTGGTTAAAGGAAAGATTTATAAGATATATAATATATTGATTCACCCCCCCTCTTAGTATATTCTGTGCTTAACAAAGGGCTTAAAGGACACCTTTTGTTCTGCCTCCACATAGACCACTTGATTATCTATGCTCACATCCTGCCTTTACTACTTGCCCTATGCAAATGGTAGATCCCATGGTTTGAGTTATCATTAGGTGAAACAAGGTGCCTCCTCAACCTATACAGGAGTAGCATAACCTTATCATCCCTCCTCATCCCAAACACACTATGAAAACACCCATAGATCATCAAAGAGAATTTAATATAGTGGATCAGTTGAGAAATACACCAACTAAAATATCTATATTGGAATTACTTCAAAAAGTAACAATATTTAAAGATATTCTATTTCAAAACCTTAATCACACATATGTGCCTCATGATACCGATCTATCCTATTTTGCATCTATCATGACTACTATCAAAAATGTGGAGGATGTGATATCTTTTTCTAATGAGGATTTACCTTCATAGTCAGTAATTGATCAAAACTTGCCACTTTTTATTTAAGCTCAAATCAACAACACAATTGTTATAACAGTTCTTATTCATAGTGGTTTAGGGATAAATATATATAACCTCACATTTATACAAATGATGGGTTTTGATATAGCATCTATTCAAAATAAATACAAGAACATTCAAGGGTTTGATGACATTCTTAGATAGACATTGGGATCAATCACATTGAACATTGTAGTGGGACCAAAGACATTATCTACACACTTCCAAGTGATGCCAGACTATTTACATTATTATTTTCTACTCGGGAGACCTTGGATACATGTTATGGATTTTGTTCCTTCTAATCTTCATAGAAGTGTCAAATTCTTACATGATGGGTACTTATACAATTATCCAAAAAATAATTAACCATTTACATATTGCAGGCTCATTGAGCCTCCTACACCGAGTACATCATCAGATGGGACACTTCATGTTCTTATCAAACCCCCACCTCATAGGATTTCCATTAATAAGATGCATACTTATGAGGTGGGGGAATTTATTAAGATTATTCATATACCACCTTCAGAGCTTCTTACAACATAGGCACCTTCACCAATGATAGAGGACCAACCTCTCCTTGTATAATTACCTTCACTGATAATAGAAGACTATCCTCTCCCTGCACAGTTACCTTCACCGATGATAGAGGAACAACATCTCACAGTATAGACATCCTCATCTAGGATAGATGATGAGATCCTCACAACCCAATTACCACTACTTGTTAATTCATAAAAGGATTACATTCATAATTTTGAGATAGATTCATAGGCCACTACAAAAGATGATCAACCACTTATAGAAATCAATGATTATTTATGTGGATTGGTCTTTACACTAGTAGGCCTAGGAGAGTATAGAGATAATACAAAGTAAATTATACCTCACCCTATACTAGTAGCCTCACTTGTTTAGGATTATGCTATGGGATCCCCTACTCAGACACAATTAGTAGCATATCCACTGATCCATTCAATACATGTGGTCACATCTATGGATACTAATTTAATCATATATATTTAGGCAAGGATTTCACATGATAGACCACACCATAACTTCTATTAATTGATAGAGGATTGATGATATTACCCACAGTCTAACACAAATTAATTAATAGATTGTCACCATAGGAAGGGAAACCATTTTCCAACTTCCATAGACTCACAGGACATGATACAAACACAAGTAAAAAATTAAATTCTAAACTAAATAAATTTAAGTCTAAGGGCACTATCCATATAATATAGCCTCCACCTATATAAGCACCAACACCACTAGTGATATGAGATACTAGCACTATGATAGATTCATCATTGACATAGATATTCATGACATGATTCATTAACTATATAGATATTTTTAGCAGACAAATATCTTCCCCATGTGGCTATAAATGAGGATTTCAATCCTAATACTTGCACTTTGGGATTTTTACAACACATTAGTTACCAGGAGAGCAAGATCCAACATAATATACACTATCAGGACTCCACTAGACATATTACATTTCTAGTTACATGTGGCCCTGATGAAAACTGATCTTAGACAGCTCTGAAACCATCATATTTGAGCTAACTTCATATACAGGCCTATTTAGTTCAAGCATTCCTTGTAGCCCTATTTTACCTGTTTATTGGCCAGAACTATTTATAGTTTGACTCAATCATGAAAGTAAGATCATTTATAGATACCCATTAATCCCTTATATAACATAATTAAAAATATCTTGAGGTTTCTTTGTACGGAATTGTACTTTCTTCTTTAGGCCCTGTTCCAATTAGCCCTCCTTTAGTGCAAAACCCCTTGTCTAGAGTGATGTACGGACTTTTTAATCAAAACAAGCACCATTAAAGATACCCATTATCTTCTTACAGGTGAATCAATCATTTTTTAGGGCACTTATTTGGAGAAATTCACTTTTCCCCTATTGGCCTATGCTCTTTCCTTCACATACACCTAGGATCCACTTGGCAATTGTATTTTTCCGTACTTATCCATACTATAGCACCTTTCAAACACTTCCAAAAGATTTATAACATCATCAAGGGTCAAATTACAAAGTTTCAATAGTTTTCAAGCTTTAAAACTCATTTTGAGGGTTTGAACCTAATTCAGTATTTTCCCATGACAGTCACTGGCCGAGAACTTATTATTTTTGTTGGGAGTGTTATAGGTTGTTTCAATGGTTATAATCAATTCTCCAAGGTATTTCTTAGTTCCCTAGACCTTTCCCAATCATCATCAAATTCATATCAACCTCCTAAGCTTTCTAATGCTCAACAACTTAGTGGCTTTGACTGTATTTTCATAACAGTCAACAGGGTTTATCATTTGTTTCTCTTTTCATTTGGAAATTGACTTTCAAGCTGATATACAAACATATCACTATCCTGAATAGATTCAAAACTCATATATTCATATCAAATATGAACCTTTTCAATACATTTTCTATGCAAAAACATACATCTCTCTTATCATTGACTGTATTCTGTCCACTATAGGCTGAGAACCAACAGTTGGAGATTTTGAGGTATCAAAGTGGTTTATAAGACTTTTTCTCCTTCTCTTAAGTTTATACCTACCTTATAGGCTTATTTCAATACCATTATAGACTTCATACAAACATTTATACGAGGATTCTACCTTGGACAGTGGGCTGTAAGTATACAGGGCTGAATACCCTATTTAGAATTCTGTTTAGGATTCTTCTAGCTTTCAACGTTATTAAGACCTCTTAGTAACATAATATTAGTTTTGATTTGCTCCCATCATAAAAAATAACCAGTCTTGCTTTATGTTCTATGGAGAACCATCACACACTTACACAGGCCTGTCATTTTGAAGCCAGAATTCTATAAAGGAAACCACAACAAAATCATGGAAATCAAACTTCTTTTCTTTCCTTTTTCAATAGGATTACTTACAAGAATATTCATTATTTATGAAATCTTTATAGACACCTCCATGCTTAGTCTTGGATTCCACCTACAACTTTTCTTTCTCCTTCATTCTTCATCCTTTGAGATCCTCATCTTCTTCTTGTATCTCTTCCCTTGGATGAGAGAGGTCTTTTCCTCTCTTCTCTTCTCTCCTCTACATCCCTCTCTCCTCTCTTCTCTTCTCATTCTCTCTCCTTAATGAATTCTTCTTGTTTTTTTTTCTTTTTTTTAAGAATCTCCTATGCCAACTTCTACGCCCAAATTGGGCTTTAGGCAACAAAAGACTGTTTTGAAGTTTTAACAATTTACTAAGGTTGAAAATAGTTTCAACCATTTCCCCTTTATTTCCTCAACAATCTAACTATCATTTTTCACCTTTTTACTTTCACTTTTTGATAATTACATTTTACTTTCAAGGTGAAATTTTGAAATCTCACAATTTGGAGGGAAAACCAGAATTTGAAATTTTCATGCTAGAATATCATTTGCATTTGCAACTGGTCCTCCATGGTGCTATTTTAGATTCTCCTGCATCATACTCTCCCTTTAGAAAATATTTGAACCTTAGTTCAAATGAGATACTTCCTCCATGCTTTAGCCTTCACTTGTATACCTAGATCCCAAGGTCTCGTTGTCAATGCCAATGCTTGTCTTTGGTAGTCTTTATTCTTCATTTTGCTGTTCTTCCTCTTTCGGTATGTTCTTCTCCTCATCTCTTTCTCAGCTGTCATCTCCCACTTCCATGCTTCTTCATCTTCATTCATGTCTTCTAGATCTTCTTGTTGTTCTTCTTGGTTCATGAGCTTCTTCAATGACTCATGTATGTCATTTACTTTAGCAACCTTCATACCTACATAGAAAACATTCAAAGCCACCTTAGAATCAAAATCTTTAGGCCATGAAGCCTCTTGGTTGTCTTCGCATGCTTGCTCTTTGACCAAAACTGTCTTTGCCTCTTCACTCTTCTGCTCTTGTCTTGTTTCACTCTTCCTAATGGTGTCTTCACCATGGTTTGTACCTTCCTTCATCTCTCTTGAATTACCAAACAGCTCTTCTAACATCTTCAACTCTTCCTTTAGTAAACTTTCATTTATCTCACCATCTTCATCAAACTTGGGCTGATCACTCACAAGGCTTACTTGCCCTTTACCTCTTATCTCATCTTTTCTTAGCTTGTCTTCACAATAACCAACTTCTTCATCAACATCAATATACTTATCAAAAACAATTGAAGCACCCTTACCTTGTATCTCCTTACTCTTTTCAAACATGTGAACTGATTTCACATCTCCACTTTCATCATCCATCCTCTTGGAACTCTCTCCTTGCTGCACATTCACTTTCATAGACATTTTACCTTCTTCATTTTCCATAAAAAGATCATTGAATGATACAAAAACATTATTATCCCATTCATTGCAAGCAATTGACTTACCTTTCATCTTTGTATCTTTATGCTCTTCTTCATTATTCTTTGTGAAGTTTTCTTTCTCACCTTCATTCTCTTGGCTGCTGGAATCACCTTCAATCCTCTCTTTTCTCTTTGCCTTCTTAGGCACCCACATCTGATTCTTCTTCTTATCATTTGACTTCACAAGCCATTTAGGCATCCTGCATCCATGCTTTTGTACCGGCACTTCCTTTTGCTTGGGAGTTTGCTTTTTCCACCATTTAGGCATCACATACCCATGCTTAAATTCTCCTTTCGAGGGCTCTATCATCTTCCTTAACTCTTGCACCTATATATTAGCAGCTTCATGCTCATAACAACAATCAAAATCAGATCTTAACACTTCATTTACCTCTTTGATAGCTTGGTCTATGTGGCAATCTTTCTCTCCCTTTGTGCTTGGCTGCTCTCTTTCTTCTTCTTGGCCTTCAATGGCATCATGGAATTCAGATTCATCTTCCATCTCTTCTCTCACTTGTATGGGGTCTTCAATACCTCCCTTATGCATTAACCAATGCATCTCTTCTTCTTTGTCAACAACAACAAACTTACTTCTCTTTCCTCTTACACATTCACTTGTGCACTTGGTGTCTTCTCTTGCACCAATCTCTTCACTCTTCAAGGCCATTCTCTTGACCTTCATAAGGCTGCTCATACCTGCATTTACCCATTCAAAGACAATATTAGAAATAAAAACAAGAGACCACAATGTCTCCATGAGTGCTCTCTTCATCAACACTCTCATCTTTCCAAGTGCTCTTCCTGGCACTTCATCTTTTCTTTCTTCTCTCTTGTTCTCCTCAATGATAACCTTCTTCTCAACTTCTTCTTCTTGCTGCTCACTTGGCAACCTTCTTATCTTCTTCAAGCCTCTATGGGCTTCTCTCTTCATGGCAATCTTCTTTTGCCTTCTTCTCCTCTTCACTAGGAGATCTATTGGCCACTTTATCCTCTTCTTTATTGGCCATACCCATGATTTCCTATTCAGCTGCATCCAAGACTCATACTCATATTTAATCTTAGATAACTCTTTCTTCAAACTAGCAATTTCTTTATCAAAATCAACATTAGTCATACCTTTGATGCTTGCTTTCCTCTTGCTGCCCTCATATACGTTGCTGCTCTGTAGTGCTTTCAACAATGCTTCCATCTCTGAGATCTTCACCCAAGTATTTTCCACCTTGGTCTCTTGATTCCTTGTCTCACCCAAGCCTTTCTCCTTGACTGGTCTTTTGACAATCTCCTTGATCTCACCTAGGCCTTTTGCATCCTAGTCTTTTGATCCTTTTCTCAATCCTGCAGCAACTCTTATATAACACTTCATCAAATACAAATCACAAATCCAAGCTTACCTTGCTTTGAATCTTCTTCTTGAGAATTCAATTTCTCTCTTAAGTTTGAGCTCTCCAAGCTTCAAACTCCATCCTTTACCTCACCCAAGTCTATTTCACCTTAGTCTTTTGGCAAACTATCCAAGCTTCCTCTTGGATCTTCACTAAGCCTTCCTTGGCTTCTTATTCTCTTAAGCCTCAATGTCTTGGCTGATTTGAACCTGCAACTCCTTCACTTGATTTCTTCTCAACACAATAACTCAAATCAAATAGCACAATTATTCATACCTTTTCTCTCCAGGGTCTCCTAATGCTTTGTCCTGTTCATCCTCTTGCCAAATCCTGTAACAACTCATTAGAAATCACAACCAACAACAAGTTACCAATTACCAAGAGCTTCAATATCTGATACCAAATGATGAAAACTGATCTTAGACAACTCTGAAACCATCATATTTGAGCTAACTTCATATACAGGCCTATTTAGTTCAAGCATTCCTTGTAGCCCTATTTTACCTGTTTATTGGCCATAACTATTTATAGGTTGACTCAATCATGAAAGTAAGATAATTTATAGATACCCATTAAGCCCTTATATAACATACTTAAAAATATATTGAGGTTTATTTGTACGGAATTGTACTTTCTTCTTTAGGCCCTATTCCAATTAGCCCTCCTTTAGTGCAAAACCCCTTGTCTAGAGTGATGTACGGAATTTTAAATCAAACCAAGCACCATTACCGATACCCATTATCTTCTTACAGGTGAATTAATAATTTTTTATGGCACTTATTTGGAGAAATTCACTTTTCCCCTATTGGCCTATGCTCTTTCCTTCACATACACCTAGGATCCACTTGGCAATTGTCTTTTTCCGTACTTATCCATACTGTAGCACATTTAAACCACTTAAAACAGTTTGATAACATCATCAAGGGTAAAATTACAAAGTTTCAAGAGTTTTCAAGCTTTAAAACTCATTTTGAGGGTTTGAACCTAATTCAGAATTTTCCCATGACAGTCACAGGCCGAGAACTTATTATTTTTTTTGGGAGTGTTCTAGGTTGTTTCAAGGGTTATAATCAATTCTCCAAGGTCTGTCTTAGTTCCCTACACCTTTCCCAATCATCATCCAATTCATATCAACCTCCTAAGCTTTCTAATGCTCAACAACTCAGTGGCTTTGACTGTATTTTCATAACAGTCAACAGGGTTTATCATTTGTTTCTCTTTTCATTTGGAAATTGACTTTCAAGATGATATAAAAACATGTCACTATCTTGAAAATATTCAAAACTCATATATTCATATCAAATAGGAACCTTTTCAATACATTTTCTATGCAAAAACATACATCTCTCTTATCATTGACTGTGTTCTGTCCACTATAGGCTGAGAACCAACAGTTGGAGATTTTGAGGTATCAAAGTGGTTTATAAGACTGTTTCTCCTTCTCTTCAGTTTATACCTGAATTATAGGCTTATTTCAATACCATTATAGACTTCATACAAACATTTATACGAGGATTCTACCTTGGACAGTGGGCTGTCAGTATACAGGGCTGAATACCCTATTTAGAATTCTGTTTAGGATTCTTCTAGATTTCAACGTTCTTAAGACCTCTTAGTAACATAATATTAGTTTTGATTTGCTCCCATCATACAAAATAACCAGTCTTGCTTTATGTTCTATGGAGAACCATCACACACATACACACACACTTACACAGGCCTGTCATTTTGAAGCCAGAATTCTATAAAGGAAACCACAACAAAATCATGGAAATCAAACTTCTTTTCTTTCCTTTTTCAATAGGATTACTTACAATAATATTCATTATTTATGAAATCTTTATAGACACCTCCATGCTTAGTCTTGGATTCCACCTGCAACTTTTCTTTCTCCTTCATTCTTCATCCTTTGAGATCCTCTTCTTCTTCTTGTATCTCTTCCCTTGGATGAGAGAGGTCTTTTCCTCTCTTCTCTTCTCTCCTCTACATCCCTCTCTCCTCTCTTCTCTTCTCATTCTCTCTCCTTAATGAATTCTTCTTGTTTTCTCTTTTTTTTTTTAAGAATCTCCTATGCCAACTTCTACGCCCAAATTGGGCTTTAGGCAACAAAAGATTGTTTTGAAGTTTTAACAATTTACTAAGGTTGAAAATAGTTTCAACCATTTCCCCTTTATTTCCTCAACAATCTAACTATCATGTTTCACCTTTTTACTTTCACTTTTTGATAATTGCATTTTACTTTCAAGGTGAAATTTTGAAATCTCACAATTTGGAGGGAAAACCAGAATTTGAAATTTTCATGCTAGAATATCATTTGCATTTGCAACTGGTCCTCCATGGTGCTATTTTAGATGCTCCTGCATCAGGCCCCAAGGTGGCCAATACATTGTTCTTCATTTTGTGTAGAGACACTTATGTACAAGTTACACTTGGCAGTACATGGTTATAGGTGATGGATGCTATAGTTGATTGATTAAAAATATGCATAACATTCACTCATAATGGAGACATGATTTTCATTTTACATGATGACATAAATGAGAACCATAGGTTTCACATAGATACTTTATAATCTAATGTGGTTTACCATGGGACTATGTGAGTGGCATTGTACATAGTTGAGAATCACACCATTTAGATGCACAGACTTTAGACTCGTCCTAAGGATAAGGCCCCATTGATACATACATATTTGTATGAATATGATGATGATGATGATGATGATGACGATGATGATGATGATGATGATGGCTTATTTGAATTTGGACAGGTTTAGTATCTGACACTAGACAATCTTACACCAAATCTACCATTTGATTATTGGCATCCCATAGATGTGCTCTTGGGTCTATAGAGACTTTACGTTTTAATTGTATAATATTTTTTTTACATTTATAGTATTTAATTCTACCTCCTTGTATATATTTTATTTTCATTTTCTTTTACATAGCTTATACTCAGAAAACACAAAAATAATATAAAATGTCAAAATACAAAAACATTAAAATATTTCAAAAACATAAAATTTATAGATTGTATGCATTGCTATGTTTACATTTATACTACTTGCTAGATATTACATATTGATAGATATCCTAATATTATTGATTTTATCATAGATATATGCTTCACTTAGTCTTGTTGAGTGCTTGCAGATTACATATAGGACTCTAGTCAACTATATACATCCAGACTAGTTATCATCTACCCACTGAGGGCATATACATTGATACATATTTATACATTTGATACATGGCACTTATCTATTTATTTTCCATGGACATGTGCCCATGTCCCTTGTGTGTGCATTTTACTTTTTATATATGCATACATTTGAACATGTCCTTCTATGTGGCTCTAAGAAAAATTTCTTATTACTTGCATATGTTTACATTTGAGCATGTCCTTGTATGTCTTCATTCTTAGATTTAATGACATGTTCCCATATCCTTTTTATTATATCCTATTGTCCTACATTTTGTGTGTCTCATGTGCTTGTATGTATGCTTCTACACCATGACACTTGTCTTTACTTATTACACACACATCAATTTTTGATGCCATGAGGGACCTCATGCATCTACCCTTCCTACTTGGGTGTCATGATGGACATCATGCCCCATCCCATTAGGTAGTTACTCAAATTTTCTGATATACACATTGATTACATCTATCTTGACACTCTTGTGCAATGCTAGATTACAACATACATGTTCCATTACTTATGCTTATATTCATTTACATTCTGATGTTATGTTTTTACATTGTATTGGAATATCATGCATTTTCTCTAGCTAACACATTTTGTAGAGATACTTATTTTGATGACACTTACACATTCAAAACTACCCTCAAAAGAGGGGGCATTCACAGGGGTTTATCATAGAGATCAAAATCCTAGTTTTCTATTCACAGATAAATTTTAGCACATAGACTCAATTTCATAAAGTAGACACAAGGTAGACACAAAAAAAAATAGAGACTTAGAATTCAATTTAGATCTTCCAAATTTTAGACCAAGCAGACATTACCACCTAGATTGGGACACCAGTACCACAGGGTGCTACTATCCATTATAGGGTGATATTATCCATTACAGGGTGCTATTGTCAATTATAGGATGCTAATATCTAGTATCCCTAGATTTAGGATAGTCCATATTATTTAGCCTAGTACATTAGGTATAGTATATATTTTCATAGATATTGTCATAAATTTGACAGTTATGTTCATATTTTGCTTAGATACACTCATTCCAGCTTAGATTCATATCAGCTACTCAGATTTAGGGGTATCATGCATGACATGATCACTCCCACTTTCAATTCAATTATACATATTTAGTTATTACATACTCGATTCAGATTTAGTATACTCATATACTAGATTGGGGGCATGTGTGTGACACACAGTTTACATATACTCATCTATATATAGGTTGATTAGATGGAATGGGAAAATCTATGTCATTCTCTATGTTGTATACACTGGTTATCACAGTCTAGGTTATCACTAGATTCATGACTTAATCCATCTATATTGAGTGGCATTCTTGAGTGGCCCATAGCCTCCTAATATACCTGAGTGGTTGTGACGCTGACATATACAATTAGATTTACTCAGTTAGATACTTTCATCACTTTATATAGTTTACTTACAAATGTATCTACTTTACATGGGTGGGAAATGATGGAGTCATGGCCTAATTAAGTTCTTGAGCCACCCACATGAGAGGGTTAGACATAAAAATAGTCTTATCCAAACTATTTACAAATCAAGATCCATTGAATAGGGGTGGGAAATGATGGATTCAAAACCATATTGAGTTCTTGAGCCACCCATATGAGGATTTAGCAAGCCATCAACTCAGTCTAAGCTATTCAATGATATGATAACTATGTACACTCATAACATAGATTGTCATCAAATTCATGCATTGGTTCATGTACCCAACAATGTGTATTTGTTCTTTTCCTCTCTCTTTACTCAACTTTACTTAGTTTATTTAGCATAGTCTTTTGATTTTGATCATCTCTTAAGTAGGGACTAATTTTTACATATTTCATTGCATGACATTTCTTTGGATCATGTTTCATATACACAGACCCAGATTCACATATTCAGACTTAGTTAGAGGGGATTCACTTCCAAATTAAGTCTAGGTACATTTCCTTTTC
Source organism: Torreya grandis (assembly GCA_037957365.1). Lineage (NCBI taxonomy): Eukaryota > Viridiplantae > Streptophyta > Pinopsida > Cupressales > Taxaceae > Torreya > Torreya grandis. The sequence goes on along the minus strand of JARHVA010001430.1, from coordinate 681,459 downwards.
CTTTATACTAGTCACTTCACTTTGCTGCATTTCTAGCATAAAAGGGGGGATGTAATCACCTAAAAGTGGTATTTAGATGATAAGAGTGTTGCTTGAGTTAACCTATTCCTAGTTTATCCCTAGACCTATCCTAGAGCCTTTACCTCACTTTTTCAGTCATTGTGCATACCAAAAACCTCTACAGTCAACCAAAACACAGTCTCAAGAATGTCTTCTTAGATCCCAACCCAGTTTGCTCATCAGTCTACCAAGTGGACATTAACACCACATTTGGGACACTATAAGCACATGGAACTCGTGTCCCCAACTAAGAAATAATGTCCTTATCATAACTATCTCGAATGGATGCTTTTTCAAATGTATGCCCCTCCTAAGGTCAGCCTAAGCACATTTCATATCTGCACAAGCTAAATATCTCTATAAATACAATTTTATTTTACCCTTATTCACTAGATGGAAGATAGATGCTAAAGTTATTCAAATAAAAGACAAGTTGAGCAAAACTAAGGTATTTTATCTCTATTCTTCCCTAATTATACATATTACCGTCTACAACAGCCATAAACCTAGATTTTAAAGATTTCAAATCTCAAGCATATTCAAGACATCCAAGTCCACTCTCATTATAATATTCACTTGCACTTGCATCAATCATTAGGTGGGAGAACTACATCGAGCTTGATCCTCTTTGGAGTATTGGTATGTATGTAACTCTCTTCATAGAGGGATGTTGAGGATGTCTAACCTATATTACTAATGAACACACAATTAATGCTCATGTCATACTTGCAAGGAGGATTAGGCTTTGCAAATTAAATCAAGGTTTCCAGGCACAACACAAAGTTCTAAGTTTCGTACACATAAGAACATGACCTAAAAACACAAGCACATGTGCTCCTAGAAAATAGGAACAATACCATAAATTTGACATTAGCACCACTTTGAGGACACTACACCAACATGGTGCTACTATTCAGTGATAAAATAGATTCTAGAATCCTATTGACGACACTCAGAACTGCCCAAAACCTAGTTTTTAGAACCCATATCATCTGTGACAGTCACTTTTCATATAAGTCTATCTTTATCCCTATTTATTGTTTTTTTTAAAATGCCAAAGAAAGCCAAAATCTACAATAAATTAGTGCTTAATTATTGCATATTATTTGACTGATTTAGATATCTCAACCCTTTAACCAAACATATGAATTACTTGTATAAAAATCTAAAAGGTAAAACCATTAACTCTGGGTATGATGAACTTGTTCCATAATCTATCCTAGTTCACATCATTTTTGGAATATTAGCCACCAAATTATAACCAATTTTGACTTGATATTTCCCATCAATAGATTCTTTCCATACCAACTAATCCTCATTGATGGTTTCTAGCAAATGATATATTCTCAATAAATTATTTAGATTAGTCAAAATAGAATTATTTTCCTGATCTAAATTATTAATCCTCAACATTTTCTAGCTTCTTGTACCTTATATAATCTATCAATAATCTTGAACCTTAGTACTATATTTATTTTGAATGTGGGCTTGAATACACTGCCATGATTCTAAAGTGATTAGAGGCTAACCTAAAATCTGAGCCTTTCCATAAATTAACACGAATACCACTTCCCAGTTGCCATTTAGAACATAAGGATATAAAATTTGTTAGAATTTAAAAAAATTTAGAAGTGAGATCCCTGAACAAAATGTTCATCTTCAAAAACACAAATAGGATTTCTTCCATCCAAGTATTTGAATCTTAAAATATTAGCCCAGGAATTTGATAATGTAGAGGTATATGTTCAATGAGGAGAAGACATCTCTATACCCCAAAAACATATTTTACTATGGTTTCCAATCATTTTTGTGGTAGCTTGTCTTAATTATGATTTTATAATACTCTATAGGTTTGGTCACGAGTAGGATGAATGCCCTTGTTTGATAAACAATGCACCCACATTACTTCACATTGATCATTGTTACTGACTTGGCAGGGCCACCTATAGTAACCTATAGAGAATATCACCTAGAGTGATAATGACTCTTCAAGGCATGACCTCATAAACATGAAGATGCTTCCATGTGTAAGGTTGTCTAAACAATACAACACAAACATCCAAGCGTGTTACATCATAGACTAGCTCATCCTTGATAGAATTGGGGGATTAGGGTAGGAGGAAATATTGACTAACATAGATTTATATTCTTTGTATCACCTGCCTAAAAAATTAGGGATACGAGTGAGGTATTTTTGGTAAATTTATCCTCTTAATTACCTTAGTATAAAATAAGAACTTCTAACTCCTAGTATCCATGATGAACTGCAATACCTTTTCATTCACCAACATCTATGAGAGGAAGAGGAGCTTTAATTTCTCTTGTACTATGGTGATCACTCATATAGTGTAGACAATGAAATATAGATTTACATCCATAACATGTGTCACTTGTCTTTGGACATATGGAGTTGGGGTAGATGCTTACATTGTGTGTGGCTCTTACAACTCTATTAGAAGAGCTTTCTAGGCCACATTTGCTTGTGTTCTTCCAGTTTCTCTTGTAGTTGTCACACCATTTACTATTACTAGTTTATTTTTTTGGCTTATTTTGCAACATTTGTTTCTTGTCTTACTTTTTGTCTAACTTTTGTTAGGTGCATCTTTGCCTTGCTTATTGGTGTAAGTGTTTGTTTTCTTTGGATCATATAAATTTTCACTAGAAGATGATTATTTATTTTCTCTATATTTGATTTTTTTCTCATTCTTGGCCTTGCATATTGGTAGGCTTCTCTTAATGTTTTGATTTTTATTAAGTCCATCTCTGCTTAGATATAAGATTGTAAGCCACTATATTATTTGAGAATTCTATGATTCTCAATGTCATGTTTACCAACTTTTACTACTGTGGCATGAAATTCCTTGGTGTAGTCTCAGTTTGTCAAGTCTTGACCCTAGTTCCATTGATGCAAAAGTTTTAACTAGTCATCAAATTCCGTACTAAATATTCTTCTTCTTTGATAGCTTCCAGAAAATTATCCCATGTTTTGTCTCATGCCACCTTGAGAGACCACTCACCATTGTCTTCATCTCAAAGACAATATAATTCCCACATTTTTTTACATAAAATTTCAAGAGTTTAAATCTTATATTTTCATTGTTAGATAAATTATTCATAGAGAAACATGATTCTAGATAGTCAATCCCTTTACTCAATTCATCAACATCAAATTTTCCTTTAAACATATGAATTTCAAAATTTACTTATACATTAAATGGATTTGAACCCCTTAAAGGATTTCTTGATCATGGTGTGGCTAGAACCTTAGTGATGACTTGTGATAGGGTGTTAGCAAACAATGTTATCATCACCCTCCTCTACCTCTCAATGGCTTAATCAAGTATGATTATTTCAAAGGATCTCCCATTTCTTCGTCGACCATTTAAAGTTATTTGAATCAACAAAGAAGATAATTTGAAGGATCAAAGTTTTCAAAACTCAAATTCATGTATTTTAAACGCATTCAATAAAATATGCGAGAATGAAACAAACCTTTCTAATACCAATAATTTAAATTACAAGTCATATTCAATGAACAATACACTATTTACATGATTTAATATGTTATAAAAACATAATCAAAATTGTAGATGAGAATGTATAAAAACAGAAAATCTCTAAAGAAGATATGTATAATTATAAAAACATAATTAAAATTATAAATGAAAATGTATAAAAAAATAAAATATCTCTAAAGGAGATACGTATGTCTTGAATTATGTATTCTTCATTCCGCATTCTCTGCTTTATAGTTATACAACACATACCCAAAAATTACTTAAAAAGAAAAGCAAATGAAAGATTCTGAATAGGAAGTGAAGGGTCAATCCACATGGTGATGCCACATTAATAGCTTAAAAGTGGAAATGAATGGCTGAAAGTAGACAAATAACCAAATTTTTAGTTGATGACATTATCATTTAAGCAATACCATTTGTGGAGATCATATCTCTGACTGTAAATTAAAATTTGAAACCATAATTTACTGGAAATTTCATAAAGCGAACTAATTTTAAATGCCCTAAATACATGCCTTCGGAAAATATTTAGGGACAAGTAAAGTTTAAAGGTCAAATTTCTCGCTCGAAATTTTCAAAATTCTACTCAAGACGCCATCTGGATTAGTTTAGGTCATTTTCCATATTAACTCTGTTTATACTTCACTGTCTCAACGGATATAGAAAATTTAGAAATCAAATCTGCCATCAGCCCTGGCAAACCCCTCATGCCAATGAAATTGTACAGATTCATACTTAAAACGAAATTTTACAGAGAAATGGAACCAGGCTACAAGCAGAGCAATTCACCAAAAAAAACGTCTGCTCTGATCTTATAGCTACTGTTCATGGCCTTCAATGGCAGAAATCTCTTTCTTTGGAGTAGTATCAGTAACCACCTCTTCTTTCTGGTGATGATTATCTTCAATAGATTCTTCGTTGGATTGTTTGAGCACCTCCAGCTTGAACATGCTCTCATACAGCAGTAATCCACTTTCATGAAGCTCCTTCACACATTCAAACAGGCATTTATTCTCCACATGTACATCAGGTATAGTGTCTGTATGGTCCTTCTCTGCAACAGCTGGAAAATCTTCCTTGACATTATATGTGTCACCATGATCTAATTCAGTGGAGCCTACGAAGGACCTGAGGCTTACAAGTGCTGTAACAAACAGTGTGGTGGACAGAAGAAGTGGGCAAAAGTATATGAAGACATTTAAGACCTGGGGTATTAAGAGCAACATGCCTGAAAAACACAATGCAGTGAAGGCTATGGCATGACTCCTATACCCATCAAACCTTTTTGAAATGTAAGCTGCCATTTCTGTAAAATCACTGACAGTTGCAGCCAAGGAGTATGCTATAACAAAATAATCTGCAACATGGTTGCTGTGCTTCATACTGATAACATCATCTATATAAACACGCTTTGATGCCAAGGAAGAGTCCTGAAAAAGAGGATTCTTGTTTGCTTTTTCTTGTGCTTTGAACGGGTAGTAGAAAATGAAACAGAGAAAAGCAAAGAGATGAATAAGATCGTGCAACCGAAAGTTAAACCGAAAGTTATCCAATTCCATGAAATTAAGTAAAGCGAAATATGATGGGTCGTGTATGTGTGGTGGATAAGGATGGAGTCTAATCACTTATAAATATTAGAAATTCTTTTTAAACCATATAAAAGGCGAGGGAAAGAAAGCAAACAAGCATATACATTAGCCATTAATTAATCATTATATTAATAAGTGTGGAATGATAAATAGATGTTAATTATATAAATGTTTATTAAAACTTTTTACATGTGATATATTTATTTGTAAAAGTAAAGTATATATGATATAAATAGCAATTAATTACAACGTTTTTTATTATTGAGAGTGAATCTCACTAAAGAATTATTCAAAATTTACAATGACACTATGATCTATGTAAAGATTTGCACACTCCTCACTTGAACTTTAGATCTCTCATATGTGTGACATCTCTTCGTGTGTGTGTAAGCTTGCAATACCTCTCCAAGTTGTCACATTGTTGTGCTCCTTACTACACAGAAGTCCAATGAAACACGGGTTCTTCTGAATTCCACACGCAACACTCTCCATAATAGCACATGGTTATCAACTTTACTTATATTGTGGTACCTCCTTGAGTAGTTGTAACACCAAGTCACACGCTACACATGTCTCTGTATTTTCACTTGAACACTCTACATCCATGTATCCGGGTCCTTCTACCATGCAACATGTCAAATGTCATTTTCTAGATTGGCGACAAATCAACAAATTTTTCAATGAAACTGCATTGCAATAATTTTCTCTGTGCACTTACAATAATCTCAATTTTCACTCAGGCATATGATGAACTACTGCCCTTATATAACTATTGTTAGTTGTAACTAAATCTATTAATTATTGTGTATATAATAACCCTTTGTCCCATAAGAGCACATAAACGAGAGAACAAATACACATTGACCAAAAATGAGTTTGTTAATATTCTTTTAGTCTCTCACATTCAAACAAATTTATAGCTCTACATTCTTTCATCCAGTCTAGATACGTCATCAATGATGTTTATCCATTTTTTATTAAATGAACTAGCTTTCCTAGTCTCACAAGATCTTGTACATATTTATACTCGCCATATTCTGCATATTGAATAGAAGTTGCATTTCTACATATCAAACTTCAACATATGACTATGTGATTGGTGTTTTGTTTGTTTAGATTACCTTTCATGGATTCTTATAATTCATTACATTTTTCTAAGCGTAGTATCTTTCACCGCATCAGGTCTTATGCCCCATGGTGCAGATCATTAGCATTAGAGAAAGAGTTCTCATATGCATGTAATCATGCAAGCACAATGCAAAAGAGAAGGATTAACAAGTGGTGGTGGTTCAAAGTATCTGAAGAATTTCATAGCAAGAGTATGATTCATGATGCCCAAAAAAACATTGAGGCTTCTAAAGACGTCCAAAAACTCATTCAAAATGCCCTCAAGAAACAACACATTGAGCTATTTGATCAATTCCATGAACTCATGATGCATCTTGGACCTCAAGTAATTCCTTCTATGCATTTTATCCATCCATTATTTTATCACCAAACCAACTTCAATGTGCAATTCAATCTTGACATCCTAGTATGCAAAAGAAAAATCAATACCAAAATATTGGATAGCTAGATTCAAAAACTTGAGGCATATTTTTAGGTCAATTAATTCACTAATGTTATGAATATTTTTGACATTTTTGGTGTTATCACATAGATTTTTCTCTCGTCCTTGTGTTGTAACATGTTGTGTAGAAATCTAATGATACAATGGGATCACCTCCAAGTTGTAGGACCTTGGAAAATTGAGGTGAACCTCTAAAGAAGGTTAGCTTCCTTTCACTAAGTTCAATACAATTGATAAATTACCAGTTCATGTGAAAAATATGCTTCTTAGTGATCTTGCTTCTAAACTAGGGTTTAACTATGAAGAAAAGAGTTTTAGAAATGATTTTACAAAGCTGGAAATGATGATTGGACCAAAACTTTATAGTGGATTTTAATGTTTATTTTGTATAAACATAGCAAAAAAATAAATATATTGCAATTTATTAGAGCACAAACTCATGTAAATATGAAACCAAAGGTAATATTGATATATTATCATATGAGGAAAAAGATTCTTTATTTTTAATCAAACAATCTCTCAAAAGGGAAAAATAATATCACAGATAAAATTTTGTGATTGAAATAACAGTGAAAGCATTCACAAATTTGATAAATAATCTTCCATACACAAAGATAACACAGACAAGGAAGATAAATCTTCAATCTATTATCATTCTCCAGGTTACAACATGTAGATCAATTGTTCAAAATGTAGAATAATTTCTCTAACAACAAAAACATAAATAGGCTACACCATGGTACCCATTTTTATACAAAATACTCTCTTGGAAGAGAAGTAGTTATTAAAAACTCTACACCCAGTTAAAGATAAAGTAAAATTTGAAAACCTCATGCAAAGGGGCATGATCTTCAGATGGAATGATGTCCTTGGCAAGGTAAATAGATGGAAAAAGAACATGCAATTGTTGGGCGTTTGAACAAGTGTTAGAGGCATGGAGGAATCTTATAGAATCTTCATGTAATGTCCTCATGATCTTTAGTTGAGCTAATTTTATCTTCTCCATGGAATGAGGCACTAAAAATGAACTCATACTTAGACTAATAGAAAGCTTTTAGATATCTTAGGTTATTTCTTGCAAAACCTAACTTGTATTTTTTCATTGGGACTTCTACAACTTTTTAAGTCATCCAACTTTGTCAAAACTAGAAATGCAATTTACAATGTGAGTTTTTAGCAAATAAGCAACTCAGACCTTGTCAAAAAGAAAAGTGCAATTTACAAGTTTGATTTTTACAACTTGTCAAAAAGAAACTTGGAAATTATAAGAAGCTCTTCTCAAAAGTGCTGCTAAAATGATAGGTGCAATTTGCAACATGCAACTTTACAATATTTTTTATAATAAGGAAATGCAATATACATAGTGTATTTGATTGAAAGAATTAATCTATAACCATAAACTCTGAAGACTCATTGTTTTTCTTTGTTTGTGTCTTCTCAATATAAGCATCAAAGCTATTGAATATCTCTAAGACACAATATTCATCAGGACTAAATGAGTATAGGTTGTTTATTTCACATTTTGTAATTATGTCAGAGTTCCCTTTGTGCACCCCTATATACTTGAGTGTCCTTCCCCATTTGATCTACTGTATTATGATACTTGATAAATTGGTGGATGGAACTCAAGTTGAATGTTGTGTCTCATGCTAAGTCTCTCTCAACCACTCTTTTGAACTTATCTTGAACTTCCTGTACTAAAATGATTTGGTCTTGATGATATGTTTCTTCACATGATAATTTATTAAAAAAACCTTCAATATCATAGATCGTATCTGTGACCTTATCATATGTAGCTTTAGCTTTATTAATTCTCTCTATGAGTATTCTTATTTTAAAGTTGGTTGCCCTATCTAATTCCTCATGCTCTACATCATTTTTCAATACCTTTCAGTCTCAATCATGTCCACATCTTATAGCTTTGGGTAGAATAGGTTAAACCTTTCTATCTCTTCCTCATATTTACTCATTGATGTCTTCAAAGTTGTATGTTCTTCCTTTAGAGTTTTGTAGTAGTCCATTGCTAACTCAATAATTATGTTTCTCTTTGAAATGAGCTCCTCTACCTAGTCCTTTATAGCCCTTCCCATATTTCCAATCTCTATTACTGCATCAAGTGTTTCCCTATCAGAAATCTGAGTAATAGATTGTGTTGGTTGGGTAGTGGGCTCAATGAACTTCTATAGTATAGTCATCAATTATTCAAATTTATTTTTCAATTCATATTTTGTGACCTTGTCACTATCTATTTTCTCGAAAAGTGAGTTAATGTTTGATTGAACATCATGTTTCAATTCCTCTCTTGTAGAATGTCCTAGGTGACCTTTGGATATGTGGTAATCCCCCACCACTAGATCTTCTTTTTGTTTTTCTGGTGGGGGGATTGTAATTTCTACATATTTTTTCCTTGATGAATCATATAACATTTTTGATATGGTTCTATGAGCTGCCCTCAATCTATGATGCCTCTACAAGGCCAAAATCAAGTGTGCTATGGGACATGGTATACATATAATATTTTCAAACTTTTATCAATTATTGATGTTCTCTATCTTGTAGGAACCAGTTGAGTCTCAATCGATTTGAGTACACGCCTAAAGGGGTGCATCAAGAAATTGGTGGACACACCATTGGTGCTTCACAATATTGTTGTCCCTTTTACCACTTTTTATCTACACACTTTTCTCCTAAAAACCATTTCCTTATGCTTGTTCTTCTCTATTACACACTTAGTCATTTCCTACCTTTTATCCCCCTTTTCCTAACATTAAGCCCCTTTTGACTATTCACTCTACTAGGTTGATTGGGTCTACCCTTTACTATTTTGGATAAAATATATTTAGGATCTAGGTCGGCTCTTAGCTGACCTAGCACGTGACCTAGTGAATTTTTATCCATAATGGTACTAGGTCGACTGGGTCAGCCCTTTTAGTTGAAATTTTTGAAAAGGCTTAGGGTTAAAATCAACCTATATATGCAAGTTCATTTCACCATTATTTAGAGAAGAGAAAAAGAAGTAAGAGCTATTGTGTATCTTCTTATCCATTATTCTACTTGAGGATCAAGCTTAGGGTTTCATACTTTCTTTGGAGATATGGATCTTGTCTTGTGGATAAGTCTTTTGGATGCATTGATAGGTTTTGTATCCTATAGTTGATTTATCTTTTTCATCCTTACATACCACAACAACCTATTTCAAAGCACCTTGGCCAACGGAGAGATTGAGGCTTGGTAGGTTCATCTTCAAAGGTAAGTATTCTTAATTTTGTTCCTCCTTTATTAGAGTTGATAGATATGCATTTGTACTTATCTTCCATGCGTTAGGATTTTTTATACATTGACGTAAGTATATGTCCCTTATGCATGTTTACTTTTGTTATTTCTTAGCCCCACTTCATGCCACAAGCTTTGGTGAGCGCTAGATTAGACTTTATTTTACTTGTTGTTAGTTTGGTGAATATAAAACATAAGACCTAGCTAGGGTTGTTATGTGATTATGATTGACTGGTGGCTTTGGAAACCTCCCTAGCATTGTGTATTATGATAAGAGATCACCTAATTGGGTTTAATGGATCCCCATATTGGTCATGTTCCCAATTATCTAATGTATCCCAAATTGAAAGTGTAACTATGATCTATCTTCTCTAAGTTCATATTTATTTATAGACATGATTCATTTTTGATTTCATACATTATGGTAAACCCAATGTGAATCTAAATATTATAGGTTTTCTTTCACATTTTTTTCATTATTTTATCATTTTATTTATTATTTTACTATATTTTTGATTTTGGGTCAACATTGTCAGTATAGTCTTTAATTTCTATGTGTAGGTTCAACACACATTCACATCAATATGACTATATTCTATTTGTGCAAGTTTTTTATTAGGTACATGTTACTAGGTTGACACAGTCAACACAATACATTTTTAGACTTCCAAAAAGGCTACTAGGTTAACACTATTGACATAGTACACTTCTAGACTTCTAGAAAACATACTAGGTTAACACTGTCATCATAGTATTCTTTATAGGTTTCAACAAATAGGGAACTATAGAATTGGGTCGACATAGTTGGCATAAATTACAAGTAGAAATCAAGGCACTTCAATAACAATCTCACTTTCCTCTACATCTTCCAACCCACCAAGGTTCCTTTCTCTCTTTCACGTTTATTTCTGTTATTCATTATAGTTCTATTTTTCATAGTTTGGAGTCTTTAAAACTGCCCCTATACATCAAACTAGGTCTACTATGTCGATCTAGTTCTATATTTTATATTCTGTCTATAAGACTAGATTGACACTATTGATTTAGTTCTTTAATAGACCCTTAATTTAGTAGTACTATAGTGACACTATTGACTCTATTTTATAATATTTGCATACACTATCATTTGAAATGACATTGTACTATGTTTCAAAGTTGGAATTAACACTTGTATTCTAATAATTAGCTCACACTTTCACTTTTTAGTTAGTTGCATGCTTAGAATAGATCACACAGTCTAATTATGTGGTTTTTTAATATACCATTTAGTTTTACTATATTCTATTTTCTTGCACACACTACCAAATCACATAATCTCAAAATACATTTAAACAATTATCTACCCAAGGCCTACCTACATGGATTTCATCACCAAGGGGGAAGAAGACTTGGTTTTTTGGCCAAGTATAAACATGTGGTTAATGGTATATATTGGAAAACCACCTGACACCTTTAGCATTGTAGTGTGGGAAGTGAGGGGGTAGGCCCCAATACCAAGCTAGTACCATTGCCAACACAGATTCCTTTCAACCTAAACATATTGAAACCATCCATAGATTTACTTTCTAGTTCGTTACTTATATCCAAATATCACACTTAAAATCATACTCTAATAATCAAACAACATTTAGGATTATCATTTAGTTACAATTTTATTTTCAAGTTGATTGCTTACTCTTTGCTCAATTGTATGCTGTATATCAAAAAATTGCATTAGCTAGTATTGGTGCAAGGTTATGTGTTATGTGCCTTAATTGGATCATCCTCATTGACCCAATTGATTGTGTGTTTCTTTTCATTTTTTGACTTTAAAATTAATTGGAAAAGAAAATTTGTTTCAGTACACAATCATTCTGCTCAACACAGTCTTTTACAGACTATCTATTTTCTCTGCCTGCAATGCTAGGTCAACCCTGTCAATACAATACTCTTTTATACTTCCCTAAATATAGTACTAAGTTGACCTTGTCAACTTTGTATCTTTTTCTACACATTTTTTACCTAGGTTAAAAAACTAGGTTGACCTAGTCAACCTTGTATCCCTATTTTACAAATTTTAAGACCCTATTTTCTATACTAGGTCAACCTAGTTGACTTTATACTCTATCTATTCTTTCATATTTACTTGATTTTGCATCACATTTGCCTTATCTAGTCCTTCTCATTCATCATGAACTTCATGTTTGAAGACAACACTGAGTTGAATTCAATGGATATGATGAGTCTTACCAACCCTCATAGGGTCTCCCATAAGCAAATCAGGGCTCCTCTCCAAGATGAGGGTAATGTTCATATATCCACTCACAAAAAATTATGGGACCCATCTTCATTCCTCTTTGCTTCATAATCCTCTTTCTTACTTGAAGATCAACCCAAATTAGAGTATACTCTTGAAATGCTCTTCTTTATCTCTAAATTTTCTCAACATCAAGGAAAATATCCTTCTACCATTTACCATCTCATGATTAGTGGTCAAGTTGAAGAGCCTGATTCATCTTTTCTTTGATTCTTAGCCTCTTCCCTCTATTTGTACCCCTTCTCATACCATGACTTCTTATTCTTCTTTGACTTCTTCTATCTCCATGCCTATTATCTCCACTAACATGGTAGGTTTTACATCTAGTGGGCTTCTTCCAAGACCCACTCTCCTCAACTCTTCCACTAGTGCATCATTTTCTATCCATGGTAATCATGCTTCTAGTTCTCCCTCTTCTCATCCCTTCACTAGTCCATCTTTTTCTATAGAAGAAATTTTTTCCTATAGTGTCTCACATTCTAATATCTATTCTCAATCTCCTATTAAAACCCATAGTGTTACCCAAGCCACTACTTCCAATTCTAATGCTTCAAATAAAACCAACAATGTAACTCAAACCCACCAAATTTTATTACAAGTGCTTAATCAAATGAATAATTTTATATCTCATAATACAAATCAAATGATGTGAATGCAAAACCACCTTATCCATATTCAAACACACCCTCAATAGATGCCATGGAGCATGCATAATCAAAATGTCCCCCCACCTCCTCTTCGAGATTCCCATGGTAATATTATCCCTCAATCTCCTCTTGTCAACATGACAATCAAGCATCTTCAAATTATCCTCTTACATCTCAAATTTATAATATAGACATAGGAGGTATCACCCCTACAATTTCTTATAATGGGTCAAGTGACTCTACTCTTTGTCTAAGAACATTTTTAAAGCTATATAAAGACTAGGTCAGATTAAATACCTTTGTTGCTACCAAGCTATTAGACAAAACTCTCATAGGTGATGCTTTAGATTGGTAAAACAAAATTAAAACTCATTTTATTACTAGTTTAGAAGATTTAGTAAATTCTCTAGTCCAAGAGTTCCAAACTAATGATCTTACTACGAATACATTAACCCATTTTATCATTTATAAGCAACTTGAAAATGAAACTACCCAATCTTTTTTTTAAAAGGTGGAAAACATTGTCCAACAAATATGAACATAACATGGCCTATGATAACCTTTTTCATCTCTTTACCAATGCTCTATTTCCCAAGTTACAATATCAGGTCTAGACTTTCTCTCCATGTAATTTAGAGGAGGCTATTGACCAAGTTGAATGTCAACATTTCCTTACACATCAATTTGAGTCACCCTAAACTTCTTTGGGTCTTCATATTTTACTCAATGACAAGAATCATCATGCTACCAATGACGGTGTCATGGACTCTTATAACACCATTCACACTATTCAAGTTGTTATCCCTACCCAATCTTTGGAACTAGATCCCCATTCTCAACAATTCACTAATCCTCATTTATCTTCACCTAATAACATCATTGTTCACAAACCTTTATCCTCAGCCAAATTACTAAAACATATACCTAGGCCTCTTCCATGAGAACTTAATCCCACTCATCTTATGAAATCTTGGGATCATTCTCATGAGACATGTAGACAAATTAATAATTTGTCTATGGATTTTCTTCTTGGTCCCAATTTTGACCATGATTCTATCATTTAAAAACACCAACAAGCCTTTGACATTGCTTTCAAAGCCCATGAAACTAATACTAAATATCAAGCTTTGAATCAAGCTAATCTTCATTTGGCCATCTATAAAGATCCTCTTCCAAATCATCGAGATAACCAATATAAGCCCACCCCTTCCACTAATAATGTCAAAAGTCTTATTGACCCAACTTTGAAAGATAATGTGGTTAATATGACTAATATGTGAAGGGTTATTTCTTTCATTAATCCTCAACCTATCTACACACCTCCATTATCTCACACATTTCATGTTATCCAAGATTCTTATCCAACTCACTTAAATAAGTTGGGGAAAGATGAACTTATAAATTATGATGAACCAAATCCAACTCCTCCCTTGGATAACACTTCCCATACTATTTATACCATCCCTCCATCTTCTTTACTTAACGCCAATGGCACTCAAGTTTCTATCAACACTTATTTTAGGACTTCTTAAAACAAATATACATCAACTACTTCATCTTCTCAACATAATATTAAAACTTATTCTAAACCTTCTCCCTCTTATCAACATAAATTCCAATTTACTTCAGCTCCTCCTTCCAAAGACCTCCTTCAACACTATGAACCTATTTCTAACAATCTACTTATGGGTTATGATGAGTGGCATCATATTACGAAACTCATTAATATCCCATCGTAAATCCCATTTCTTGAGATTATGAGGAATTCTCCACATCATCATAACCATATTATGTAAATTTTGTTTGAAATAAACATTCGTCATCCTCCCCTAGAAGGAAATGAAGCAACCTTATCTAGATCTAAAGATAGCATATTGCAACAATATGAAGATATGTCCATACATGTTGATGAAACCATTGACACTTCTCTTTCCCTCAAATTTCCCATTGCTTACATGATCCCTGATGAGATTCTACTTCTTTTGAATGATCCTCCTTTATTCATTAGTGTCCAAATTGGTGATATCCAAGTCAAACATGCCTTAATTGACGAGGGTTACAACACTTGTGTTGCCTCTATTGATTTTATCAAAACCCTTGGATATTTTGAATGCATTCTCAAATACACATGAAACATATTTCAAGGATATAATCAAAGTAAAATTCCTTCTTTAGGTTGTGTGTGGCTTCCCATTACTATCCCACCTGTCACCATTCATGTGAAGGTGATGATATTTAACTTTCTTCTATCTTACAACATTTTTCTTGGTACGTCATGGACTCATCATATGAGATTAGTTATTTATTTACCTACTAATGCATTAAATAACCTCATAATCGATCCATCTATAAGATTCAATGTGAAACTAAGCCTTGTAATTTTTAATAATTTTAAATCTATGGTGTCTTCAAGATTCCTACTCTAGAACCTTTGTTAACTGTTCCATTTTGTGAGTCTCAATGATTCAAATTTCCTATCAATTCCACTCGAGGTTATAATGGTCATCACAAAATTATTGGGAATATTCCTCCTAACCTCTTAGACTCCAATGATGATGAGCTTGATTAGATTGATCTCAATATTAAGACTGATGATCTCTCACCACATCTCATCTCTTAGCTTCCCATTGCTTTGCAAACTCATTCTCAGCAACCTCCTTATGATGACATCCCCATTGTCTTAACTAAGACTCAACATTGCTTTCATCACACCTTATCGGATGATAATGTCATCCCTACCTGCATCATTTATCTTCATACACTTGATTATGATGATGGTTTTACCTTGGATGATCCATTTTTAGGAGGTCTTGTTTAGGCCCATGATGCTAAGATTACCTGTTATCATTCCTCTTTACTTAATTCTTTTATTATATCTTCACATCTTCCATCGTATAGATTTCCTAATTTTATAATTTTTCCTCTTTATCATAGGGTAGAGATGATGTGAACACCTTTAGTTTATGAATAACCTTGTAAGAGTCTGCTTATGGATCATGCTATGATTGGGCCCTATTGCTTTGATATGTACCATGACCCCTATAGCCTATTTATCCTTGAGATGCATTCAACACTCCTTCAACCTTATATAGACCCTATACCTCCCCCAATGGAGATTACTTTGGATCCCATTCCTACTTCCACTTTAGATGAGTATATTCCTACTTCTAATCTAATCACTCCTTCTATTGAGCCTAATCCAGTACCTTCACCATCACAACCTTATCTTAGTGATGGTTTACTTCCTTTATTATAGATGGATCCATTACCCACTAAATGGGTTAATGAGCCTTCCCAAACACCTTTTTATTCTATTACACCTCCTCTTGAAAGTACCTCTACCAAGACTACTCCCAAGTATATCTGTTACTTTCATGGCATAGATAACCATTCATCCACATATTGTCACAAGTTGTGACAATATATTAACACTTTGCATCTTATTACCCCTTAGTCCTTAGAAAAGGCTCCTCCCCTGAAGGTAATTTTTTATTATATTCCTAAGTATGGAGAGGTATATTTTTTTTGGCACCCATCACACCAATCATTATCACATCCTTCAGCAACATCTTAAAGATCACCTTTTAACTATTCCCACACTTTCTACCATTCCTCCCATAGGTCATTCCCATAAGAAGGATCCCCCTTCTTCCCCCATGGTTCCACCTCCTATAGTTCCATCTCCTCCTATAGTCCCTTATTCACCTCCTTTTTCTCCACCTATGGACCTTCCCCCACCTATGTATCCTTCTCCATCTGTGAATCCCTTGCTTGTGGATTCTTCCCCATCAGTGATCCCTTCATCACCTATAGAGTCCATTCCCATGCATTATCTTGAGCATCCCTTACCTAATATCCATCCTCAACATGATCCATCAAACATTCATACCCTTTTTCTTGAGGAGATTAGACATGAAGTATTTTCCCAATTTTTGTTGAAGATAAATGAGACATTAGCTACAGTTTGCATCCATCTTCATAGAGGTTTATCAAATGTTTTGAATAATGTGTGTGGGAAAATATATCATTACTTATGATTACATGCATGGTGTTATTAAATTTTTCATTTGTAATTTACGTGTGATCCAACTCTATCTTTATCTATTTGTTATATCATTTGACATTGTGTTGAATTACTTTTTATCTTACATGGTGACCCTTATTTTGCACTTTATATTACTTATAATGTCATTTATGTTTGCCTATGAATGTATTATTTATCATTGCCTTCCTTTTCATAACTTTTTACTTTCTTATCTTTATATACACATATATTTTTTATTGACTTGGTTATACAAACCCTACTCCCGTTAGTCATTCCTTCTTTACCAAGTGATCAGTTAACAAATAATTCATCTCATTATAATCTCTTTTTACCAGTCCACTTTGGATCTCCTTTATTCCCATTTATTTCTTTTTTTCAAACTAAGCATATACATGGTTGAGACTTGAGATAACATGTTGGTTAATTTTTAAGCCTAAGTGTTCTAGTCAGTCTTGTCTTTGGTCACATAGCTTCCTTTAGCCTAAGCCTATAACTCATTTGTGTATATCACTCTATTTATCATGATTGGTCATTCCAAGTTAGTATGGAGGATTAATATTAAAATCCATCAAAATATTCAAAATCCAAATCATTTAATAAAAGGTAATGATCCAAAAAGGCAAAAACATTCAAAATTTGCTTAAAAGTCAAATCACACTAAAAGATTTGATTCAAAGCACATCTCCTTTTTCTAATCAAAGATCAAACTCTATATTTGGCCTCAAAATAGAGATGAGGTCCATTAGGGTGCAGTAGGCCAGTAGATTAGAAAAAGGAGAATAAAAAAATCTTTTATTGTTACCTACTTTTTCATTGAAGTACCCAATCTTCGTAGTAGATTGATGGCTCTGTAAGGGGTCCTGAGGAATGAGGAACATGTCGTGGGAAGGTAGGTCCATTTTAATTTTATTGTAGTAATCTACCTTTATGATTTTATCTTAGTATCATGATTATTTTCCTACATAGTTTTATTCTATAGTGAACATGTTTCTTTTGTACATTGATGGTCACTAGTCACATAGTGTCTTCTCATGTCCTTAATATGCCTAATGTCTCCTAAGGTCTTCTCATAAGACACCTAGATTATATTTTTACATTCCCTTTTTCACTCCCTACAATCATATTATTTCCCTTTAAGAAATATTACTTTGTTCACTGATCACTCCCCTAGGGAATCCATTTGGGAGTTGCATTGTAAGCCCATGGATAGGACCTGGCCTTCCTCATAAATTACCAAAATTTCACCTTCTTATTACCAACATTTATTTTTACTAGAATTTATCCATTTATTCCACCTCATTTGTGTTCCCTTTGTGAGTTGTAGTGTAAGACCATGGATAGGACCTAGCCTTCCTTACAAACTTTTCCAATAATCTAAGTCACAACACAATTATATGTATCAAATATAAGATAAGATGTGATTGATCATGAAGTTACATGTCATTGACATTCTTCCCAACTTTATTTAGTATGTTTTATACTTACTTCATTGCTCTCTCATTTTTATCTTATTATTTTCTGATTGCATGTAAGAATCCAACCATTTCTTAAATTTCTCATACTTCCCATCTTGAATTAGTGTGACAAATTGAAGACCATTTTTTCCAATTTCATTTCTCTTTTAAAATTCCCAACATAATTTAGTATGATTGATTGACTTAATTGATTTTTTTTTTTTTTTTAATACCATTTGTTATTTTACATGATTTCCACTTTATTACATTATTTTCATACTTCTTAACATGATTTAGTGTGATTTTACTTGCTTTAATTTGGTGCCAATCTTTCAGTTGATTTATAAACAAAATTTTTGCCCACCCTTTAATTTATTATACTTAGTCATTTTCTTTTTATTACACATTTTTCAACATGAAATAGTGTGTAGTTCATTTTTTTTATTAATTATACTTAGCTACGTATTTTTGCATGTTTCTTTTTAACCATATATGTGTCATACATAATGCTATAAAAGAAACCACCAACTCATGCATTTCCTACAACATAAGAGACAAAATTTAAATACATGTGCTATAAATAAATATATTCATGCATCCAAAACCACAACCATAATACAAACACATAATATCAATATCCAACTGCCAAAATGAGATATCTATACATATATCATGTGTTTTTTTACAAAGTACAAAAAATACACCACTCTAGCTCTATGACTAGGCTCTATCCTATCTCGTGGCCTAGCCATACTTCCCATAAATGCATTAAATAGTTACTTATAAAGAGGTTATTCAAGATCTTAGACCTATCACTTATCCTTGTAAGTTGGCCACCTAGGCCTATACCTATGCTAGTTGGGTCATAGTAGCCATATACATGACTTTCTCCTAAGCCAAGGCCTACCATGCCTATGCCTCTCCCATTCCCACCCTTGTTGGTGGTTTTGGCTCCTCCATACGAGCCCTTACTCACCTCATAGCCTCTCTTGCTAGTCTAAAACATCTCCCTAAGGTAAATACTATCATAGGATCCTCTAGTATTTCAAGGTCATATGGCGTCAACACCTCGTCAAAGATCTCATGGAGTACTCCCATCACCCAAAATCTCCATCTGGTCTCCTCCTTCACAAGATCTATAAAACTCAAACCAAATAGATATTATATGAAACCTATATCTCAAAATCTATTTATGTATAATCTATCTCAAATAACTTAAGAAAATTTTAAACTATCTATTTTTACCTGTCTGAGTGTCACCTACTACTATCTCCCCATTTATAAGACTACTAAGCATGATCTATCCATCAGTGCATCCTTTGAGTATCTCATCGATAGGTCACCACCCAAATGTAAATATTGGGTTTACCACTCGTGCCCATCTCAAACTAATCATGAGTGGTACCTCTATTGCTCAACTCTATCTTGGGCCACCTAATGGATCATCTAGGATGACCACACTCTCTAATATCTCCCACTACTAGTGTCTCCATAGATGGTATGACTGAGGTGGTCATTTTTCCTCCTACTTTGGTGCTGGTGGTGGTACCTCTAACACTCTTTACATCCACATCTATCTCTTCTCTATCTATTATGTTTGACATGTCCACAGTATCTCACATTATAGTTTGATCTCTGGCCTAAAAAATGGTGGCCCCAATACTCCTCTCTCCATTGGCTCTCTTGCATGTTTGGCCCAAAATTTGGGCACCACTATCAGAGCCACTATTTGAGGGAGTCCCATCTATCCTTGTATATGCACCACTAGATACAACTCTATCCATTAGGTATAGTGGCCTGTAATCTATGCTTTTGGCAATACTAATAGCACTATCTCCTATCTCATCCATACTATATTATTGTGCCCATATGGTTGCTACATGATGTCTTCCTTCCTAAGTATCTATAGTATTAGCACATGGGGCAAAGCCCACTCTACCTGATCTTATATCCACCTCTGTACCCATTTCAACCTATTTTCCCTTATGGACTCTAATATCCCTTGAAAATATCTGAGGTTAATTTTGGTCTCTACAATTGGTATAATTTTCAATTTTATATAAAAAACTTAATTTCAATAAAAATATTCAAAAATAAGTTTGAAATCCTCATTTACCTACCTGTGCTACACCCACTACAGCTACTTGGTGTCCCTCTCATCTTGGTTGTCATCTCATCACCATATTATCTCTATTGCCTTTAGTTTGGTCTCTCGGAGCTCTATTTTTCTCTCAGAGATCTATTTTTCCCTCTCTACTAGGTTAACTAGGTCGACCTTGTACTATTTTGGGTAAAATTTATTTAGGGCTTAGTCAACCTAGCCCACAACCTAGTGGATTTTTGTGCATAAATTTACTAGTTTGACAGGGTCAACCCTATTAGATGAAAGTTTTAGAAAGGCTTAGGTTTAAATTTGCCTATATATACAAGTTCATTTCACCATTATTTAGATAAGAGAAGAAGTAAGAGCTATTGCACATCTGCTTATCCACCATTCTACTTGAGGAGAAAGCTTAGGGTGTCATACTTTCTTTGGAGATATGGATCTTGTCTTGTGCAGAAGTCATTTGGATGCATTGATAGGTTGTGTAGCCTAGTGCTGATTTATCCTTGTCATCCTTACATAACACAAAAACCTCTTGTAAATCACCTTGGCTAAGGGAGAGATTGAGGCTCGACATATTGATCTTTAAAGATAAGTATTCCTAACTTTGTTCCTTCTTTGTAAAAGTAGATAGATATGCATATTTACTTCTCTTCGATGCATTAAGATTTGGTATACATTGATCTAAGTACATGTCTCTAATGCATGTTTAATTTTGTTGTTTCTTACCCCCACTTTGTGACACAAGCTTTGGTGGGCACTAGATTAGAATTTAATTTATGTGTTACTAGTTTAGTGAATATAAAACATATGACCTATATAGGGTTATTACATGATTTTACTTGATTGGAGGCTTTTTAACCCTCCCAACATTGTGTATTATGATAATAGATCCCTTAATTTGGTCTAGTGGATCCCCATATTGGTCATGTTCCTAATTATCTAGTGTATCTCCAATAAAAAATGTAAGTACGATCTATCTTCTCTAATTTAGGATTGATTTATAGACATGATACATATTTTATTGCATATAGACACCATCTACTTCTATTTCTTCCCCACTGATTGCACTAGGCAGCTTAGAGTGACATCTTATTGTCCAAGCACTGCTAATTGTGAATCTGCAGATAAAGTTACTATACTAGTGGTTATGGTAATGAGTGTTATATCTTTCAATCATATGGCCACTAATTCCTTATATAATGTTTTAGAAATATCTTCCCCACATATGGGTTGAGTAGCCACACTTACATAAATGATTTCTTTTATCTCTACCTCCTTAGTGGGGGTTTGGTTCATTATGGAAATGGAAGAAATGGGTGTAGTGTAAATGGATGTACCCATCAGGGGTGTGGAAATTGGAAGTGACATCAGTGGAGGGGTATGCACAGGGATTTAAAAAAGGGTAACCTATGGGATTTTGAAATCTAGAGCTGTGAATGAATCAATTAAAGTTGTGGGGATATTCAGGGATGATGAAATGGGAAAGGTGATAGGAGATGAAAGTGAAGCAATAGATATCCTAGTGGTTGGTATGGATAGTAGGATTATAGTCAGGATGACTCAATCCATAACTATTTACTATTATGTAATGTTAGTGATTAATTGGGTGGTGGTGGTTATTAGGGATGAGATGGAAGGAATTATGGAAGAGAGGAGTGAAATTATTGAACATATGGGTGGAATTATGAAAGAGGGGAGTGGAATTAAAGCTTGAGTGTCCAATTGAGTTGATTTAACTATTGATAATGGAGTCACTGGCACAAGTGAGCTGGTATAAATGGAGGGTGTAATTGTTTGAGGTAATGGTGGAGTGGAGATAGGAGGAGGTATTATAGTTGGTAGAATGATAGAGACAAGAGGGGAACCTATTTATCCTTTAATAGTAGTTGTGTCTTCAGCTAAAATTACTATTGGCCAATCCATTGCTACTCCTTGGCCACTAAATTGACCTCATTTAATTTTTTTTTCTATTTTCTTTTATGTGATACCACTATCCTTTCTACCTGTTATGTTTTTGTTCCACTACTAGAACCTTCTACTATTGGTAGCACACCCTTCTCTTTGACCTCTATTAACTTATCATTGATGCTCATAGTTCCTTGTTCACCTTGACCCCTTTGCTTCTAAGCCAGCTGATTGTTCTATTTATTACATTGGTGGTCCTATCCATTAATGATAATGACTCAAGGATGGACCACCTAACTGATGGAAGGGGTTGAGAAAAGATCTTGCTATCATAGTAGACCCTATCCACTAGAGATTCATAATCTACCAAGTCCTTAGGGATTGGTGCAATGTTAAAAGCTTTGATATTCTCTAGGGTCATCTTGAAATAATATTTTAGTCTCACTTCTTCTTCATCTTGTAGGTCTTCCCATTGGTCTTCATAATAGGGAACATGGGAATATGTTGTGATTCACAATATACTGGTAATGATACCATTTACATTATAAAATGGCCTTGCCTTGAGAGCTCTTAATGTCATCTGAGTCAACTTTGCATTTACACACTTGGCTTTGGATAAGTAATGGCATGTATACTTCCCTATGATAATGGGTAAATGGATTCATGCCTTGTATTTGCTCGATAACAATTTGTGAGTCTCTACAAGTTTCCTCACAAATTCCATTAAGGCCAATTTATCACTTATATACCTTAGGAGGGTGTAAGGAAAACCACTGAATCCTCCTACTCTAATGTATGAGTATGTGGGGAATTAAATGAAATAAGATCCCCAATTTCCAAAGTAGCATCATCAGAGAATGTCTTCTTTTCTATTTATTTATCAAACATGACTATGATGTAGTATATGAATTCATCATTTACCCTTCTAAAATGTTGCCTAATTACCTCAAGGGTAAGATCAAGGTAATAATGGAAAACCTTATTGACTTGGTTAAGCACTATGTTCAATCCTAAGAAGGCTCTCCCCTTTGCTTATATGTAGACTAGATATGAAGTCATGTAGAACTTCCATGTATTATAGACTTCCATCAATTATTTGTGGATGGATTCACTTATCAATTGGGCACGGTGGATGCACTACTTATTTTTTAGATTACCCATATGATGAACTACTACCCTTATATAACTCCTGTTAGTTGTAATTCAATCTATTAATTATTGTGTATATAATAACCCTTTTCCCATAAGAGCACATAAATGAGAGAAAAAATACACACTGACAAAAAATGAGTTTATTAGTAACACATTTATAGCTCTACATTCTTTTATCTAGTCTATATAAATCATCAATGATGTTTATCCATTTTTTATTAGATGGACTATCTTCCCTAGTCTCATAGTATATTCTACATAATTGTACTCACCCTATTCTACATATTGAATAGAAGTTGCATTTCTACATATCAAACTTCAAAATATGACTATGTGATTGGTTTTCTATTTATTTAGATTACATTTCATGCATTCTTATCATTTATTACTTTTTTTCCAAGTGTAGCATCTTTCACCAAATCAAGTCTTAGGCCCCATGGTTTAGATCATTAACATTAGATCAAGAGTTCTCATATGCATGTAATCATGCGATCACAATGCAAAAGAGAAGGATTAACAACATATTATGGTTTGAAGTGTCCTAAATAATTTCATAACAAGAGTATGATTCATGATGCCCAAAAAACCATTGAGGCATCTAAATACATGCAAAAACTCATTTAAAACACCCTCAAGTAAAAACACATTAAACTATCTAATCAATTCCATGAACTCATGATGTAGCTTAGAACACAAGTAACTCCTTCTATGCATTTTATGCATCCATTATTTCAGAACCAAACCCACTTTAATGTGCAATTCAATCTTGACATCCTAATGTTCAAAGTAAAAATCAATATCAAAACATTGGATATCTAGATTCATAAACTTGAGGCATATTTTTAGGTCAATTAATATACTGATGTTATGAATATCACCTTTATGATGTTGAACATGTATATTCTAGTGTCTCATTTTTTATAAACCCTTATTTCACGTCACACACAAGCTTACATAATAATTTAATCTTGGAATAATTCTATTGATGACCTAGAGGATGAGTACTAATGCCCCCCCCCCCCCCAAAGCACATTGATGATGAATACATCAAGTTCCACCAGTTATGCTAGATGGAGTAGTTTGTGGATGATTTAACTTTTTAGGGTTATTAAGTTTAAGCCCTAGGTTGTTAAAGGTGTTGAGTATATTAAATTTGGGTATAAATATGTAATAAATATATCTATTTATTTGTAATATAATTGACCTAGTTTAACCTTTATAAAAAGTTAAAAAAGTACTTAGATAGAAATTGATCGAGATGGAAGATCTAGAGGCTGTAAATTAGGAAAGGAGTTAATCTAAATGTCATTGATAGGTTGTAGGTGTCAAAACCCTTCCTAGACAATAGTGTCAATGGTGATAGTATATTTATTTTGGAGATAGTGTCCTCTATGTAGACATGTTTTAAGTTTTTGGGTACACCTATGTCTGAGTCTACCAATCTTGTTCCTATGTACACAAGCTTTGGCTCCTTGTCGGTTAGATGTTTTAACAAATTTTATATGTAAACCCTTGAGCTCCATGTTGTTAGGGCATTCAATTAGCACAAGTATAAAATTTTGATGGTATTAGGGTAGTCTAAACATCCTCAAAACCTCATTATGATGAGAGTTACCTACATACCAATAATTCAGGGAGGGATCAACCCTGATGTAGGTCTCCCCACCTAAGTTATAGTGCAAGTGTAAGCGAAGCTAGTATGAATGCCAGCTTGATTTATTTGAGTGTGATTGTGACTAGAAATATAATCTAAGCTTAGGAATGATGTAGATGGCTATATTCATAATTAGGGTAGAATAAGGATTGATAAACTTGATTTTCCACAACTCATTTTGAGTTAATTTGTGTTACTACATCTCATTTCCATCTAGTGAATAATGGGATAAAATTATGTATATATACTATTGTAGTGTTTGTGTGGGTATTAAAAAAGGTCTAGGCTAACCCTAGGTGGTTATTTATTTGAAAATATATCCATTAGTGGCCAAATGTAAGAAAAAGTTAATAGCACCCAAACTGAGACACTAGTGCCATTGGTGTTATTGTCTAAATTATGGTGTTAATGTCTAGGTGGTATAACTTGAGGCACTATGGGGCATGATGCTAAAGTGAGGGTATGGGATTGATTTAGGGATGTTTAGGGATGAATGTGACCCACACAAAGGATGGATAAGTGTCTAAATAGGCCCTAAGATAGGTCTAGGTTTAATTTAGGGATAGGTGGTCTCAAATAACACTCTTAGCACTCAATTTTTATTTTTAAATGATTACATTTATCCCCCTTTATTCTAAAAATGTAGAAAAGTGAAATGACTAGGATAAAGGAAAAAAAATCATACCTAGACTTATCTAAGAGGCAAAGCCCATGAATTTGGGTTTGAGTGTGTGAAGTATACACCATTACATGTCTTACAAATGAAATGTTCATAGATCAATCTTACTTAAGAGATATCAAAAGAAAAATACAAAACTAAGTATAGAGATAAGAGAGAGGAAAGAAATTAGTACACCTCACTGGGTTCATGAACCAATAAATAAAAATGGTGACATCCTATGTGTATGTGTAGATAATAAACAATTAGTGATTAACTTATAATGAGTCGATGGCTTACTCAATCCCCATGTGTGGGTGGATCAATAACTCATATTGATTTTGAATCCATCATTGCCTACCCTTGCTTGGTGGATCATGAACTGTGAATGTCTTAGATCATATTGATGGTGTGTCCGACCCTCTCATGTAGGTGGTTCAAGAACTCAAGTAGACTATGACTCCATTGCCTACCCATGTGTAGTAGATGTATTTGAAACTAAAAATATGTGATGTAGCTAAAACTATATAAAATAGCTCTCATCCACTTGTAAACTCTAAAATGTAAAATAGCTCTAGGCCACTTGAGAATGTTAAGTGGATCTAGGTCACTCAAAAATGTTAGCCACTACAGATGGAGTAAGGCATAAATCTAGTGTATAATTTGTAATATGGTGTCTAGTGTGTACAATATAGAGATTGACATGGAGTTTATCATTCCATCTGATCAATTAGTGCTATGTGAACATATAAAAATAATAAGTCATTCACATGACCTCAAATATAATAACTAATTATATGGATTTAGGATTGAGTTGTAATAATCTATATCTGAGTATCTAAAACTAAAATGGGAATGATCATACCATGCATGATTCCCCCAATATGAGAAAATTGGTATGAATATGTGCTAAATTAAGCAAAAACTAGTAATTTGTAACTAAACCTAAACTGTACATACTATACTTTTCTAGCCAATATATATTTTACTAAAACTGAGGCTACTAGATAGTAGCACCATATCTTAAAAATAGTGTTGGTGGTGATAGTTTTCCAATTTAAACACTAGTGTCCAACTATATTGATTTATGTGAAATTGAAACTAGTCTCTATGTGACTATTTCCCACTATGTTTTCCTAAAACTAATTTCTATATTCTATGCATGTGTGTTAAAAATTATACTTTGAGTGAATTTAGATAGCATGATATATGTGATAAATCTCTATGAATTCCCCCTCTTTTGATGGGATTTATTGAACCTATGAAATAATCACCCTTAAAAGAAAAAGCTCTGGAAAATGTTTGTTAGATAGATCATATGTGATATCTCCATAATAAACCAATATAATAAGCACACATAACATAGGAATGTAAGATAGTCTGAGTATAAGTCTGTAATGTATAATGTATGTTATATCTAGAATTCACAAGGCTATCAATATAGATATAATAATGTATATGAACAACAAATTTGAGTAATAGATGAAGTAACCACTTAGGGGGGTGTGGCATGATGTCCATCAAGGCACCCAAGGACGAAGGGGAGATGCATGAGGTCCCTCATGGAATCTAAAACTAGAGTGTGTGATATGTAAGAAACAAGTATCATGGTTATGATGCATACATGAAATCATACATACAACACAAATGAGGCATGTAGAGTAGGCCAAGGGGTCACAATATAAGGGACATGGGCATATGTCACTAAATTTGAGAAAACAAGACATACAATGACATGTTCAAATGTCCACATACACAAACAATAATCAAGTTGGCTTAAATCCACATGGAATGACATGCTTAAATGTTTGCACACACATTCATGAAGGCATAAATAAGGACATGGCCACATGTCCAAAGCATACATACAATAAAAATAAGTGGTCTAGAGCCATAGAGTAATGGCATATTTAAATTCCCTTGAATAGATGTAAAATCATAGAGACACAATCAAGTCTAAATAATGAAAGCTAGAAATGAAAGTATGCATGAACATGTGGTACAAATATATATACGAGCAAAGGTGTGCATAAGCTGAGTATAGAGTATTAGTAGTCAATAATAAATCTTCGTAATGTAGGATGATCAATTTCAAAATATAACAATGCTAAATATATGATGTAAAGTTTAGAAAGATGTAACCTGAAAATCAAAACTATGTATAGGATGACCCCTAAATGGGCGAATGTATCAAATGAAGAACCCATGTATCTATGTATATGTTCCAGTGCATAAATATTAGTGAATTTGGATCTATGTGGTAGACATAGGTCCTTTAAGTATTTGTGAATAGTCAACAAGAATAATTGAAGAATGTATGATATAAACTGACTATACTAAGATAGCTAGCATACGTAGTGCTTAGAAAATATAATAAATGTAAACATGGAGATGCATATAATCTATAATTTTTGTTGTTTGAGTAAATATTTGAATGTTTTTGTGTTTTGACATATTATTTTATTTTTTATTTTTTTGGATATAAGATACGTATAAGCTAAATGAAAATGAAACTATATATAAGGAGAAATAATGAATGAAACTATGTGCAAGTAGGGAGGAAAGTGTTAATCAATGTGTCATGTGTCAAAATAGGAATGGTAACCTCTCATGTAGTGTGATTGATATGTTGTAGTTGAATTGAGTTATAGTATGAATTTGATAATTTTTCAATGTTAGTATCCTACTAATAATAATAACCTAGATTATTCCACTCATCATTTTCATCTTGATTTTGAACCAACAAAATGCTAGTGTTGAATTCTACTGTATCTGAATGAGCATAGTGAATTACCTCATATTTTTTACTTTACCTTTCTAAATTATGCTTTGCAATATCTTATGTTATTGTGCCTTGGATTCTCTTTTGTTAGAAAGCCTCTTTTGAGAATGTTTGTTGGCTTAACATAGTTTTAACTTTGTAACTTAAATTCTTGCTCTTTTTGTAATATTTTATATGTATCTAGATATTTTTTCTTGATAAACTATATCTATGAATTATTTGTCTTAGGATGTTCAGTAAATCCCAAACCTTGTTGACCAACATTATCAACTGCTAGAATAGGAGTAATGATGCCTTGGTCATGTTTGCCTAATCCTTGACCTTGATAATCAAATCATTATAGATAATTTTGACCAAAACTATACAATTTTTAAACAGGGACCTCATTTTAGAGAGGAATATTTGTCTCATTTGCTTGCTTTACCTCTGCTTGTTGTATTGTTTATGGTTCTAATTTTGCTTTGTGAACCTTTTGTTATTCTAACTTATGCTTTGGTAACCACTTTTGTACTATTTACTAATTTGACCCTTTTTGAATATGTTCTTGTATAACTATGGATTCCTTAATTGATTTATCTTGTATAGGTTCCTCATTAGCAGTGATGTGTTGTATATTGTTTTTAATGCCAAACATGAATTTGTGTGAGAACCATATATTCTATAGTAAGCAAAATAATATCTATATCTCCTCACTAGATGTAAATGAGGTAGGTTGATCAACTCAACTTTAATAATTTGCCTCAAAATCTCACTTGAAATTTTAGTTGATCTTTGAATACTTTTTGAATCACTAGTTGTATATGCACTTTGCTATGATTTCTTGTTTTGATATGTAACATTGCTTGCCACAAATTGATTATGTGAAGATGCATATACATGATTGAAACGAGTGTGCCCTGTGGGATTTTTTTGTAATCTAATTTTTAAATATAGTAAACTTTTCATGTATTCATTGATTTTGATTTTGTAATTCTGTAATGAGCATCCTCATACTCATAATTTGATCACATAGAGTCTCAAAAGTGTAAACCCTAGTTGGTTTTAATTGAACATGTAGGCACACACCCTATAGAGAAGATATGGTAAGGGAATGATTTGAAGGATGAATAGGCTGAGTATATACATGTGAAATAATAGTATAGGTTGTCTTACCTCGTGAAGGATTGATATCATGACCTATTTAAAGGGAAGGTAGATATTACCCTCTTGGAGATGATGAGGAGGAAAAGAATCTTCTTTATCCATGAAATTTGGTAATGAAAATTTGAAGAGGGATGCTATGGTAGAATATATCAAGTCTAATAACCCTAACACAACCACTAAAAAATAGGAAACAAAAGGATTGAAACCCTAATAACATCTAGGGCTAGGGTTTGGATAGTATTTAAAGTAAGTTGGGTTCACCAAATGATTTAAATTTTTAGGCTTAGGAATTTAAGACCTAGGTTGTTAAAGGGACTAAGTATAGTAAATCAGGGTAAAAATAAGTAATAAACACAACCACTAATTTTTAATAAAATTGACTTAGTTTGATCTTTCTAAATATAGTAATAAATGATATAAATAAGTACTTGGCTAAAAAGTGACTAAGATGAAAGATCTAGAGGTTGTAAATTGGGACACGAGCTGATCTTAATGTTATAAATAAGATCCAAGTGTTAAAACCCTTCTTGGATAGTAATGCCTTAACTGAATAGTAACACCAATGGCATTAGTGTTCTCTTTTTGGCATTAGTGTCCTCTATAAAAAATTGTTATGAGTTTCTAGGTACACCTATTTCTGAGTCTACAAAGCTTATTCCTATGTGTACAAGTTCTACCTCCTAGTTGATGACCTATTTTGATTGATTTTATATGTAAAACCTAGACCCCCATGTTGTTATGGCATCTGATTGACATAATTATCAAAGTGTGATTTTACTTGGGTAAGATTGACATCCTCAACACCTCGTTGTGATGAGAGTTGCATACATACCAATAATCTGAGGAAGGGTCAAGACTGATGTAGTTATCCCCACCTAAGTGTTGGTGTAAGTGCAAGTGAAGCTAGTATGAATGTTGGCTTCATTGTTTGAGTGTGGCTAAGATTATAAATATGAGTAATCTAAGCTTATGAATGTTTCATATGGCTATGTGTAGAAGTAGGGTAGAATAGGGATTGATAACCTTGATTGTGCATAACTTATTCTGAGTTAATTTGTGTTATTGCATCTCAGTTCCATATTATGAATAATGGGCTAAATTTCATGTATATATAATGTTCTAATGATTTTTTGGGCCTTAAGAGAGGTATAAGCCAAACCTAGGTGGTTTTTGACTTGAAAAGTTATATGTTGGTGGTTAAAGGGAGGAAAAGGACAATATCACCAAAACTAAGAGACTAATACCAATAAAGCTACTATCTAAATTATGGTTCTAGTTTCTAGGTGGTAGAACCCAAGGCACTAGGGGACAAGATGCTAAAGGTAGGGCCTGGGATTTATTTAGGGATATTTAGGATGTGTGTGTCACACATGATGGCTGGATAAGTGTCTAAATAAGACATAGAATAGGTGTAGGGCTATGTTACGGATGGGTGGTCTCAAGTAACACTCTTAGCACTCAAGTGTCATTTTTAGATGATTATAGTGGAAAACTACATGAATGAGTTCCATGATTACACTACTTGGTTGTGTAAGGATTTGAAAAAGAAACATAACGTGATAAGATACATCAACACACACTTATATTACATTCACACAAAAGTTGATTTTTTCTCTTACAAGAAATTGGTGTAATCATACCACAACTCCACTAAGATCAAAGCTGAGGTAAAGAAGTAAAAATTATTTCCTTTATTTAGGGTTGTGTACAAGACTCATCTATCATATAACTTATCATAGACTCATGCCACATGTAAAAACATGTGGCGAAAATGTGATTAATTTAAGGTCACACAAAAATATAAAGCTACAAAGACTTCTTCACTAGACAAAGGTAAGAATAACCAAGTTGAAAAATCATGCCATCACTGGCATACAAAATCACACAATGATTTTGAATTACACACACATCAATAATTTATTCATGTAATCGACATTAAGTCCCATGTCATTGGATGAAACTGATCTAGATGTAATTTTGAACACCAATGCCACTCCCATTGACATGTCTAAAGAATAGGATCCTCTCTTTCAAACCATGTTCTAGTTGAAGGGTCAACCTTTCCATGGATTCATTCATATTGTAAGCTAGAAAAATGTCATGACATAAGGTACAACCAATGCATTGGCCTTACCACTATTGTAAATCACAAATTATAATCTTTGGGTTGGTTCCAGAAAGGGAAGGATATACATATTTGATGATAATGCACTTTCTGGTATAAGTTCAAGCCCATGATATTAAGGACAATGTCACTTATGACATCACACATGTTAATCTCTATGAAATTTTTATCATAAAATCATATATATATGACCATGAAGCTACATATCAAGTCAATCCATAATAGTCTAATATTCATGACCAAGATTTCTTCTTTAATATTTTAGAGTTAGCTCCTACAACAAAATTCACTTTGGTTTCTACTAAACAATGCCATAAACTCCTATAGCACATGCAAAATTTTGTGTTATTCATGGTTTTCCTAGAATCACCTACACAATAAGGTAAATTCACACTTAAAAAACTTTAAGACACACACACAATGCTATAGCAAAAACAAATTGATAAGCTATTGTAACATTATGAAATTTTTTTTGAAGAGCTAAAGGGTCTGCCAACACATTGTGTCGTAAATAATAACATCAATTTGGTTCTTGAATCCCCTCTTCTAAACTATCAATTTTTCCATAGGTTAATTTGGTATAATGATGAATTAATATGAAAAATACATGTGTTTCTTGTTAAAGAAAATATAAATCCTATCTTTTCTTCTTGTTGAATTCTAACAGTGGCTTTTGGTTTATATGAATCAACTATCACATGCTGAATAAGATAAAAAATAACAATCAATACATGGTTTCATACATTGAAGACCTATTAGATCATATCCAAGGTGAAAATTAATTCATTAAGATCAACCTAAATTCAATTTATCATTAATTTTTAGTCCATCATAAGGATGTTTAAAATATAACATTCAAAAAATTGGAAGGATTATACGAATGGTTGGTTATGCCTTTCATCTTGAAAATTGCACTATCAACATCATGTTATTGATGGAATGAAGGAAAATCTACTCAGGCCCTTCCTAAACTTCATCATTATCTACTTATAAAATATCCTTATCTTTATAAATACTTGGGATGAGAATGTGGAACACATCTCACATGTCTTAAACATCTTACACAAACACAAGTTCCAAGCCTACATACAGTAGTGAATATTTGGCACACTTAAATCTAATATCTAGGTTACATCATTTACTACAAGGTAATCAATATAGATCCAAATAATATCAAGGTAACCCAATATTATCCAACTCTATGTAATCTCACTGAATTACAGAGTTTTCTTAGACTTTATAACTTTAACCACAATTATTTTTTTGGTTAGTAGCACATAATTTTTTTTATTAGTTAGATAATGCATGCCAATGAAAAATTCCAATGGGCACATACACAAAAAAATTATTTTAAAGAACTCAAAAATCATTTCTAGAAAACCCTTGTTTTGGTAATGTCTAATAGTTTTCCTCACATTATTCACCCCTTAAATATTCACATTGATAAATTTAACTATGCACTCACATCAATACTCACACAACATGGGAATTCAATCATTTATCACTCAAATAAATTCAATGGCATAGTTAAATGGTACTCCACTAATGAAAAATAATTGTATGCTATTTTTAAATTAGTAAAGCAATAGAAACACTACATCTTGGGTAAGGAGACAACCATTAATTCTAGTTATAGGCCATTTTAGTTCCAACAAAGGTAGATAACGATGGAGAATACAACCCAAATGAAATTGATGAATTATATGAATCAGTTCCATCTAGTGATCAAATAGAATAAGTGGAAGTAAAATGAGTATTATATTTCCTTAGTTGACCTTTGGTTGACATGCTTGTCATAGCTTTAGACATGCACAACCATAACTTTCATGACTGGTTGTCTCCCTACTTAGAAGAAGAGGACTTCATAAATGTCTATACCACCCTTGTGAAAAGTCAATAGTTTTAGGAGTTATACATGTCTAACAATATTAAATATAAAATTGGACATTTTTTTGTCCCTGATGGTGTACCTCCATAGAGACACATTTGGGACGTTTGCTATGCTAATAAAAAAAGATAATTCAACATTACTAAGTCTCTTGGAGCTTTGTAATAAAACTTATGCTAGTTGTACATTCACATAGATGTTAAGAACCACATCAAGTAGTTAATTCATTATTACATTACCAAAACCATAAACAAGAAGCTAGGAATTTACACACCTTTGTCATTTTTTCTAGGCCATGCATCAACATGGATTTCATGACTTGGATATGTATGAAACAACACTAAAATGACTATGTTTTTTTTAATGGATAGGTTCTCTAAGATGGCCAACATGGTTTCTTATATGAAGAGCATCAATGCATTGGAAACCATGCACTATTTCATCATCCATGTTTAAGCTAATTTTGGATTACCAACATCTATTATGGTTAACCAAAAATTGCAAGTTTTTTAGCCATTTTGAAAAGTGTTATGGAATAGGATGGATACATAGTTAGACTGGTTAAATGAATTTCATCCCTAGACATTTGGATAAATGGAATTTTTTAGCTACACACTTGCTCATATTTTGTACATGTACATGATGATAAATTTTAATACATTCAACATGCCTATAAAAAAACTTGCATATGTCTATGGGGCATAGTCTATTATAGACATGTATTGGGTTCTAAATAGTGGTACAATTGTATATATCCTATTGCATTCCATCTAATACCCATCATTTACATCTAACAATTAGATCTCCAAGCTCATCTACTATCACTTCATATGTCTCTATGGCATTCTCTCAACCATTATATTTGATAATGGTGTCCCATTCAACATAAATATGTTAAATCCACTTGTGCAAAATTATAAATCAAGCATAAAATAGCCATAGCCTTTTATATGTAAGATAATAGCCAAGCCAAGGCATCAAACAAAACTATTATTAAGATTCTAAAAAATATTGTAAATGACACTAAATGTGATTACCATTTACAATTATTACCATCCTTATGGTATTACCACACTAGTATATGCATGCTTATAGGAGCCACACCATACACCTTAGTTTGTGGCTATGAGGCCATTATCCCTATTGAGATCGAGTTTCCCTCTCTATGTATTTATCTATAACATATCATTGGTGAGGAGTATAGAGTGGCTAGATTGCAAGAGCTAGACCTCTTGGATGAGAAATAAAAAGCAACATTGGACCATTTATGATCCTATCAAACTTAGTTGTGTCACAACTACAACCAATGTATTCTCCCTAGAGAATTCTAAATTGGTGATTTGGTGCTCAAATAAAATCAAAAGAATACCAATGTTGAGCATAAAAATAAAGGCAAATTTAAGGCCATTTGGCTTGGTCCCTTTGATGTTACTTCAAATTATGGTTACATGGCATATAGGCTAGCTACCCCAAATGGAGAAGAGCTCAAAGAACCTTTCAATATCATGTATCTCAAATTTTACTGTGTTTAACTAATTCAAACCATTGTCTATGAGAGACCTTAGTTGGGAGTACCTATTTCACCTTTGTCCTTTTACCATACCATTCCTTGGTCATTTTTATTCATTTCCCATACTTTCATATTAATTTCATGATCTTGATTATGACCAATAGGCGTTATAAGAATATTTAGTGGCTATTATTACAAAGTCACTTTAAAATTATCTATATCAGTAACTTCTTTGTAGACAAGAGTTTTATGGTAGGTCAATAAGGGTGTTATCTGCTTGATAGTTCCTTGTTTCTTCCTCTAATTTCTTCTCCTCATATTATTTCCATATCGTGTATTGTTCATATTGTAAACATTTTATTATGTGGTATCCTCTAGTGCCTTATGTTTTGTTGTTGGTTTGTGGTAGTTACCATTATAGCTAGTTTAGCTATTGTTTGAGCCTCTCCCTAAGGGAAATAATCCTTTACTAAATGGTTCATTATGCATTTTTGCATATTATCTTGCTTTAGTTATTCCAAAAAACCTTAAAACATTTAATAGACCTAGAAAAGACCCTAAAAATCACAAAATCATGAAAATTGGCTTATAATTTCCACGCAAGATATAAAGACTCTAAAATTTCTAGGAAGGAAGATCTTATCTATCCTAATTCATTTCAGGTCCTCATTACCATACAATTCATTATCATCCCATTTCTAGGATAATCACATTATTTTGAGGTCCACATAGACTATGTAGGCAATGCTTGGATGCATGGGGCATCTCAAGACAACTTGGCCACTAATACTTTTCCACTTTCTATTTCCACTCCCATTTATATCTTCCACCATCGTCTAATTCTCTTTCCATTTTGTGAACAACCATTGTCCTCAATTATCTTACTATTTTGTGAGTATACCTTTCCCATTTATCCTTTATCATCACATACTTGTCATCACTTTTATTCTATCCCAAATCCTATGAGAGATACATTTAGCTTGAAGTACATAGGACTATATAGGTAGTGTCCACTTACATTGGGCAATTTTGGAGTTAACTCACACACCCCTTCCTTATTCTTCCATTCCCCATGTTGCCAAAACCAATCCATTATCCCATTAGCATAGGGTTATAATATCCAAAGAATAAAAACTTATTCATTACAAGTGCATTATTGTTAAATTTCTTGATTGGGTTTTTTATTTATTGCATTGTGTTTTTTTGTTTGTTTTACTTCTTTTTTCATTTACCTTTTTGTCTAGGTATTGTTTATTTTGTTTCCAGTTAAGTCTTGATGATTCCTATCTTGATTTTAATTTGGTTGCATTTAGTATTTAGACTTTTTTAATTATTTTTTTGTGTTAGGTACATTATGTTTTACACTTAAGTCCTTATATTTCATATCTTGTATTTAAG
This sequence comes from Torreya grandis, assembly GCA_037957365.1. Taxonomy (NCBI): domain Eukaryota; kingdom Viridiplantae; phylum Streptophyta; class Pinopsida; order Cupressales; family Taxaceae; genus Torreya; species Torreya grandis. The sequence continues at coordinate 644,685 of JARHVA010001430.1, read as the reverse complement.
TTGTTTACATCTTGTATTTAATTATTTTATTTTCTATTTTGTGTTCAAATGTGATATGTTTTTAACTTAATTTTTGATATTCTATCATTATCTTGATTTAAATTTTCGTATTTGAACTGGTCCATACATAATTGACATACAATGTTATCATAGGTTATATATACTTATGAAGCATAATCTCATTTTTAAAATTAAAAACCAAGTGCTCAAATCTTACATAGATATGTGAAGCCAAAATACATCTTTTAAAATGCTCTCAACGTATCTAATAAATGGTCACAATGATATTTCATTTTCCATAAACACATCACATAACACAATTTGAAACTAACATGTCTCTCTCTATGCTAACTAAGGACGTGCATATCCTAAAGTAAGCATATACCATCTAATCATCTTACATGTACATCCATGAGATAAACATAATTTCAAAATGGGCTAGCCTAGAAGCATAAAAAAATCATGGCAAATAAATATCCATATTCTAATCAAACAATCTACATATGAGCATCATGAATAATAAAAGAATATCAGTAGTCCATGTATAATATCCATAAGTAGAAATGAATGTCATATATATCTCAAAATCAAAGTTTTATACATCATGAGAATAAATAAATCTCTTATACAACAAAAAATTAAAGTTAAAAACACAATCTTAGCTATGGCTCACTCTATCCTTAGGGGACTCTGATCAAAATTCTAGCTTGTGCCCAAAGGTGGTAGGAGGTGGGGGTGGTGGAACCATCATTCCCTGATATCATGTTGGATTTGCCACTAAAAAATTTGATGATGTAGTATTCTAGTATCTATAAGTATGGTTGGTCCTTTAACTCCATGTGTACTCCATATAGGAATCATCCATGCCCTCTATCAAAATAATTAACTCATATAAACTATGATAATATGCCACTTCATCCTTCACATGAAGGGTGTCATACTTTGCATGAAGCATGCCATCCTTAGCATGGACCATATCAGCTAGTGATATATCTAAGCAATAAGCTATCAAAATCTATTTATCCGTAACTACCTCCTTATGAAACCTCTAAACATCATTCTCTACCCTATCCTAGTTTGTGTGAGCCCTATCTCACTTGCTAACAACTATAATTAGTTTGGCATATTTACATTTAATCTTACCTTGGATGGATATTATATAAGCAAATTTCACCTAAATATTGTAATATATGTATCCAGGGTAGAAATGATTCCATAAAACCTATTGGTATCTCTCTATACTGTCGCCAAATCAACCTGTACCTAACTAGATCCTACTCTAAACCAGCTATGTCAACTACTATCAATGTAATATCATGTTATAACATATCATACCTATACAAAACCCTCATCCCCCACCTACTACCTCAACAATAAATATGTCTAATGGTATACCCTATCTCCCATCTCCATCCCCATCCCCATCTCCCTCTCTATCACATGCAATAAGGAGATATAAAGCTTGTTATTCCACATGCTATACCAAAATTTGAACAACCTACTACATAGTCTACAACACAATAACCTAAATGGTCTATAAAGGGATATCCTGTGGTATCACTTTTTTTATAAGAACCTATCCTTATACCCATCATAGTCCTTTTGCCTACCACTATGTAAGGGTCTATCTCTATCTCACCCTCCTATGTTGTCCAAGGTGTTAGGCTAGGGTCTAGTTAATCAAATGGACATGAAGCCTAAACACCATGCCTCATAGAAATATGTCACACAAATATATTCCAAACCACCTACATAGGCCCAATATATAGGCTATACCATCTCAAAGTTAGTGATTACCTTGGATCTCGATACTGGTATCCCCCACTATCTAATCTCCCAATTCACATACATGAAGAAATGTGGTCCATTAGGCACATCCTATTAGAAACTAAACTATAATTATACTTGATCGAGCCTTTACCTCTCAAAAATTAAGTCATGCCAATCTATAATGTAACATGGTGTCAGCATATATCTGCTAATATGTCCATCCTCCACCCAACCAAACTAAATAGCCATATACAACCACTAGATTAAGTCATAATATATCATCTCATCTATGGCCCTATAATAGAAATAAGTCTCCCCTATGACTTATTAGACCACTCCCATATGAAACTAACCAAATTCCCATAAGTCCTTGGGTCCCCATTGAAACCTTTGACCAACTGGGCACTTTATAGTAATATGCTCCTGGGTCCATACCTAATGTAGGGTGTTGTGCCCAATGTTGGACCCATATGATATGCTATCATATGTAATTAATAGTATAGTAGGGTTAGTATGATAGGTCCCCATATAAATAATGTGGTGGAATTGATCATGTTTTGAATCAACCCTAGGAGGCCGATCTGAAAGAATCACCCATTCTTGTCAGGCATTAGGAGGCCACTGACAAGAGCCATCAAAATCACTACCTCCCTTGGTACTAATGCCTATGCTAGTGGTGGTACTAATACTACCTATCTCAATTCTTATACTCTAGGAATAACATCTAAAGGCCATGCTAGATATCCAAGGTGTCAATATCAATGGACCCCTCCACAACTACAATATCTATCACCCAAATTAGGTCCTCAAGCATGGCTCACCTACTATGTGGCATCTAGTAGATCATCTAAACTTGAATAGGCACCTATAGGATCCACCATACATCTTCTATAATAATAATGGCCTTGCATGTTGGTAGGTGTAATTTTAATGTCTTAGAGTGCCAACGCTCTGCTAGCATTGACAAATAGGCTCAATCTACTAGTATAATTGGCATCCAAACTTTCTCCCATAAGAATACTAACTCTAAGAGTCCTACAACCTCATTAGTCATGATACCTAGAGGGTGTAATACATGTGATCATCACTCATGTGTTGTCATGACACTTACTCCTATATATCACAGAGCATAACCAATCACTTATCTATTTTCCTCTAGTTGATCATTTTACCATTTTATTCTAATTTTATCCTTTGCATTCTACTCTTCTATTATTTTTTGTCCTATTTTCTATTTTAATTACCATTTATGGTGATCTCATTATTTCCCTTGGCATTCTCACTATTATGCATGGTATTTTTCCACCATGTAGGACATTCTTTCCATTCTTACTCGCTAATCTGCAGTCTCACCATTTCACCTATCATTCTTGCCAATTAGTAAGATGACTTTGCCATTCCTAGAAATTTCACCATTTATGTGCATTTTCATTGTTTAACTGACAATTTCACCAATTGACTAGTGTGTTTATCATTTTATCAAATATATTATTGTTTATGTGACATGCGAGCAAAATAATGATATCTTATTTTGGGTGATATAATTATTTTTCCTGTAAGATCATCATTATGGCAAGTATCTCATCATTTTTATACGTAACTTCACCATTTTCATTTTTTCAAAAATAGTGAAATGGCCAATTCATGATTTTATACCTCCTAATAAATTCCATAAATGCAAAATTTGAATAAAATAAAAGTTGCCTACCAATGCTCCACTCCCCTATGGTTCTTGGTACTCTCTCACATGCTTGCACAAGTGCCTAGGGTGAGGGATATTGCCAACTTCTCTTGGGTATGAAAAATCATAGCTATAGATTTTAATAGAGGAGGGTGAAAATGAATGATTTTCACCCCTAGGGGTCAATTTATAGCACAATTTTTAAACTTTTCAACATAGCCCTCTGTATGATCCATTTTTCTTCCCATTAGGCTCTTTTTTGCCTTATTTATCTATTTTCTTCTAATTAATCTATTTTTTAGCCTCTTATATTAAAATACATGCCATTTTTTTCTATTTGAGGGTTGTTTCTTTAATATTTATTTTTCACCCTACCCTTGAGGGTGCATCATGGGCCTCCCAAACAATGTTTAAAGCATTTTTATGAACTTATATTTATACAAATTAATTAAAATTAATGAAAATGAGAATAAAATAATTTCTTGTAATTGTGATCATTTTAAGCAACCTTTTTATTCTTTGAAAATACATTTTTTTGACCAAATGTATCTTCATGCCATTCCAAATAGGGTAAAATGTAGACATCCAATTCTCACCATTGTCATGTCAAAATTTCAAGTCTGAATAACTACTTACAATACCACACAAGTGGAACTAAATGCCATTATAACACTCTTATTCATCCACACAAGTCACATGCAATTTATGATTCATGTCAATATATTCCTAAATGGGGTATTACCTTGTACACAATCATCATATTCCTATAATTCATCTCCAGTCAAGTTATGACTTAGAAAATTGGCATTTTTGACCAACAGTCCAAGATAACTTAAATTAATTTCCAAAAATTAAAAAATGGTTAATCATAATCACTTAGCTAAGAAAATATAATCAAATGCTTAAGTGAAAAATCCATGACAAATTAATGAATATTTAGTTTTTTAAATTCATAAATTCAACCAAATATTTAAAAGTGACATCAACATGACATCATTGATCACAAAAGTAATGAATCCAAAATATCAACATAAATGCAATAAATATCTGATTTGGAAAGCCATGCCTATTACTTGCAATATTGATTCCAAAATTGGATTCCTTTGGTCCTCTAAATTTGACTCATCTTGGGTCATGGATTCTCATCTTGAGATGGATGGTCCTTATCACTTTTCCAAACCTACAAATGCAAGGCCCACCATGGACCAATAACAAGTTTTTTAGTGCAAATATATATTGCAAAAAAAAAATTTAATGCTTTAACCAGTTATTCCAGATTCATTCATAAAACCAATCCAAATGGTGTATGAGGGGATGTTGAAGTCACTTTTCCAACTACATTGCTAAAGATCTTGAGCTCCATATATGAGCACAACCACGCTTGTGGACCATCCTTGAAGAGAAGTCACATATGAAAGGTATAATCATATTTTTATGATTCTTGTTAGTTTCTTTAATTCATTGACCTTGCCCAACTAAAGGAATAGGTTTACTATGTTTGTTCTTTTTTGTTATTGAATTTATCCACTAAAAAATAGACCTACCTATTTTGCAATCCTATTTCATAGTATGAACTTTCTTTAAATCTAGTAATTTAATTTCATTCATTTAATAAATTAAACAACATGAGAGAGGGGGGCTGTAGATAGCCATATTTGGTACAAGTTTATTTTATAATATCTTTTTACTTAGTCTTAGCTATACAACCCTTTTGTTGGAAGATTGAGTACTTAGTGGCATGGTCTTACATGACCCCCTTAGGATCCATGCCTTTTCATTGCTTTGTCCATTATTATATTGTTCTTTATTCATTATATTGTGATTTGATGACCTTATGGCTAGGTTCCATGAGTTTATGATGTTTGTCATGTGTTTTGAGTTCTTCAACATTATTGTTTGTTTTAGGACACTTTTAGGTTGTAAGTGTCTAAGCGCAAAGAAAAGTGTCATGGTTTATCATTTTATCTATTTCTATACTTTTTTCCTTGTGATCATTTGTGAAAGTCTATATATTTTTTATATTTTCAGGTTTTTTGCACTACTAGGTCTTAATTCAAATTCAAAAGGTTCCATATATATATAAAATTAGGACATAATATTAAATCACCAAACAAGCCTCTCAATTAGTATTACATTATTTATTCAAAAGATATTGGTTACACCACATACTAAATTACACATTGTTGAAGACTAAAGTATTACAAAAGATCAAATTGCACTTACCTTGCTTGTACCAAGGGTTTCAAAAGGATAAATATCATATATTTGTATGATCATCATTACACACACACCCCTTAAAGAGAGAAACATGTGAGTATGATATCCTCCTTGGATTATATGGATATGTAGGTTGCACATATCAAAACTCGAGTCACTAGGTTTAGATAGACTCATGTGTTAACCCTATTTTATCAAGTCACGGGTGGTTAAAGATAAAAAATCTAGGGTTTTTATCATTGAAAATATTTTATGCATAATTTGATCAGTACATGGAAGAAAATAGGAAAACAATTTTAAGTGCATCTTTAGGAATATGCATAGTCAATTACTATACATATTCAGATTTAGAAACTTCCATCGAGATCAAGACACCTACATCAATAAAAATGTCACAAGTGATCCGAGCAACATTTCAGGTGACAATTCAGGTGATGGTTCTACCCCAATTGGTGGCAGAACTTCTAAGAGCCATAACTTTTGCACCATAGCTCCATTTGACTCCTCGTTTGAACCGTTGGAAAGCTAAGAATTAGGGTAATACCTTGAGATGGCATGAGATTTTATAGGTGGGTTTGACCCCCAAAAAAAATTAAAGTGCCCCAAATTTCAATTTTAGTAGTGTAATCTAAAAATAGTATGTTTCTAAAAATAGTAATTCCTCGAATTCTACATTGTTGTGAATCGTGGAAGTCAAACCACTTAATCTCCATCAAGATTGGTGACCTTCCACATCCTCATACCTTAAAAATGTGTATAATTGAAGAAGTAACCTAAAAAGGAAATCATACATCTCTTCTTAGAGATAGGCATATGTTTGGATCTACAAATTTGATCAATAAGACATCTTTTCTCAGAGATAACATTATTATAATTGTGTTATTCTTGTTTCTTAAATTATCTTTCATCCAAAGCTCTTGAATTTTGGATAAACAAGCCTAATGCAAGTATCCAAATAGTAAAAATTGTAAAATGTTATAATGGACAAAACTTAGAGTTGGTTTGAAACATTAATATGACTCTGAATCATCATAATGATCCAGAATAACATAGAAAATAAGATATGTTATTTCTAACCCTTAATTGTATAGTTCTTGTTATATTAATGGCACATGCTTAAATAGATTAAATTCTAATAAATTATCATTTATTGCCTTGATATGAATATTGCATTATTGTATTAAAACATGTTATTTATATAGTGTGTTTATGTGAAATACTCATTTAGGTTAAAACACCTATATGCTCTAGTAGTATGCAATTAGTAGAGTGGAAACAAAATCACCTACTAGATTACGAATTCTTTTTCTCTCATAGGAAAATTTCAAGTCTGCACTAAAATTATTATAGCCACTTGTGTTTAATATTCCTCTTGTTTGGCCCCTTCAATAGCCACATATGAAAAGTTAGCCAAGGTGATTAGATATTTTCTCTAGGCCAATGCTAAAAGAACTCAAGGTTTCCATAGAGTAGTTTGGGACATATATTGCCTTCCTCATGACAAAGGAGGTACAAGTATTATTGATATTTTCAAGAAAACTACTACTCTTTGTGCTAAGTGGGCTATAAGTGAAATTGAGGGAAATGAGGCTTGAAAAAATCTCTTACGGCACCCTATTATTTAGGTTCTCCTTATGGAAATAATTATTAGAAAAAGATTGGATTACATACTATTTTGATTACCTTTGTCCCTATGAAGTTAGAAGGGTCAATTGTGACTTAGAGTATCTAAATTTTTTTTGAAGTAGTAAACACTTTTATTAAATGGGCTTGTGATGTATTTTGCATTGGTATATCTCTTAATGACCACAATATCTAGTGGTCAATATTTATGACCAATTACAATGTCCTTATGGTAGATATGCTAAACATAAAAGCTCTTCAAATTTTCAAAAAATGCATTTGTTATATTTAGGATTTGGGTTCCTTTCATGATTGGATCTTATGGCACTCTTTAAATCCAAATATAAACTTATTAATTTAGACTTGCATATAATATACTATGTATTTAGGGATTTGTGCTCAACATCATGCTCCATAGGATGAATCTACAACCTCCACTAGCTCGATGGAAGTATTTATAGTGGAATTGCAATACCACCTTTATAAATTACTCTCATGGTCTCCTCTACAAAATCACGAGTTTATTTTCTTAAAATTTTTGTAAGCTCAAAGGAGATGTAGTTTGAATTATTTTCCTAAAAAGTGGCTTGTCTAGATTAATAAAATTTGGAATGCTAAGCTCAATCACACTTGCTCATATTGACTAGTGTCTGGTTTATCGAGGTCTTCCACTTGGGGAGTGTCTCATGCATATTGGGATTTATAACTCCAAGTGTCTGACATGTTCCCATCCTAAAACCTTCAAGCATCTTTTTTTAGATATGTCTAAGAACTTAGACTTATTGGTAATGTATTGATATCCTATTCTAGCCTTGCCATCAAGAGTCGATTAATTGGTGAATGGGTTTTTTTTGGGATAGATCTCAGTGGCCTCCATACATTGTCTTCCTATGGAAATTTTTGAGTTCTGTCGTTATGATTCATATATGGAATTCTATAAATTTATCTATTTTTAATAATGAAGAGCTTTCTATGCAATTCTCTATTAATGATAAAGAGTACAATTTATTCAAATTTTTTTACATATTCAAGCATGAGTTAAGAAGGTGATCCTTGAGTTTTAATCCCTACATGAGTTGTTATACCATTGGGGGAATGGTGCTCCTTGCATAATGAGCCATGTTCCTCCCTACCAACCCTTGCATGACACTCCTCTAGTGGCAACTAGTCATCGATAGAGCTATTGTAGATCCATTTTCATAATTATATCTACTTCTCCTCTCCTCTCCCTTGGTATAGGGGATAGAGTCTGCCACTGCATAGAAAGTCTTATGCTAACTTGTCTCGGTAAACTTCTTCTATGCAGGGTGGAAAAATAATGGGGTCTTATGCATTGTTGTTTCTTGGTTGGGGTATTAGAGTCTCTCTGATTTCTTCAAAATCTATTTAGGATGGGTGGGTGATATTTTGTCATCCTTCCACTGAACCCTCTTCTTGAGGTGCTTAGCCACCTAAAAATGATCCACCTCCATCACCTTTTTAAGCTAGAACTTATGCTTAATTATCATATTTTGTGATGTTTTGATTTTACTTTTGGGTCACCTTATATAACCAATCATTTTGATTATTTAACTACTTTTTGTTAAAGTTATATATTTATTATATATTCCAACTATTAATTATTATATTGATGAATTTCAAATATAAATAAACACACACAAACACATACACACAATTATATCTTCTTACACTTTGAATATCAATCTGAAACAAATTAGTCAAAGTTTCACTCCAATTTGATTTTATAAACAACAACATTATATCTAAAATATTGAAGTGTTAAAAAAAATCTATAAATAAATGATTTTTTAAATTAAACTTAGAATCTTATTCTAGTGTAAAGTTGTGCATGACATTTTATGTAAAATGCAATAATTAAATAATTATGATTAACCTGAACTTTATTATAGAGAGGTTGTTAGCTCTACATTGATGAGCTTTTAGGTCTCGGCCACACTATTGATTGTCACATATCTAGGTAGGATATTGCTTTGTTTGCATTAATTGTTGATTTTGATTGGTGATTTGCCTTTTGGGCGGTAGGGGGTACCCTTTATTTAATGAACACCATCTCCATCTCTACATCGACATATGCATATAAAGTTGGAGTGAACGAGTACAACCATGGCCCCAAAGTAGGCGAATAAATTTGTCTTGAAGGTCTTCCAAAAGGTAATGTTGATGATTCTGACTCTCTATTACATGATGTAATTTTGGATGTGCCTGAATTTGACAAAGGTTATCATTTATTTGAAAATTTTAGTTTGATTTCTTACTTTTTTGGTTGAGTCCCCCCTAAGATCCTTTTAAAGCAATGGGTTCACAACCACTAGTAAGTCCATGGTGTGAAACTTGAAGGAGTACAAAACCTTACAAAAAGCTTTTTTGTGTTTAACTTTTATAACCTAGAGAACTGCAAAGCCATTTTAATCATGGGCATTAGTTCATATACAATAATTTGGTTGTGTTTCTCACTAGAATTGAGACTTTCAAGTCTTAGAGAAAGAAAAACTAAAAATTCTCGTATGGGTTGAATTTCCTTGTTTGCCTCTCCCCCTATGGGGTTTTATAGACTAGCTTACAAAACCCATAGGGCATTTCATTTTCCATGAATAGACTAAATTATTTATGGCTTATCCTCAAAAAAGGGTGTGTTGAATTGGATCTATCCTATGACTTGAAATATTCTATTGATATACAAATTGGCTCTAACCACTTTTTTTTATCATGTCTTGTATATCAATCTCTCAAATACTTGATTTTGGTGACAATCCTTGAAACATGATCCGGGAGTGCCCTTTGATGGTACACACACCCCCTACTCCTCAAGAAAAAGGTGTATTTGAATCCAAATCTTAGAATGACAATAATGACAATTGGACTATCATCATCAACAAGAAAAACAACTCCTCTTCCAAAGGTGGTGATAGGCCACAAAATTCTTCTTTATGTCCTACTTGCAATAATTTTGTTTTGACTTCTACTAGCAAATATGTTTTCCCTACCAAATTTTCTCCTCCTCTTGTGCATATGCCATAATAAATGGCCTCACTAGTTGATATGTCACATTCAACTCCATGGTCAAAACCCTCTCCTAGGGTGAGTGCCCTAGAGGAAGAAAGGATCCTGGTCATCTTGGACTATAAAATAGTATTCTGACACTCTTGCAGCCCCTCTTCATCTCCTGAAGAGAAATAATATATGGGACATAAGAGACAATTGTTTATAATTAATGATTTCATCCCCAAAAAACTCATGTATAATAAGTTTGTTGTACTAGAAGGTCTCAAAGAGGAGAATGATATGCACCTCAATCCTATCCAATGATTGTGTACTCTTGGAATGTTCGAGGTCCTACTAATCTACCATGTAAGTATGCAATCAGGAAGAGTTGACAAATTTTTCACAATAAGAAAATTCTTTGTTTGCAAGAGGTTAAGATTTTTGGCTTCTTATTGGAGAATTCAACATGAATCATCTAGACTAGGACGATTTATTAGGCCACTAGGCGTGATGTTGAGCATGGTGGGGATGTCACTTTTTTGGCTCTAGAGCTCACTCAAATATCATTTCATGGGGTTAAGACCCCACCCATTGGGTGGTGTGGACCATTTTTGACTTTCATATGTACATTATTGGGTTGGTAAATTTATACGCTTCTGATGATGTTATGGAGTGGGCGTCCTTATGGAGGTGTCTAGTAGACTCTCTCATGGATGCTTATTTTATTCTCTATGGTGACTTCAACATGATGGAATCACTAAAGGATAAATACGTATGTCTTCCAATGTGGTAGTGTGCTGGTGAGCAAGAGGCATGGTTTTATATGCACAACAAGCTTAGGGTGTTTGATCCCAACCATCATTAGAGGAAGGATTCAGACTCCCCCTGGTTCACCTAGTCTAACTTATAATAGGGAAAATATAGGGTGCTTCAGTGCCTCAACAAATCTCTATTGACTAAGCAAGTTTTTTTCTATTTTGATCTAGTCTAGGATAGACTAGTCTCAGTCATTCTTGATACCCTTCTCTCATATCATCCTCTGAAATCATCACCCTATATACGTTAAATTTGAGTGGACTTATCCTCAAGTTAAGCCTACCTCCACACAATTCTATCTCAATACTGCCCACCTCAAGCATGAAAGAATGATGGGGCATATTGTTAAAATTTATAATTTGGTCTTTCGGCAAAAGGGAGACACTAGTTGGATCCAATGGTGGTATGATGCTCTTTCTCACACTTTCACCTTTATTCAGATCTATGACAAACAAGCGACCATTTTCAAACAACATCTGCATAATGCTACAAATTGTGAGTATATATGAGCCTCACATGAGGTAGAACAATCTCCTTTTAATGTCCACCTTCAAACTCAGGTGGCAAAATGGAGACATAAACTCAAAATTGAGGAAGCACACAAAGCTAGAGGAGTTCAGTTGTGAGCTCGTATGCACTGGTTAAAACTTGGTGACAAGGTTTCTAAGGACTTTTTTGCCCTTCTCCACTTTAGGAGAGTTGTTGATAGAATCAAAGCTATCCAGGAAGGAAACATAAGACTTAACAAACTTTATGACATTCTACAAGCCTTTATTCATCATTACCATGGTGTTTTCTTAGTGCAAGTTTCTTCTCCAAAAAGGGAGGTGACTCTCCTTTAATGTTTCCAAGTTATTCCCTGTAAAGTCTCTAACTCTCAAAGAGTTGCATCTGATAGGCCCTTATCTTTGAGTGATCTCTATGAGGTTGTTAAGAAAATCACAATGGATAAAGCTCTAGGAATTGATGGTTTCTTATGCGAGTTTTATCAAACTCTTTGGGACACTGTTGGTCTTGATCTTCACCAAGTGTATTCTAAATCTATTCTAACCAATTCCTTAGGAACCCTTATTAATTAGGGTGACATCAAGTTTATTCCCAAGGTTGGTGATCCTAAAATCATCACAAACTAGTAGCCTATTACATTTCTCAATTTCTCCTATAAAATTATTTCTAAATTTCTATCTCTCAGGGTGAAGCACATTTTCCCTTTAATTGTTAGGAATGAACAAATAGGCTTCATCTAAAATAGGTTCATTATGGATAATGTCATTATTGTTTGGGAAGGTATGGAATGGGATAGGCTTTCTAATAAAAAATCTTTGTTAATACTAATTTTGAGAAATCCTATGATCGCATCGAGTGGCCATTCATTCTAGATATGTTGCAAGTGCTTGGTTTTGGCCCCAAATTTGTTCAGACTATTAATATACTTTTTCATGATGTAGGGGCCTATATCACTATCTATGGTACCCAATCTTCTAGGTTTGAGATTAATCATTCTATTCAGTAAGGATGTCCCTTAGCCCCTTCTTTATATGTGCTTGTAGTAGAAATATTTAGCTATCTCCTACCTAACTATGTTGTCAAGGGTTTGGTGAAAGGTATCTACCTCCCTCAATCTGATAGACAACTTTTAAATGGTCATTTTGTTGATGACTCTTTTTTCATTCTTCAAGAGGAAGAAGAATTCATTAGAAATGCCATGAAATGTCTCCACATTTTTTTTTGGCTTCCTGGCTCTTCTATTCAATGGAGGAAGACCCAGTGTTACAGACAGTCCTTGGGCCCTAAACCTCCTTAGATTGAGAAATTTTAATGGTAGTGGATTCTAACAGGAATGTATTTTAAGTTTCTTGGCATTCCTTTTGTCTTTCGGGATTCTCCATGAGACTTATGGTCATATGTGGTGTAGAGAGCTCAAAAAATATAATTTTGGATCACTAAGCCTCTTTCTCTTACTGGCAAATTTCAAATCTGCTCTAAAGTTTTAGCAGTGACACATGTTTTTTATTCCTCATGTTGGGCCCCTTCTAATGCTGCTTACAACAAATTAAAAAAATTTTAAGAGATTTTCATTGGGATAATTTTGAGGGACATAAGGGCTTCCACAAAGTTGTCTAGAATGTTTGTTGTCATCCCAAAGAAGCTGGGGGACTAGGTCTCCTTGATATTAAAATTTAGGGACTTCTCTTGGTGCCAAATGGATTATCAGAGGTCTTTCTAGGGATGAAGCCTAGAATTTTCTTCTCCACCATTATATCTCTCAGGGACTTCCTTGTGGTAGAAAAGCTTGGTAAGGCCCGAGACTTCATTCCTTGCTCATTACCCTAGTCCCTTTCAAAATTAAGGGATCCTTTGTGATTCAAAGTTTATGGAAGGCTTGGGAGAAGCTTAAGCCTCACCTCAGCTAGGTAGGTGAAGGGCTTAGACATGGTATCTCCATTAAATCCCAGTCCCTTTGGTGGTTGCCTTGCCTAAATTTTCACAATGTTTCATTTGCTTTAGTTCCTTGTGCTAAAGGGTTACGATTCTTCAAAAAAGGTGTGAAGGTTATCAGTGATCTCTTTTACAAAGAGATCAGGGTTTGGCTCACTTGGAAACAACTTCAAAACAAATTTTATTTAATAAATTTAGATGCAAAGGCTATTGCAGAAATTCAAGGCTCCATACGTGACGAGTATTTGCATAAAATTAGAGTCAACTCCCTTGTTCATTGGTGGAAGTATTGGCATTGGGCTATGGCCACCCCTTTCACCCGATACTCTCCTCGGCTAGGATATTATTTACTTGATCCTCAACATATTACATATGATATGCTCAATATCAGATGAAATCTTCATTCCAGATTTGGGATCTGGGCCTATTAATTTAGCACAGTGTGGTCCACTCTTATTGAGCCCCAAAAATCTCATTTCTTATGGTTTCTCTATTGGGGCTTCCCTGTGGAAGATAGGCTCAAGCATCTAGGTATGCTTAACCCCATTTGTCCATCTTGTCAGCAATCAGATACTATTAAACACCTATTTTAGTTTTTCTCATACACACAATCTACATGATACTAGATACATTCCCTCTTTCAACCCTTTCATCTTGAATTCTTCAGGTGGAAGATGGCTCTCTTGGGGGACTTGGATCTTTTGGCTACAAAATATAATCACTTTTGGCAGATCTTTCGAGTTGACATTTTGTTTCAAATCTAGAAAGCTAGAAACTATGCTTGCGTTAATCATGAAGAGTTGGAACGTAATTTTTCTATTTCTCACAAAATTATTGTTCTCTCTAATGTTACTCTTCAAATACAAAGCCAAATAGACAAGGTCCATCTAGAACTTAACCACCTCTAGCATTTGACCGATCACTGAGGAAATGCTCTGTGTGCAATCAGTTGGGAACCCCCTGAACCCCCACAACATCCTTTGCCCCCCGCCCCTCCCTCAAGGATGAGGGTGTGTGCCACATCGGTAATGATCTAGAACTAGATGCAGGAGTCACTCTCCACGATGGTCACCCCTTCGTTAGTCTTCTCCTCATCAAGGTGGACTGAGTGGCTCATCCAGATCTAGTGGTGATGGCAGGTGCTGAGGATCTCCTCCTCTGTCCCATGATGGAGATATTAGAGGTTGGGATGTACCTCCCCAAGGCAAATTCTCATGCATGGGTCTAGCAATTTCCCCAGAAAAAAATCAAAATGAGACTTTGGAAGTTCAACATAACACTGGTTGGGAGCCCTTATCTATCGACGAGGTTCCTCTTGCCTTGGGAGGATGGGGTGATAAGCTTCAAGGTCCGTCGTCTTATCCGCCTCTCCCAACTCCCATGTTTGTTGTTGTTGGTTAAATGTTCTCGTTATTATTATTTGTAACTTGCTTTCTTTATGTTACTGACAATTATTAATGTGATGTAATCTTTTGTGGGTGTGGTCACTTTCTAACCACTTTTACAACTTACTCTGAGAAGTTTTTTTACCCTTAATGTATTTTTACTTATGGGATGTAACGTCTCCACTCTTTTTTTTAATATGATTAACGTTACACCATATTTTATTTTATAAATACTTTTCAATTTAAAAAAAAAAACTTTGTGAGAAATAATTAATAATTAATTAATAATACAAATATTTAAATCAAACGGTGGCAAATTTTTTTTGGGACGAGTTTTAAATGATTACTTTGCCCAAAAATTGTCACTGGATTTGGATATGTTTTTCTTTTGAATAGGCAAAAGCAATATATAAAAAAAACAAAAGTATCCAATAAAATTTATTCAAATACTAAAACAAAATATTTAAGGGTTTTTTAAAATGTCGTTATTGATATTTTATTTTTAATTCCTCTTAAAATTGAGTACTATAGTTTGCTTTTAAAATCTTTTTTCTGAAATTAATTATTTTTTGGGTAGGGTTATTTAAAATATTTAAATTGATATATTGTTTTAATAATTATATAATTTTATATTTAAAAATATTAAAATATTTAATTTGATCAATTCTTTTAAAGTGATGTGATATTTTATTTATGACAAAGTTTATTGAGTTTTTATTTTACTTTTTAATTTTCCAATTATATATATTTTTTAAATTATATTTTTTTATTTTTTTTAAATCAATATGATAATTTATATATTTTATTTATAATAAATTTGATTAGCATTTTTTTAATTTATTTATTTAACAAATATATTTTTCATACTTTCTAATTTTCTATTTATTTAAAGAAAAAATCTTTTATTTTTCTATTGTATTTTCTTTCTATTACTAAATAAACATTCACAAATATATATAAAACATAAAACTGTTTTGAATATTACAATTTTAATTAAAAATATATTATAATCAAACTTTATATATATTCCACATATATAAATAATTAAATTTTATGTACATTTTATTATCATTCCATTATATATTAACTATAAAAATATCCTTTATTAATATATAACTTTTATCTTTACCAATATATAACTTAGCCTAAATATATAATTAGCATAATAATTTATTTTAATTAAAAAATAAAAATAATAAAATCTGTAAATAAAAAAATAAAAATATCCAACAAAATAAATTCAAAATACTAAAACAAAACTATTTAAATATCTTTTTTGACATATCGTAATTGATATTTTGTTTTATTCAATTAAAATTAATTAATTTTAAGATAATTATATTAATTAAAATTAAAATTATTTAAATTTTCAAAACATTCCATTTAAAAAATTTATGTGTTATCTTTTTAAAGATACGATTCCTTTTTATATTATTGTAGGGGAATTTTGTAGATATAATATATAACTATTTATTTATTTATTAATATATTATATATATAAATAATAGATTTAAAAAGTGTGGATTAGCAGTGAAAAATAAATAGTTTATAATTAATTTTTTTAATTATATTTATTATATTTTTTTAAATTGTATTTCTTAAAGTATTACATAAAATCATTTAGTGTTGGTTTTTTGTTTAGATTTGGGAAATAAAACATACATCAGTTAAACAGTTATGAATAAGGAGTATTTATAAAAAATTAAAACCCACTTATATTCGAAATCAAATGTGAACCATTAATCCCACAATTATTATTTATCGAAATATATAAATATTATACTTTAAAATATAATTAATAAAAAACACTTTTAAATAAAATAAAACGAAAAGAGGAAACATTAAATCAGCTTCATTTAAAATTAAAAATTAGTGCCTCCAGAAATACATCATATTAACAGTCTGCAGCATCATATCATACAGGATGTGAAGATTTCTGATTCCATCATATATTTGAAAATAAACCGGATAATTGTGTATTATATTAATATAGCATACCATATGTGAGATATCACAATTAATCCGAGGTTTTGCAACAATAATGTATTCCATTAATTATATACAATTAAACATATCATACTTTGTAGAAATTCTGCTGTCTGAATAAGCTATTGGGTGTTTCACATGGTATCAATTTATTCTAGATTGGTAGGCGAAGCGAATGTTTGGCCAAATTGCCAGTTAGATGGAGCGAAATTATACACATTCACAGTTCTTCCACTGCTGCTCACAATTCTGAAAGACAAGCTCTGTCCATTCAGATATGAGCTGCTCTGCCAATTTGCTCCCCAGTTTCTGCTCATTTGTTGCCATTCAGTCTTTGAGCCTTTTACCCAAGCTTGCTGAATATCTCCTCTTCCTGCCACATTGGTTATCAGCACCAGCTCGAAGTAGTTGTTACCATTTATGGTAAAATGAATTTCTCCATCCTTGTGGCAAACAACTCTGCAATTTATCCCAAAAATATTTCAACCATTGCTGGCTTAGTTACATAAACAAATACAATTGAACAAATAATTTAGCATACCTTTTATAAACAATGGGCACAATTCCTCCTTTGTATTTAGCAATTTGTGTAAATGCAGGCACTGTCATGTCAAAATGCTCAAGCGGTGGATTGCACCAACCTCCATTGTTGTTTGGCAGATCATTATTAGGTGGGCAGAAATTAGTGGCAGTGATTTGAACAGATTTGTCCTTCAGACACCATTGTTGCTCTCTTGTAAGATCACACTTAAGTTCATAGCAGGCTCCACATGTTTCCCCATTGTTAAAAAGAGCAGTGTTTAATGCAGCAGTATTTGTGCCATATCCATTCAACATGGCATCATAACCACAAGTGCCACCTGCAACAGAAACAACAATTCCATGAAGGTTTATTTTCTACCATGCATGCACACAATCTCCTAACCATAAGAGATCTAAAACTGTCATAGATTTGTAATTGTAAAAAAAAACATGAAACAATTAAAACATGAAACTGTCATAGATTTTTAACAAAATACATTGAGATAATGATAAAGAAAAATCTCAAATCTCAAAACCAAGAAGAAAAATACTAACATTGCCCTAGATTATAGAAAAATCATGAAACTGACCATTGGTTCCAGAGGCATCATCTCCACCATAAAATGTAGCATGTGCAGGCATCCAACCATCTGTTCTTTGCATTAAAGATACCAGTACACTTAACACCATCAAAATCTTCATCACTTCCATAAATATAAAAGGTTCCAAAATCTGAAGTAAATAGTCAAAAATTTATCTTGCTTTTTTCTGCAAGATTTATTGAATGGCATTCATATGGATACACAAAATGTTCCCTCCAATTTACCTGCCTTCAAACATACCAAATCCAAGCATCCCGCCGAATAAATCTATAAAATTCATTGAATCTTTTGTTGCAATAGATCTTTACATCTTCACTCTCTTATAACTAGCATTATAACTGACTCAAACTGGAGTAAACTTTGTTATATAAGATTTAGATTGATTATCAAATTGATGTGAAATTCTGTCCGATTTTAGGGTTAAGCTCGTTGTTAACATTAGAAGAATATTTGAACAAAAACACAAATGCAGATATTTTATACATGTCAGGGTGTCTGATTTAAGGTTAAATGTTACCTGATTTCAGATTAATTTATTCCAACTATAATTAAATGTCTTTGGAGGGCGCCTGATTTTTAGGTCATAGTTGAAATTGGGAGCAACAATGATTCACTTCTAATAAATAACCAAACGATATAATCCAAACCCTTCTTTGCATGTCAATGCAGTATAATGATAGTTTCTATTATTTTTAAAGGAAAAAGCTTCTAAAGTGGTAAAATTACTATTGAAACGCATTAATAATACTAAATATTAATTAAAAAATACAAATATATAATATGGTTATAATAATAAGATCGTGGGTATAAATTCACGCCCTTTTTTTCACACAAGGAAAAGTCAAAACAATACAAAAAACTAGTAAGGTATGATAACAAGGAGCCAATACAACTTAAAACAAGAGCAGAGCATATTGTAAATAAGTAGGCATATGTTGTAGCCTTAAAAAGAGGAGGTGGCAAATCATCCTTGAGAAGTTATGAACTCCAAACAGAAGGCTTCACTAAAGGATGATTAGAGGCCATCCACCCAATTTTGGAGGCGCCCAAGAAGTAGTAATACCCCATCCAGGGGGTGTCTAAACAACATTGCCAACTGGACCACTTACATACATGGGGAAACTCCACTGAGATGGGTCAATAACAGATTTCCCTTGAGGTGGTGATGAACTCCACTGCCCTCGATGTGGAAGAGCAGATGTAACTATGATAGTGACTTTACCAGTGGTGGCTCACCGAGAGAGGAGATGTGTGCATCGAATGGCCTTAGGGGACATGGTTCATAGTATAAGGAGCATTTGATGAACTCCACTACCCTCGATGTGGAATAGCAGATGTAACTGTGAGAGTGACTTTACCAGTGGTGGCTCACCGAGAGAGGAGATATGTGCATCGAATGGTCTTAGGGGACACGATTCATAGTATAAGGAGCATTCCCTTAGTGGTTGAGAAACTCTTGTAGGATTTAGAATTCAAGAGCCACCTTCTCTGCTTGAGTTGGTATTTGTATAAAGTCAAAGAGATGATAGTAACATTTTCATTAACAAAAAAATACAAGATGCTTCTTCATAGTTAATCAAAGTTGAACTCCTAGCATTTCGTTATTTAAAAAATATGATTTTCCTCAAGAAATTCCATAGAAAATCTATAAATGCCAACCACTAAGCATTATCCCCAAAAAATTCCATTGATAAGAGAATTTTTCTAGGGGAAAGGGTTGAAAGAGGCTATGAATCTAATGGAAAGTAAATTGGGCTTTGGGGTAGGTCCAAAAGAGATGTTTAAAGAACTCTCATCTAGAACAAGCAAGACACTTGGATTGAGAAATTTTAATATGCAAAAGGCATTCCCCAAGGTGAAGACCTTGATAAACTAGACATCAAAGAAAGTGAACTATTTTGGGCTTAATCTTAGCATTCTAAATTCTATTAAGTTTGGCAAGCCAGGTCCTAGGTAAGGAATTCATATTTAAACTTGTGTTCAACCTATTTATAGCCAAAGAGAATGGTCTCACAAATTAATAGAGAAGACCTCGATAGTAAATTTTAAAATGCATATCTTAATTCCATATCCAATGTTTTAACTAAGTCCATGGAGATGGCAATCTCATTTTATGCAACATGACATTGGGGATCATCTCTTGGATGCACAAAATAGAACATAAGTTTAAATTGATTAATTTTTATTCAACCTTTAGATAAGGCCAAGAATCCCAACCATGGTAAAAAATCAAATCTTTAATCTTATGAATACATTTTCTAAAAAGCCTCAAAAGTTTCATACCTAGAAATTTTTCTAAGGGAATATTTGAGTCAATCATAATAGGAGACCACCAAATATTATGGTTATTGAAGGCAAGCCACTACAAAAAATATCACCCACCCATTATAAATAGGATTTGATAGCTTCAAAAGCATTCTAACTGTTTTTAGCAACAAAGGATCCCTCAATCTTGATGGGGGTAGTGGTAAAAATCATGGTGTGAAACCTAACTTTTTTTCCAAATGGCTTTACCATAAGGTGAGATAGAGGCAATGCAATTTCATAGAAAACAATTCTAGGCTTCATTTCCTTCAATTGCTCAGACCACCCTTTTAGCAAAGAGAGTAACACTTTGCCTCTAAATATCAATAATTCCCATAACACCTTTCTCATAAGGAAGACAAAAATATCCCACGTAACTCTACAATACCCTTGAGTTTGCTTAGCATTGGCCCATAATAAATCCCAACGAACCTTTGTCAATTTATCATATGAGACTTTAGAGGGGGCCTAGTAGAAATAATACTATAAATGGGTGGCTACCATAATATTAGAATAAACCTAAAATTTTCCTACTAAAGAGGGGTTTTGAAATCCAATTCTTCACCTTTTTCTCCACTAGATCATTGAAATATTTCCAAGGTTAAAAGGGAGAGCTATCAAAGGCAAATAGAATACCAAGGAATTTGAATTTTTTTAAGGTAATATTTGAGTCAATCATAATAGGAGACCACCAAATATTATGGTTATTGAAGGCAAGCCACTACAAAAAATATCACCCACCCATTTTAAATAGGATTTGATAGCTTCAAAAGCATTCTAAATGGTTTTAGCAACAAAGGATCCCTCAATCTTGATGGGGGTAGTGGTAAAAATCATGGTGTGGAACCTAACTTTTTTTCCAAATGGCTTTACCATAAGGTGAGATAGAGGCAATGCAATTTCATAGAAAACAATTCTAGGCTTCATTTCCTTCAACTGCTCAAACCACCCTTTTAGCAAAGAGAGTAACACTTTGCCTCTAAATATCAATAATTCCCATAACACCTTTCTCATAAGGAAGACAAAAATATCCCACGTAACTCTACAATACCCTTGAGTTTGCTTAGCATTGGCCCATAAGAAATCCCAAATAACTTTTTCCAATTTCTCATATAAGGATTTAAAAAGGGCATATCAAAAATAATAATAGACATAGGTGGCCAAAAAAATCATAGAAAAAAACTAAAATTTTCCTACTAAAGAGGGGTTTTGAAATCCAATTCTTCACCTTTTTCTCCACTAGATCATTGAAATATTTCCAATGTTAAAAGGGAGAGCTATCAAAGGCAAATAGAATAGCAAGGAATTTGAATTAAACCCCCCCCCGGCCCCCCCACCCCCCACCCCACCCACACACACACACACACACACACACCATAACTAATTATACTACTTAATCCATTAAAACATTGGCATCATGCTTTTTTTTGTAACATTGGGTTTGGCCCATTGTAGATTAAAACCTAATGCTTTGAAAATTTATATTGAGGCAATTCAATGCCACTTTAAAATAAGTTTATTTCTCATAGAGATTTAGAAAGGTATCGTCTAAAAAGTGCCCATTAATGAGATGATAGGAGCAATCAAGAAGTATAATATCTTTGATGACCCCTATGAGTAAGAAGATTTTGAAACACCTTTGTAGAAAAGACATATAGATCTAGTAGGTGCCAAAAGGGAAACCATATCTAATGGAATAGAATAGGTCAAATCTATAATATTTGAACCATTAATAGTGAGGTAGGCCAAAGGCCAAAACCTAAGGCATGAAACATAGCTAGAATAAACTAACACTCAATCTTATCATAGGCCTTCTCAAATTTAGGTTCTAGGAATATGGTTTGCTAGAGAGTCTTACGCCCATTACATTCCTTCCCAAAAGGAAATGATATTATCCAAAATGTATCTATTTTTAACGAAAATGGTATGCTCTAGTCTAATGCTTTCAATTAAGATGAAACAAAGGTGGTTTATAAGGGCTTTGTAAGGATTTTACAAGATACATTTAAGAGGGTGATGGGGTGACAACTAGTAATGATCTTTGCATCACTAGTCTTGGGAATGAAATTATTATTACATTTGTTAATGAGATAGCCTAAGGATTTAGTTTTCATAGGTTCTTTCTAAAATTTCAACAGGTTAAGCTATACAAAGTGCCAAGTAGCTTTGTAAAACTCTAATAGGAAACCATCAATACAAGGGGATTTATCATTGGCCATGAATTACACTACATGAAAGAGATCCTAAAGATTTAAATAGGAAATCACAAAATTTTTGATTTGCAACACAAATATTTCAAGGCACCACATCCAAACATTCTTGTAGCAGATGCACACATTCTGTTGACTTTCCTTAGACTTCAAACACTAGCTTGTAGTGGTAAAAAAATTGAGGATATTGTAGGCATGTTAGTAATATGTTGTCGATCAAGATTGATAGCTTTTACTTTCTCCCTAGCTTATTTAGACTAGAAGGTTTTAAAAAATTAATTTAAGGCCCGGTCCTCAATTTTGAGCCAATGTACCTGATCTTGGATTTGAGCCCCTCTAGCCATGTGGCTATCTATAAATTTTATCCTATGCTTGAGATAAGTTTTCATGGATTGCATTTATAGATTAAAGGAATTATTATCAAGAAGAGAAGATATTATGTGGTATTATTTGAGCATAACACCATTGGCCCACTTCTGGACTCATGTAATATGTTTTCCATAGTCACAAAGGGAGGTAATGGTGAGAGTGATAATCTCATTCCACCACTTGATCTAACTTACAATACAAGGTATAAATGATGCACCATTACAAACTCCAAGGATGAGATGATGGTGCATGTTAACAGGAGATTGTGTGAGCATCGCAATGCATGGAGTAAGGTGATACATCAGATGGGTTATAGTTGGTTGTAGTTTGTTTCCTTTTAGTATATTCTTGGCTTCACACTAGATACATGTCGTTACAATAACTTAGATGATGCATTGGTAGTAGGTTACAAGAGAAAACACTTGAAGGTTATAAAAAACTATGAAGATACTACAAGTTAACCTCTGTTGGATGGAAAAAGGCTATTATATCTATTTTAATTATTGTGAAGCATGTTGTTGGTCATATTATTTCATATTGTTATGCTTGTAGAGATATTATTGCAATTTTCATGTAAGAATTATTCCAGAATATGTTTGTAATCAAGGTTATTATTGTAATGTGTGAAGCGTAAGTAAGAAATGGATAAGTTGTATCTAAGCATAGGCCTATAAATAGATTAATATATATTTCTAGGTACTTACTTTATATGAAGAGTTGTGCTTTCAATATTTTTTCTTTTATAGTTTTCTGTAAAAAGAGCAGATCTGATTTAAGTAGTATTAGTTGTAATTTGTATATTATAAATGTTTGAATCTCTATACAAGCCCATCTCAGTTGTATTCTCATTACAAAAATCATTATTCTCTCTCCTTTATGTGAGTTTCAATCTATTCCCATAATTAGTATTTTATGAATAATCTCAATAACCTCTGCTAATAATGGTGTGGTGAACGTTGAGCTCACTATTTGTAGGCATGATATGTTGGCTACCTAGTCAAAGAGATGTGAAACATTGGTTAGAACAAAAAACATAGAACTCAAAAAAAAGATGCACAAAAAGTCAGGTGTTCTAAATGATAGATTGTACAAGAATATATCTACTATGAAATATAAGAAATCTTCTATTGTGAATTATCTATACTATTGGATAATTGATTGGCTCATCTAGAATATCATTGCTCCATATCTAGACAAACCGTTGACATTGTAAGATCAAGGAGAAAATATAACAAATTCAGACACTAGAGAATAGATATAATTGTGTGATATATCATTGGTTAGACACAACCATTGACAAATATATTACTGATTTCATAGTACAAGGTTAGGTAGCATTTGAAGTGGCACATGATTTATTTTTGTGAGGGGTAAGAGGTAAATTTTTGCGTCAACTCCCTCCACTAGTTGATATGTTGGTTGTGGAAAGAGAAATGGTACTTTATCCCTTTAAAATGGATTAGTTGTTGTGGATGCCATGGGGATGTGTGTGATAGATGAGCGAATGGTGAAATAAAATGTAAAAAGATCTTGAATTTGAGGTGAGAATGAAGGGTCAATTAAAGCTAGAATGAAATAAGAACCTAGAATTAGAATTAGAATTACAACAAAAACAAAGGTAGAATATCCTAATGAATACTTATGTACGTAAGACTAGGATTAAATGAATTAGTAAAGTAGGAGAAAAGAGTAAGGATGAAGAAGGAGAAGCAGAGTGATATGAAGGAAGAAGCAAGGAAAGTGGGCCCTAGATTAGTAGAGGAGAGAAAAAAGAAGCAAGGAAAGAAGAGATGATGAATTTAGTACTATAGAGTTAGATCAAGTTGTAGGTAGTCCTACATCGTAGATATATAGAAGAGTATTCCATATTAAGGAACCAAATCTATCTTTTAAAGAGCTAAGATAAAGTCACAATTGATGAAGCATAGGTTCATGATCTCAAAATTATAAGGATAGAGGTAATGATAATTCACCAGGAAAATGCACATACCCCAAGCCCAATTTCTTTTAACATAGAGTTTTATAGAAAATTTAGAAGAATGCGAGTGACGAGGACCAGTGACTAAAGAAGTCCATAATAAACAAGGAGAGTTTTAGATAAAACATATAACCATGTAGCACAAGGGTTCACAAGAGAGTAAAAGAGAATCATAAAATCCTTAGCATTGAATCATATTGATCTTCATGTTATTAAACAACTAAATGAGTGGATTGCACAAATACAAATTCTAGAAGAAGAAGAAGAAGAAGAAGAAGAAGAATGGAATGATTTAGACACTTATTCATCATCAAATCCAAATTGGACACAGAAGATAGTAAAGTCCTTACCTAAAGTAACATAGGCAACACCAGTGATTCCTCTAGTTTCACAAATACCATTGATCCAACCACAAAGTTTCACAATTGTGACAAATCCCTGTATGGCATTGTATTTGGGTGCCTTTATGCATATCATACAATATGATGGGTTTGTTGACCCTAAACAATACCTACTAACTTGTGATATAAAGTGGCAAGCCAAAGTAGTCACTAATAAGGTAGTAATGAAATGTGAATTGATTGATGTTTTATTAGGGCAAGCCTTAGAATTTATGTTTTACAAAGACACGAACCTAACAATTATATAGGATGTGAAGAATTGGCTTATCAAAGAGTTTAAAATAAAGATAAGCTCCAACTATACTATCCAAGACCTCAAATAAATTTGGCAAGGAGTAAAAGAGACTATTAATGACTATGACAATAGATTTTTTGACGTAATGAACAAAGTCAAATTTGTCTTGGAAGATAAGGATAAATATACCTATTTCATATAAGTTCTATGACTAATAATAAGGTTTTACATTGTGTAAACACAATATCATACAAAAGCAGAGGTGAGGACAAATATGATTCATGTAACATAGATTGAATGTTATGGAGAAGCTTCAGCTCCAAGTTCATAGATGGAAAATATGCTACAAGTTCTTATAAAAAGTTTAGAACAACAACATGACATAGTATAAAGGACAAGATTTGGTCTCTGGTGCATGGAGTGTGACAGAAAGTGACACCACATAAATGAACATCCTAAAGTAAAAATAGATTTTTGTGATATATGCATAATTTTGGGACATGCAATGTCTCAATGTTATCTTCTATAGAAGTATGTAAAAAATCCACATATAATTTACTATATATTCTAAAAATCTCATAATCATGATGACAATAACTACTTAGCCCTTCAAGAACTAAAATAAGACATCACTAAAAATGTTTTTGTAGTCATTGCTTAGCAAATGACTAATTTAACTCAAATTAATCCGATTAATGAAGCCAACAAACAAGGTACCAACCTTGACACCATACTTGGCAACCAAAGATACTAGCTTATTAGCCTACAAAAATGCCTAATTGGAATCAGCCTGTACAAAATTGGGCACCTCTTGTTCAAAATTAAAATTCTTAGAATCCAATAATTTATCAATCATAATAGCCTATGTGGCCATCTTTGTCATCAAAACCCCAATATGGTGGATATGTAGGTGTATAGCAAACTCAACCATGGAATTTCTAACTGAACCCTATGAACTTTAGACCACAATAGTCCTATAATTGGGTATTTCAAGCTAATGGAGGAAGAGGTGGATATAGGGGAGGTTATCAAGGAGGTGCACGGAGAGGAAGGGGAAATGGTTCTCAAATAGAGATTATTCAATGTTATATTTATAGAGAATTCAACCATGTATATAAGAGTTATCCCTTGAATATCCAATGGTAAGGCTACAATGCTTATTGTCATATTTTAGATAATCATGACACTGAAGATTATCCAGTCCTAAAACAACAATGCATAAACAAAAAAATGCATAATGTTAACTTAATCAATGTAAATATGTAGGAAGATGATATTATGTGGGTGGTTATGCGAAGATCGAATATATATTAATGACTATATCCTATCAAAATGTTGCAGGACCATGGCATAAATAGGGTTTGTTCTGATAAGTATCTTAAACCTACAATTGAGAAAGGTTTAATGAAGGACATTGCACAAATTCTAAAAACATTACAACAACAAGTAACTATAGAGATTGATGATGCCACCATTGATGTGCAAATATATGGATAAATAGTGCATGTTATGTGTTAAGAGGGAGTTTTGATTGCAAGGATAGATTTTCTCAAATTATTGAGTACCCTATGAAATGAAGACATATCGTAGAACATCTCTAACTTACTCCATACTTTATTGGAATGTGAGTAGAAAGGACAATAGAGAACAAATAATTTGGTGTGGTATGTAAATATAAATAAGTCATGGGACATGATTGTGAGGATGGACATACAAATATCAGGATATAAAATACCTAACGTAGTCTTTGACTTTGGCAGCATAGTAAATACGACTCCTAGATTGACATGGGAATCCATTTTCAGACTACTATTGAACTAAAATTTGTATACACATAATATTTTCAATCTTTATCAATTATTAATGATTTATATCTTTCATGACTCATCAA
Source organism: Torreya grandis (assembly GCA_037957365.1). NCBI lineage: Eukaryota > Viridiplantae > Streptophyta > Pinopsida > Cupressales > Taxaceae > Torreya > Torreya grandis. The sequence continues at coordinate 617,253 of JARHVA010001430.1, read as the reverse complement.
GTCTCAATCTATTTGAGTTAAAACCTAAGCGGTGCACTTAGAAAGGGGTGGGTAGACCATAGGTACTTCACAATATTGTTGTCCCTTATTACCACTTGTTATCAATTCAACTAGCTCCTACGAACATTCCCCTAAGCTTTGCCTCCTATTTTTCACCCTCCTTTAGTCATTTTCCACCTTCATCAGCCCTTTCCCTAACAAAAATCCCTTTTTTGGTAGTTTACATGACTATGCCAACCATATTGACCTTGTATTGTTATTGACAGAGATTAATAAGAACTAAGTTGGCCATGACCAACAGAGTTCATTATCTATTTAATTTTTTGCCAAATTAAAATACTAGGTCGATCACGTCAACCTTGTCAACCTAAAATTTTAGAAGCATTTAGGGTTAGATCCACCTATATAAACACATCCATTTTGCTATTCTTAGAGAGACAAAAAGAGTTAATTATTCATTTACACTTCTTTACAATTTGCTCTTCCACCATTCTACTTGAGGAGTCTTAGCTTATGGTTTCTACTTGGAGAAGAATCTTATCTTGTGGAGAAGTCTTGGATGCTTTGGCCATTCTTAGTGATCCTTAAAAACTACAACAACCTCTTGTGAAGCATCTTTGGCCAAGGGAGAGATTGAGTCTTGATGGGTTCATCTTCCAGGTAATTATCTCTAACTTTGCTCCTCTCTTTAGTAGATAGAAGTAACATAACTAATATCTTTTAAACAATATCTCTCTCCATGAATTAGGGTTCTACCTATACATAGCTTAAATAGGATTCTCTTATGCATGTTTAATTATATTATTTACTGACACCATTTTATGCCACAAGTTTTGGTGAGCACTAGATTAGATTTTTGATTTACATATTATTAGTATAGTGAATATGAAAACATAGAACCTAGTTAGGGTTATTGTGTAGTTTTATTTGACTAGACGCTTTGGAACCCTCCTTAGTGATATTATTATGGTAAGATATACCTGATCCATATTGGTCATGACACCAATTATCTAATGTATCTCCAGTCGGAAGTATAAGTAGGATCTATCATCTCTGAGATAGGATTAATTTGTAGATCTATTGTATTTCCCATTGCATACATTCTAGTGAACCCGATCTGAATCTAAATCATGCATGTTTCCTTTCATGCTTTCATTTCTATCCTTATATTATTTTTCTATATTTCTGATACTATGTTTACTAGGCCAATATAGTTCTAACTTTTGTGCACAGGTTTAACACACAGTCATATCAAAATGACTATGTTTTTTCTCTATAGTTCTTCATCAAATATAAGTTACTAGATCAAACAGATTGACAAAATATTATTCTTCAATTATAGATAAAAAACTAAGTCAAATAGGTTGACTTAATATTTCAGTTAACATACAGATAACAAACTAAGTAAAACGTGTTGACTTAGTCTTTTAGTCAGCATCAAAATAACAAATTAATTTGAACATGCCAACTTATTCTCTAGTCAGCATCCAAAACAACAAACTAAGTCATGTAGATTGACTTAGTCATCTTATCAAGCTTTAGCAAGTAGGGTTTCATCGAACTAGATCAAACTAGTTGACTTAGTTGGCAGAACTTTTAAGCAACATTCAAGGTACTACAGTAGAAAATTTGCAATCCTAATATGTTAAATTTTAGCTTTTACATTGTGGGTATTTACCAAAAGGTAAATAGTAATTAGTTAGTTAGTATTTGGTAATAGTTAGTTATCAGAATATTTTTTATAACAATATTACAATAATAGATTAATATATTATATTAATGAGATATATTTTTATAAGTTACAACAATATATTGTACATAGGTTTTCATAATCATAGGAATCATATTTATATATATTTTAAATGTGTCTTGTATGATATAATATAGAGAAGATTACTATTATTTTGATTAAAATTCTCTCTTTGTACTATTCATATTTGTGTTCAGCGCTTTGAATTCATAACAGTGGTATCAGAGAAGGCTGCAATTCAATGGAAAATCAATAGATTGGTAGGGACAAACCTTCATCTATACATTACCCTAATTAAAGGAAAAAATATTCTCATGAGTAATTTGGATATATTAAGTTAAAATTATATTATTTGTTTTCATTTACAGACCGTATGGTGGCTAGGTCATGCATCAATATTGAATCAGAGTTTTTTGTTGCTACCTGCCGAAGTTAATCTATGACTATTATTGTTCAAAAGATAACAAGTCTATTATTAATGTTTTGAAATCATAATATCAGTATTTATTTCTCTTATCAACATCATATGATCATTATTTTCAAATTCTGATGAAGCTTTGCACTCTAAGCCACAGACATATAGTCCACTCAACTACATGAAGCCACAATTGTTAGATGTGGTTAATTTGAAATTATATAGATCTATCTTTTTTAATTTCCTTTAGATATAATTATATAATTTCCATCTTTATTATGGAATATAAATAATCTCAAGGATGCAAATACAACTCCAATCTAGTTGTCCACCATTGTGATTCTTGTTAATTAAATTACAAGCAAATTTGCATCTCTATTGACACTTGGATTTAACAACATTGTGCGTCCAAACTAACTTCTTATATATGTGTCGATGATTACCTATTTTAATTATTCTCCTTCCATCAATATTGACTTGACAACCATCATTACCACATTCTCAAATCTGTTACAAGTATGCATTTCTAGCTCTTTACAGACCCATACACATTCTTGATGGTTTGGCTTCTAGTAACCTGCATCGTAGTCCATTTTAATTTATGGAAAAGGATGCAATGAGTGTAGAATTCATATGATGATTTACTAAGTAAGAAGATAGATCCACTCCATATTTAGATAAATATCCAATGAAAATAGCAAATAATATGCAATCGTCTACCTAGTTGTATGGGTCGTTCTTCATATTTGATGGTGCATGCATAGAAAAAGTAAATTTTTAGGTTTGGTTTATTTTTTTTAATGTTTATGATTATTTAATGTTTTGTATTTATTTATAATTATAGTGTTCATGTTTTATTTTTATTTTGGATAATAATTCTATAATCAAAAGAGTCATTCAGTCCATGGTTCTTAGTTTATTTTATGTTTACACTTAGTGTTATATTTTATATGCATTTAGAGTTTTTTTTGGTTTGGTATTTTAAATATTTATAAACCTTATTTTTAAATGGTCTATTATTCCCAAAATAAAATGAGTCATATTTTTGAGTTTATTAGTGAGTTCAAATATTTTTTAAGTTATTTATAAGTTTGGTCTATTCAAAAAGCGAGTCAAGTGTGTGTTAGTAATAAAAGTTAGTAAGTTAAAATAAAAAATGAGTAAAAAGTATGTCAAAATCAAAATAAATTATTTGTATAAGGACACATTTTCAGGGAACCCGATGTCCTGAGTCATATGTCAAAAGTGTCAGTCTTATGGGAGTTGTATTATCAAAAACAATAGAACAAGCTTCATCGACATTTTTTTTGAGTAAGCATCTTTAAAGACTAGAGGCTGGAGGATACATAGAAGAAGGAGGTATTTCAATGACCTCTCATTAGTCACCAAAAATGGAACCACACCAATGTTTTGGTGACATTTAGTATGGTGTCTTTTATCATTTTTACCATGTGCTTGCAAAATAAGAACATGAGAATAATGGTTGTTCAAGTTATGTTATAGCTCATTATTAAAGACTAACTATAACTTATATAAAAGACTAAATCGATAACTAATATTAACTATAACTATATTATTCTTTTAAATATAATAACTTAAACCTATATAACATACAATAATTAATAATGTTACAAATATTAACTATAACTTGAATTATAACTTAGTTCTTAAAGACTCTTTCTTCTATAGAATAGTAGTGACCCATTTGACTCTGTTCTATACTATTTACATGCAATGACATCTAAACTAACTCTTTACCATTCTTAATTTGGGAATTAATGACTATTTACTACTAATTAATTCACACTTTCTTTTTCAGTTGTTTGTATGTTTAGAGTAGATCACATAGTCTAATTAGGTGGTTTTTCAAATTTCCATTTAGTTTCACTATTTTTCCATTTTTTTCACACATTACCAAATCACACAATATTTAAAAAGCATTTAACATTTATCTTTTTGAGGCCTACCTACTTGGATTTCATCACCAAGGGGGAAGCTGACTTAGTTTTTTGGTTAATTATAAACATGTGGTTAATGGTGTGTATTGGCAAAGCATCTGACACCTTTATTTTAGAGAGATTATAAAGTGAGGGGGTAGGACCCAATACCAATCAAGTACCATTGCCAACACATATCACTTTTAGCCTAAACATCCTAAAACCATCCATAGATTACTTTTTAATTCCCTATTTCCAGCCAACTTCCCTATCACACTTAAAATAACACTTTATAATAATCTAACAACATTCATAATGACCACTTAGTTAGCATTTAATTTTCAATTGACTACTTTCCCTTTGATCATTGTGTTTTGTATTGAGAAAACTTGCATTAGCTAGTGCTGGTGCAAGGTTTTATGTTGTGTGACCCAATTGGATCATTCTCATTGATCAAATTGTTTATGTTTTTACTTCCATTTCTTTCTTAAATTACATTGAAAAAAATTCCCTTATTTCTAGACACTATCATTATATTTGACACAATCTCTTACAAACTACCTTTTTCCTTGCCTGTAGTATTAAGTCAACTTGGTTGACCTTGTGCTATTTTCTATTAGTTAGATTATAGTACTAAGTTAACCTAGTCAACCTTGTATCTTTATCAAAATTTGTTCCTCCTTGGTTATATTACAAAGATGAGATGGTCGAGCCTTTATCCTTATTAGACTATGTTCATCCTAGTTATATTACTAATTCAATCTAATTGACCCTATATCCTTATCTACCTTCTATCCAATAGTACCAAGTCAACTTGGTTGACTTTATACCCTTTTTATCCCCTTTTTTAATAGTAATAATTCAACCAAGTCAACTATTTACTCTTCTTATATTCTTTTCAACAATATACAGTTGACCCAATTGACTCTGTACTCTTATGCCTTCTATCCAGCATTGCATGGTCAACCTAGTTGATTCTGTACTCTTATCACTGCCCTTGCTCTTTTGTCTATCTGAATTAGTTCTCTATCTAGTCAACTTAGTTATTTGTCTCTCATTCTTATTTATTAACATCCTATTCCTTTTATCCAACATCATGAAATCCCATATCATAATATTCTTAGACAACCTAAATCCATTTAGACGTTATATGGGGTGATCTTTTCTCTTATCTTTTCTTCCTATTTTTATCCTTTGAGGTATCTTGTTATGCCCATCCACACTTTACTCTAGCCTTTGGGACATCTTGTGATGCCCACCCACATATAATTTCAGACTTTAGGGCATCTTGTGAGAACCATCCCTACATCCACTTACCCTTTGGGGTAGTTTTTGATGCCCACTCTTATTCTACATAGAATGATACCAAACTAATTCAACTTCAAGAAACCTTATGAGACACAATTTTATCTCTCACATGCTCATCCTTGATATAGACATTAACATAGATCCTTCCCTTCTTTTCATACTTTATATATGATATCCATCTAACACTTTTTACAAGATACTTACAAAGATATCACCCTCTACAGTAATTCTCTCTTTTCATGAACCTTTGTCCTTATTTTTGGTCTTTTAGTTTCCTTTTTTTTAATCATAAGTTGCATTGTAAAAATATGAATAAGACCTGATCTTCCTCATTATTTTCTTCTCTTTGTTTTCATATTTTCTACACACTTTTTGGCACCCCTTGGATTTATCTTTGTGAGTTGCTATGTAAGACCATGGATAAGGCCTGCCCTTCCTCATAAATACCATATTTATCTTATCTCATTTATTTTTCACGTGCTTTGTATACCCCCTTGGGTTTCTCTTTTATGAGTTACAGTGTAATACCATGGATAAGACCTGGCCTTCCTCATAAAAGCACCATATTTTCATTCCATATCTAGAATGTGTTTTGCACTAAATACGAGTTTCTGATCCTTGTTCTTGGCTTCAAGTTTTGCTTCTTTTGTAGATAAAATTTACATAAATAAAATATGTTAGCATGTTTTCCTACATTTCTCTCATTCTTATGATAAGGAATAACACTTTTATGTTATTGTATCCCTTTTTTGCCCTTTGTCACATTTTTTTTATGATTTGAAGTAACTCAAATTGTTTCATGTTTTATTCCTCTTGATTTCCTTTCCTTTCACTCCACATTGGATAAAACAAGGTCAAAGTCAAGATAGTACTTTTATTTCACCTGACTTTATGATACTCTTATACACCATGATCTCTAAGTTCTCTCTCTTAGAAACTAAGTCCCAAGTATTCAAATGAAAGTCATATTTAACACCCATGCTTGGTTATCTGAATCCATATGGAGGAGGAATAGAAAAATCTATTAAAAAAGTTAAAATCCAAATCATTTTGAAAAAAAGGCAATGATATACACAAAAAGCAACATACAAATCTCAAAAGTCAAAATCACACAAAAAAGACATGATTACAAGCACATCTCCTATCTTCAATAAAATTTCAAACTCCATAGTTGGCCTCACAATAGAGTCGAGGTCCATTGGGGTGTAGTATTCTAGCATATTGGAATAGGAGAATTTAATAAACTCTATGGTCCTACCTACTTTCTCATGAAAGTATCCAATCTTGGTAGTAGATTTATGGCTCTGTAAGGGGTCTTAAGGAATAGGGAACACGTTGTGCGAAAGTAGACCCATTTTAATTTTCATGCATATAACCTTCATGGGATGATCTACATACTTCATTTGTTGAGATAAGACTTGTGTGGCTAATATAAGTTCTTAAAATTCCTTAAGGTTGAAATTCCTCTTATTTTGACAAACCTAATTTGAGTGTCTTAACTTCGGTAAAGAGTTAATCTACCTTGGTTTTCACTTCATTCTCCCCTCCACCTATTTAATTTCCCCCCATTGATAGGTAAATAGTGATTCTAAATTTTTTTTCCCTTCTTCTATACTTTCTTCTTCTTCTTATTCACATATTAAAAACATGGTAGCATTATTTTATTTTAATTTTATTTATCCTTAGATCAAAACAACATATTTGAGAAACTATGGATTACTTTATTTACAACATGGATTTACATTTCGAGATATGCCTTAATATTTTTTTACCATTTTTCATTACTATACTACCCTTTTTGCAGATACTTGAGCCCATTTCTACTTTCATGTACATTTTCCCTTATTGAGTGAAATTGGTTTGTTACTGCTCCCTCATCAATGCTATTTCACCATTTTAGCTTGCCCATATTTTTTTAAGTAAGGATTTTTATTGCTTTCACATTGATGTTTGATTACCATCCTTTTTGATATATATCCTTGGTTTGACTTGGTGAGTTTGTATTTCTTACTTAAGGTTTACTTGTTTGAGTTTTTTGGTCTTTTGTAGCCTTTGCTTTTCAGTTACCTGATTTAGTCTAAATTTTGACTTGGTCATTTGGTCTAACATAGCACTTGTCACCCTATCTTGCCAAATTTCCAAGTATGTCTCATTCACATAGCAACACTTATCTTGGCATTCTTACATTTGTTTTTTTATCTTTAGTTTTATATCCTTGGGTTTGTTGAAAATAATCTTTGTGCCCTCCATGATCAAAAATAAAAACACAGTAGATAACCATCCAAAAATAAATGTAAGTGAAGGTATGCATACATTTAATTTGTTCCCCTTTTAGTCATTTACTTTAAGTTATTTTATGCTTTAAAATATTGCAATTTTTTTAGCTTCAATGTTGTGTGTTACTATGTTCTTTCTTGAAGCACCATCTCCTATTGCACCTGAGTGACATGTGATGAGCTTTGAGTAGGGCATATGTATACATATAATATTTTCAATATTTCTCAATTATTGATACCTTATATCTTGTAAGAACCCATCTAGTCTCACTCTATCTGAGTGCACACCCTAAGGGGTATACTAGGAAAGGGGTGGGCATACCATTGATGCTTTACATGATTTTTATCAATCCAAATAGCTCCTAAAAACATTATGTTAAGCTTTGCATCCTATTTTTCACCCTTCTCTATTCATTTAACACATTCATTAGCCATTTCCCTAACCTAAACACCTTTTTGGTAGTTTGCATGACTATGTTAGCCACATCGACCCTATATTATTATTGACAAAGCTTACTAAGAACTAAATCAGCCATTGCCAACATAGTTCATTATCTAGTTGGTTTTTGTCAAATTAAAATACTAGGTTGACTGGGTCGACCTTGTCAGCCTAAAATTTTAGAAGGGTTTAGGGTTGGATCCACCTATATAAACACATCCATTTCTCCATTCTTAGAGAGACAACAAGAGTTAATTATTCATTTGCACTTCTTTATAATTTGTGCTTCCACCATTATACTTGAGTCTTAGGTTAGGGTTTCTAATTGGAGAAGAATCTTATCTTTTGGATAAGTATTAGATCCTTTTTCCTTTATTAGTGATCCTTAAAAACCATAAAAAATTCTTAAAATTCACCTTTGGCCACGAGAGAGATTAAGTCTCAATAGGTTTGCCTTCCAGGTAAGTATCTCTAACTTTGCTCCTCTCTTTAATAGATAAAAGTAACATAAGTAATGGATTTTTAATAATATTGATCTCTCCATGCATTAGGGCTTTACTTATACATAACTTAAATAAGATTCTCTTATGCATGTTTAATTTTATTATTTACTAACCCCATTTTGTGCCACATCCTTTGGTGAGCACTAGATTGGATTTTTGTTTTACTTGTTATTAGTATAATGAATATGTAAACATAGGACCTAGTTAGGATTATTGCATAGTTTTGCTTGACTGGAGGCGTTAAAAACCTTTGTAGTGATATTATTGTGGTAAGAGATCCCATAGCTAGGTATAGTAGATCTATATTGGTTATGACCTTGATTATCTAATGTATCCCAATCAAAAGTGTAAGTAGGATCTATCTTCTTTGAGTTAAGATTAATTTGTAGATATGTTGTATTTTCCATTGCATACACAATCCAATCGCACTCAGCCTTATATAATATAGATGAGTGAAACCCATTAGATGCTTAAAATACATGGAGATTAAAATTATAGACCTCAATCGATGAAGATATTGTAAACTCATTGATATGAAGATAGTGGCTACACAGTGCCCTATGGTGATTGGAAAGAAATGGGCCTATGATGGCTAGATGACAATCAACATGGTTTTGGACAAGTTGTAATCTCCCCAAGATGATAAGGTCATTGTAATCCCATTGAACAAAGTAGAGGCCAAACTATACATAATCCCTAAGGAACCGGACTCTATATATTATCCTATAGGGAATATCTAGATGAAAGTTAATGCATAGAGGGAACAAAAAGAAATATGAGGTAAAAAATGGAAATTTTTATACCATAACTCTAAAAATTTACTCTAACCTCTAAGAAATGAATAACTATAATACAAGACTGTGAAACTAGCATACAAGCCAATGTTGAACCATACAAATGTGCTACAATTGGACAAGACAGATGTGAAATCTATATCAATAAGATATCCCACCCATTATAAAGTAGATTTTATATATCAAATAGGTTGAACATATAATGACTATATTGATCCTACACCATAAGGTATGCTACCTTGGGATACAATGTCTTCAATTATCAGTGATTTAGATACTCATCTTTTGAATTGGTCAAAAGGGGACCATGAAATAAGACCTCTACGCATGGTCTTTGAAAATAATAATCAAATACCTTAGTAATTTACAATTGAGGAAATCAACTAATTCATTATATTATTTCAAAAGTATATGCCAAACATTGATCAAAGGGTTATTACTTAATTAAGTGCTAAAAGGAATTATTTTGAACTAGTGGTCAGTGCATTGGGATAAACACTAGACTAATAAAAATTACATGAAATTATGATCACATAGTTTAAATTGTTAGAGGGGGTGAGATGATATTGGCCAATCTTTCAAAAAGGAGACTGTCAAGATCTCCATATATATAAGTGCATTGAATGTTGAAATTTGATTGGAAGACTGAAAAAACTCCACTACCTACATAAAATCATGTCAAGATCTTGTTATAGATAAGATACATACAAACTTAACAAAAATATGAAGTTTGTATTCAAATACAATAATTTAAATACAAATTCATAATAATAGAATTATGATAGATAAACTAAATATATTCTATTGAAAATACATCACAAGCTAATCCAATGGAGTCATCTTCCAACAAAATCATCACTCTTCTCCTCTTTTCCTAAAACTACATGAATCCCTCTTATTTATAGAATTGATGGAGAGGATGTGGATCAAATTTGGAAATGTGAAAAAGGATTAGTTTCCAAATGAATAGTGCACCCATGTGGTCAAAGACACATCATGGATGCACACATGTGCAACTACCACATTTGTCTTAAAATACAAGTGGAAAACCTCATGTAGGACACACACTAATATCCACATATTTCCTAAATAATAGGAAATAAATAATCTAGGTAAAATATTAACCTAGGTAAACTTAAGACCATAGTGTAAATAACATTTTACACCAACACCCCCCGCCCTCTCCTACCCCACCCCACCCCCTCCCCCCCCCCCCCCCCCCCCCCGAATATAACCTAAGGAGTATTAAATATAAGAATACAATCTTTAAAGATGGGTCCCAACAACTAGGAATGATTAGGTATCCATATACAATATGCTCAATATCAAAGTTTTCTTATGGACACCATCATGATTTATTAGAGTAAAAACATGACCATATGATGTAATATGAAAGTCAAATATGATGCTAGATATAAGGACACTCTGAAGAAATAGGTGATGGTGCTACCAAAAATGCTTCAAGAGAAAGTAGTCAATCTAAAAATTCATTTTAGATGGGTAGATCAATCACTCAAGTTACACATAGATGGGTAGATTCATCACTCAAATCATGCATGGATGGGCAAATCCATCACTCAATATTAATAGGTAGTACAAAAGGATGGTATAAACATTCACCAAATGTGCCAAGAAATATGGACCAATAAGGATGGGTTGTTCCTTCATTAAATAATAAACTACCAAAAAGTTACAGTCACTAAGGTTACCAAGAAGGATGGGCTTATCCACCACTAAAGAAAATAATTCCAAAAGAGATGCAACACACCAAGGAAGTGATATTCTAAAGAATACTTCATCCCCATCCCCCACCCCTTGCAATGTTAACTAGGGTGTGTGGATGAAATCTAGAGATGAAAAACTTCACATATACCATTAGAAAAGAGATAATATCTTTACACATGGGAAAATCCATCACTAAAATATGCCAAGAGGGATGAGCTAATCCATCACTCAAAATGTGCCAAAAAAAATGGATGGGCTGATCCATCACTAAAACATGCCAATAAAATTTCCTCATATGAGTTCTAACAAATATTGTGCCTAGTGAGATACTCATGTACAAGAAAAGAAGAACTAAAAAATAACCATCTAAGTGCCTAACTACAAAAGAGGTCACTACAAAAATATGGTCTCTAAATGGAAAACCCATTCAAAGTGTTGGTTTAACAATTGCAATAAGGGTTATGGCTTTTCCATTGTTAGAAGAAGAAGATGATGAAGAGGGAAGACTTATTTGATGTTTCTTCATTTATTATGTAAAAACTACCAATTTAACATAACAATGGTCTTCAATATTGTGCCCATTTTTTCCACAAAAATTACATCTCAAACATCCTGTTTTATGTTGGTAGTCATACTTAGGCATGAAATATGAATGTTGTTGATTGAAATATGGTGTGGAATTCATATTATCCTTATTTGATGGTGATTTTATATTTAGTATAAGTTCATGAGACTGAGCACCTTTGGAAATAGTGTCCATGTGAATAAGCTTATCTTTTTCTCTAGTCAATCTTTCTGCAAATTGGTTAAATGTGGGCATTTTAAAATTGGCACCCCATGAGTCTTTGTTTTTATAGAATGTAGAGACAAAGATAGAATATGATGCACAAAGCTTGAAAAGAACCCCAAGGATCAATAGCTCAACATTCTTCTTAATATTACAATCAAGCAACTAAATTTGTAATGACTTAATCTAAGAGATTTAGTCCTGAATGTTGGAAAATTCATTGAGATTAAGGCTAATTAGTTCATAGTATAATTGATGACCTATAATGGATTTTGTTTTACCATATAGTTGTGCCAGTATATCCCAAGCTTCTTTAGAATTTGATAACTTTTCAATATGAAACAACAATTTAGGAGAAAGAAAGAGGTAAATTAGGCCAAATGCCTCATCACATTTATTATACCACTTAGGATTCTCAATAACTTGTGTAGGTTCTAATTATTTCCCTTTTGTTACTCTAAATAACCCTTTACTCTTTAAAATATTTGACATATGTGATTTCCATATTGGGTTAGAAAAAAAATTAGCATCCATGTTTCTCAAGTTGGTAGGAGTGAGAAATGAAAAATGAGTAGAAGCACAAGTGTGCTAACACATGCACACACAAAAAAGGTTAAAAACCTTTAAAATGATGCAAAACCCCCAAAATAGTGGTACTTTATTGATTAGAGCATTTAAAACAATGTTCTGACAACTACTTATAATGATGTCCCCACTTAAAAAAATACTTCACATTAGAATAATTCCCCCCAAAACCAAAAAAAACAATCCCACGCCACTTTTAATTTTTTTGTCTTTTATGTAAAAGACAAAAAAATTGAACGAAATAATAGTGTGAGTGGGAGTTGAACCTTGAACCTCCCACCATAGTTTTGTTCTTACAAAACAAAATCTGCCAACTCCACTATGAAGTGCTTCATGTTTAAAAAGACACAACATGATATTTAAATAGTTATTAAAATGACTTTTTTGATTTTGACACCTTGTAGACATGTTAGATGATGTGGGAAATGCTTAAGGCCATGTGGAAGACTATGTGAATGGCACGGGCTGTTGTGTATGACAATGGAACAAATTTTACCATCTTGGTGGCTTGAACCAAATCTTTCTCTTGATTTATAACTTGGTTGTGTGTATTTTTTTGGAGTTGATGCCTTCAAAAAAGTATTTGATCAATGCCAAGAGGAGGATGGAGAGGGATGCACAAAATCAAGTAGATCCACTAATGCCACAAAATACCAAATGATTTTCATAAATATTAAATGGTTAGATTTTTTTTTAAAATAAAATAATTTCCAATCCTTGAATCACTTGCGAAAGGCCTAAAATTTGTTGTAAGAAGATGAAACTTTGCTTTTAGATGACTATGGTACCATGTTGAAATTTTAAGGGAAGACTAAAGAAATTCCACTACCTGCATAAAATCATGCCAATATCTTGCTATAACAAAATCTCCATACAAATTAAATAAAAATATGAAGTTTGCATTCAAATACAAGAATTAAAATATAAAGTCATAATAATAGAATTATGATAAATAAACTAAATCTATTCTATTAAAAATACATCACAATCTACTCTAATATAGTCATCTTCCATCACAATATTCACACTTCTCCTCTTTTCCTAAAACTACATGAGTCCCTCTTATTTATAGCATTGAGGGAGAGGATGTGGATCACATTTGGCAATGTCAAAAAGCATCAGTTGCCAAATGAATATTAAATCCATGTAGTCAAAGACATATCATGGATGCAGACATGTGAAACTACCACATTTGTCTTCACATACAAGTGGATAAACTCATGTATGACAAACACTAATATCCACATATTTCCTAAATAATAGAAAATAAATACTCTAGGTAAAATGTTAACCTAAGTAAACTTAAGATCATAGTGTAAATAAAATTTTACACTCACATTGAAGTTTGTAATTTAGAGGAAGTGGATTCTAAATATTGAGTACATTATTTTAACTATACCCTAGGTTTTTCCCAACTACCTGGTATATACACCAAGAGCATTGAAGGGAAACAAAGCACTAGACAAAATTTCGGCATGATTTTATCCAAATATTCATATTTAAGAGTGATAATTGGATAAAACATCAAGCATTGAAAAAATTAAAAGTGTTTCTATGTCATGGAAGGATTAAAGACATAGATAACTTGATGGAGTCCACATCATAATAGAACACATTTTGAGACTTTAATAATTCCTTAAAAACCTACCAAAAGGAAAAAAGTAAAGAACACAACATAACATAGCCATGCCATAAAATATAGGAACAAGATGAATTGACATCAAAATCATAAATTTAAGATATGGATCTTGTATACTTATTTGAAATAGAAAGAGAAGTTGAACAGTTAGCAAAGATGATCATAGGACAAACTAAAGAGGACAGACTCTGACACATTAATGTATCATATAGGGAAGGACAATAAGTACTAAGAGATTCAATTCCTGAGGAGGAATGCAATATGTATCAAGAACCTCTAAAGGAATATATTGGAAACATCAACACAGAGGATGATCTAAAAATGGCATACATTGGGGATTAGTTGACTCAAACATACATCTCAAAAGTTATGCAACTCTTAAGGGATTATAAAGATGTGTTACCTAAAAATTTTAAAAAAGTCAAAGGGGTAGATCCTTCCCTAGGGTAAATGCACATTGAAATGAATAAGTGTACATAGCCAATCAATAAAAGATCGTGCTGCCTAAATCTCAACATGAAGATAAAAATCAAAGCTAAAATAGATTATATGCAAGAATAAATAATCATCTTTTCTATAAAAAAAAACAATATTAGGTAAGTATAATGATAGTAAAACCAAATAATGTAGGTGAAATTTGAGTCTATGGAGATTAATGTAGTCTAAATTACACTTACATGAATGGTCCCTTCCCCATACCTTTCACAGATGAAATGTTTGAGGTTATCATAAGACACATGGTCTACTCATTCATAAATGGATTCAATGGTTATCATCATATACTAGTCACACAAGAGGATTGAGCCACGACTATATTTTACATAGAATGGGGCTCATTTGCCTATAATGTAATGCCTTTCAAATTGAAGAATGCACCTATGGTTTTTTCTAGAGACATAGTGACGCCATTCAAATATTTTATCCATGACTTATTGGACATTTATTTTGATGATTGGGTAGTGTTTTAATTATTTAACAATCACCTATCCAAACTTAGACTGATGATGTAAATATATAGGGAACTATGAATTGCCTTAAATTTAAAGAAATGTTTGTTTTTACACCCTTTAGGGTTTTGTTGGGTCATGTAGTATGTATCAAAGGAATTATGGTGGACCAAGTCAATATCATAGTACTGTTTGGGATGTAACCACCAATTAGTTACACATAGGTAAGACATTTTCTAGGCCACATTGGATATTATACAAAATTTATAAAAGGGTATGTAGCTATATCTACACCTTTAGAAAATCTAATGTGCAAAAGAACATAGTTCATATAGACATAAACTTATCAAGAAGCATTTATAAATTTGAAATAATGATTAGTGACTAACTAATAGTGGTTTTTATATATTGGAGTAAGGCATTCCATGTTCATGTAGATGCATCATGGATAGTAGTGGGATCTATTTTAACATATCCATGAGAAGGAGAAATGGACCATCCCATCCAATTTGTAAGTAAAAAGATATCTACCACAAAAAATAATGACAGTATAATAGAGATAGAGGATTTAATAATAGTGTTCACATAATAGAAGTCCATACACTACTTATTAGATACACCATTTGAGTTATTTATAGATCACTAAACACTATAACTTTGGTCAATAATCCTATGCTTGGAGGAAGAATTTCCAAGTGGTTAATGCTTTTTCAAGAATTTTAGTTTCACATAAATGTTAAACCTGGAAGGGAGAATGTAGGCCCTGACCATCTAAGTAGATTATGAAATGGTGAGAAACCAAAGGAAATAAAAGATGAGTCTCCAAATGCACATATTTTCAGAGTAACTATAATCACAAAACATTTAGAATAAATTATATAATTTTTAGAGCACACAACTTTCCCATCACACTATCAAGAAAGAGAAAAGAAGTGGTTAATTACTATAGCCTTACCATATACCATTATAAATGGATTAATTTAATATCTAGGTAAGGATGAGGTTTTATGCATATTATTCCTAGAACATGAGTGACCACAACTACTCAAAGAAGCACACCAAGGATTAACTAGGGGTCATTTCACAAGTGATGCCATAGTGAGAAAGATTCTACATATTAGGTTATGGTGGCCCTATTTTTTCTAGGATGCACTCTAAATTACATAATAGTGTGATGTACATTAGTGCATACAGAAGCCAACTCAGAGGGATAAAATGCCATTACAACCTATGTTTGCATAACAACCATTTGAACAATGAAGGATAGATTTTATCATCTGAATAAATCAACCTAGTAATTGTAGTCATGCATGATACATCATTACTATGATATATTACTTCATGAATTGAGTATAATATGCTATGACAACTAGTTATGGTGTGAAAGATAATACAAAATTTATGTATGAAAAAATCATTATTAGGTTTGGTTGTCTAATCAAACTAGTGAGTGATAGGGGTACCCACTTCTTGAAAAAAACAATCAAAACCCTCACTAATGAATTCTTTATTGGGCATCATAAGAACACAACCTATCATCCATAAGTAAACAACCAGGTGGAAGATGTGAATAAAGTGATCAAGAAAATGCTTATGAAATTCTATGATATATAACATGATAATTGGAAGGATTGATTTCTTATAGTTTTATGGGCATATTACACACACTGCAAATGTGTGACATGATTTAACCCATTCCAACATGATTATGGAATGGAGGAAATCATGCCTTTGGAATATCTGCTTCTTAGCATGTACATCACTAATATCATGCATTTAGATGGTTAGGAGTCACTGATCAATAGACTCATAGAGTTAAATAGAATGGAGGATAACATAGTAAAGTAGTTTGGAAATAAGAAATCTACAAATGTAGCCAAAAATATGGCATGACAAAAATCTATGCACTAATGAATTCTAGGTGGAACAACTATTCTTATTTTATGTCATCTAATTATGTGCATTTTCAGGTAAAATCAATATTGGATGGAAAGACCCATATACAATCCATGAAATATCATAATTAAGGATTGTGATTTTGAAGGATATACAAAGCAATATTATACTAGGCCAAGTGAATGGCTATGGGACGAATACCTATCACCAGTAGCTTTGATTTGAAAAGTTGAGTAGGTGATATGATGCACCATTTTAGTTTAGGGTTTCTATTTCTATTGTTATGTACATTTGGTTTTGTTAGATTTTATATTATGTTATTAGGGTGTTGTGTAATTTTTATTGAAGTCGTTATAAATAGAATAAGGAATAATATCATAGACAAGTAGATGAAATAATGAAGGGGTTGGTAAAGGTACATGGCATAACTAAAACGTATATGGTTAAAAAATACTAAGTCTAGGAGATAACATGTGAGATGAGATATTAATAAAAAAATGTCTAATGGTTATTTATGGCCTTTAATGATGAAGTAAGTAGGATAATAAATATGGATCCAAAAAATAGATTGTATGTTGACATCACTAGGTGAATAGATAGGTACAGAGGAAGAAAGGAATGATGATGTGTCCAACCAAACATCATATAAGAGTAAAATGGGTTCCATCTCAAGATGACAGATGCCAAATCAATAAAAATCAATCTTGAAATTAAATGGTCCCATGTGCATGACCCAATGACAACTTAATGCATTCAAAGAGTAGGGAGGTGAATAAACACAATTACAATTATAAATAGGTGATAAACACTGACAAGCTAACATTATAACCTTCACCAAGATTGAGCCTAGTTATTTCTTAGAGTTTGAAAAACTTTGTGCAATCAAAAGTATTCTCAGTCTCCACACTACATAGAATTAAAATACACACAATTCCAACATTGATGATGGTCATGTGTGATGAAATCAAGGGACTTATAATGGCTTAAATGACAGACATTAGAATCAGGGCCAATTTTAAATAGACCAAATTTTTAGATCCAAAAGCATGTGATTTCATCAAATGCATGGAAGAACATTTATTAAAGTAGAAAGAACCAAAATATGCACAAGCCATAGTGCTCTCTTAGCAAAAACAATTACACAATAGATATGTCAAAATATTGATTTGAATTCCTAATTTTGGTGATTTTAGCTAAATCATACAATTATTGTTAGGGAGATACAATGAGGGTAAGATCTATCTAGCTTAAGGTGTTGCTATTTATATCAATAAAGTTACCATGATAATAGTAACATGACTAAAATCATGAGGGAATCCATTGGTACCTTGTAAATTGAAGAATCCTCCTATTATACAAGAAATCAAAGTAGTGTACACCAGAGGTATAAGAGGAGTCCAATTAAATGATATTTAAGATGTGCCTATTTGTATTGTTATAGAATGTATTAAAAGGTGGTTCTGGCTTACAACCACAAAGTAAATAATGAAAGGTATCATCTAAATTTCTCATCACATGGTTCATCTTGGTGAGGAATTCAATTGGCTAAACTTCCTCATCCCCAAAATTTCCATGTACATTGGGAGATTGTATATTGCTAAAAATTAAACCTTATAATATCAATTTATAATATTTCTTTTTGTCTTTACATAATAGAAATCCCATGAAGGTATTGTACATCTAGATTTTAAACACTAGCCCACAATCACTTTTTAGAATCTCGTCTGGAAGAGAGTGGAGAGGATATATTTTTTGCATAGGCAATTGTTTAGTGCCTGGTGGGAAGAACTTGTTGAATTGGTGACCTCTCACCTTCACATCCCACGTAATGTGATGAAGTACTTGGGTCAACATGTAGTTCTCATAAATCTCTCACTCAGAATCACTGTGCACATCTATGAGTTACCCAAAGTACCTGGTGCAACATTTCCCTTCTTTTTTGATATGGTGACTGTGTAGCATAAGGTTATGTACCAAAAATAACTATTTGTAGAAAGAGTGATGCCTTTACAAATACTCATACCAGAGGACCCTACAATCACTTTGTTCACTATAGAACCCATCTCACCATCCATAATACAATTAGATTTTGGAAAGAAGAAGGTCCTTAAAGGGCGTAGATATCCTTTGCCTCCCAGATGACACAAATAGAGCAAGACATGGCTAGAGGACTCAGTTGTACCTCAAATCACAAGTTGATGTCATTCAGATGAACTTCAAATAGATTTTCAAGATATCTTTCAAATGATGAAGGCTAAAATGGATAAATATTTGTATGGAAAGGATAAAGAAAAAGAATGTTTATTTGAAAATCAATGCATATTAAGAAGATATGCAAAAAGTTTCCCAAATACCTTTGGATGGAACTACCTATTTGATCACTATTAATTATTATGGATACTATTTCAAAAGAAACCTATCTATGGGAGATCGTAAATTAAATCACTATAAGGGGAGTTCTTGGAAGCTCTTCACATCAATAGCCATTATATCCTCTACCCAAAAGTCCTCTAGAATCACATTACCAGAGGAAGCACACATAAAAATGATATAGATAGGAAATCGATGATGAAAAATGGAAACATTAGATGCCCATATGCAGACAACAAGAGAATATGTTTTATTAACCTCTCCATTACCATAAATAATGTCAAAACATAAAAATATGACTCTAAAGTGACCAATGTAGTGGAAGACTATGGTGTCTAAGATAATGGTCCAAGCATTTATGCTTACACCTTTACCACCATAGTCTGATGATCTAGTGACAGATATTGAAGAAGTCATGTTGGATTCATCTACACCAGAGAAATAGAAGGCTATGTGAGAAGAGGAAGAAAAGGGTAATATGAAATCGACAAAATAAGGAGAAGTAGAAAAGGAAAGAAGAGACTTGATAATAAGAAGTTGTTGAGTAAAAATAGCAATAGGTTAAAACACAATAATTGGCTAAGGAAGTTAAGGCTCAACCGTGAGTAAAGAATATAGATGAATTTCCCATAGAGGCCGAATAAAAAATAAGTCCAATAGATGTAGGAGGAGGAACTTTTTAAGAAGGTTGTTGAGGATGAAGAAGCAAAATATTGGCAAACCGCCGACGAGGTAGCCAAGTAAGAAGTTGCATAGAAGGAAAAGAAAAGGCAAGCTAATGTTGATGTAACTAAGAAGTGGATTGAAGAAGAATAAAAGTAGAAGAAAGAATAAAAAGACAAATAAATGAAAGATGATGAAGCCAAGAGGCAAAAAATGGAAGACACAAGGAATTAAAAAGAGGAAGAAGAAAAGAAGAATAAATAGGATGGAAAAAAGTAGAAGTAAGAGGAATAGAGAAAAGAAGAGACTATGAAGAAATAAACCACCAACTATATGCATATAAAATGTGAAAATTGGTAACTTGAGCATGGCTAATGACACCCAACCCTTAAGTCCCTCTTGATTTTTCTCACAACCCTCATAGGCATTTTTTCATTACTTCCTAATCATTCGTAGCCTTCAAAACTTGATCCCAACTGAGCCAAAATTATTTTAGTATGATAGATCCATCTTCCTAGGTCCTATCTACTCAGGACAATAGTGCCACACTAGGACTATAACATTAGTGCCACTCCTATCCACTTTCAGCGCTCTTGTCTAAGTCCATTTTTGGCCCCAATAGTCAATTTATTTTGGTTCCCCATCTTTCTCCTTGTCAGCCTAACATGAGTACATTCAACTCATGATCAATATATCCCTATAAAATCCCATTCAAAGATCATTTAGAAAGGGTTGTCAATTATCACTAAGCAAGAAAGAATACAAGTAAGACTACTCAATCATTCTTCCCTATTCTCTACATATAACCAACTAACTCACTTACAAGATTATTCAAATCCTTACACCATCTGTAGCCACTTCAAACACATCTAGTTTATCATTATACATCTTCATACACATAATTTCACAAATGACATCAAGTGGGAGAACTACATATGGCTTGATCCCACTTCAGAGTATTGATATGTAGGCAACTTGCCCATATAAGGGGTGTGGATCCATGTCCAGTGAATCTTAAACACACTAAACCCCTCTCATTCTTGAAATTTATCAAATAACAATGGAACATAGGGTTTGAAGATAAAATCTACTCTATAGGGAACTCTACAGATATCCAACTATCAAAATTTCACAGACAAGGTCACACAGACCTAGTGAACAAAACCTAGAAAACTTAGATCCTTAGGACAATAGTAGCAGAGGTGGACTACAGAATTGGTGCCACTCCTATCCATTTTTAGTGCTCTTATCCATTTAAAAAATAAATACCAAATCTTAGTTTGTGACAGTGTCCCAGTCCTGCACATTGAATAACAAACCTTGTCTCAGTCATTTCAGTTAGTTTCTAGCTAAGTCTTCTTTTCCATCTATTATTATTATTTTTAGAAAGGTCAAAATTGCAATCTAGTTTAAAAAAATTAGTATCTTAATTATTCCATATTTATTTACATATTTTACTACTTAGACCCTTTAACTAAATTAGGAATAATACACCAATATTCTAAAAATTGTTAAATCATTTGGTGAACTCAACTTACTTTGTTTACTCTAAAAACCCTAGGGAAAATTTCCTACTAATTTGTTATATTATAATTTTTTACTTGTATATTATAATTATAAATTAACATTTAATTTTAAATTTTTTTATTAATTTTAAAATAATTTTCTTTCAAACCCTAGTTGTCCATACTAGGTCCTAGTAATTTTCCAATCATTTTCTAAATTTTTACTAGCATATTTAAATCAAAAAATCCATTCAAATTTCAAATTCAATAGTAATTATATAAAATACTTATTTTGTCAAACCCTAGTTTCATACACTACGTCTCATTAAATCACTAATTTTCCAATAAATTTTTGGTTTTTTACTTGCATATTTCCCTAAAAAATTAACTTTAAATTTCAAATTTTCATAATAATTGTTCAAATAATTATTTTCAAAACCCTAGTTAAATATACTAGGTCCCATTGCTTCTTGAGGTATCACCTTACATCTAAACTCAGATTGTATATCAAAACAAAAATGGATCTCACTTATTTCTAAATATTTCTTACATTTCTTGAAAATAATAAGGAGACCATACTTGGTCCTATCATGTACATGAATGATGAAGTTTACCATAGGTTAATGTAAAGTTTTATTCTTTCCCTTTCATGTTTAATTTTCATAATAAGGGATGATATTACAAAATTTATTTCTAAGAATGCACAAGATTTCAATATTTCTTTTGCATACTTTCTCTCTCTCATGCAGAATAATTTCCAACTCTATTTTGCTAAACATGTTAAAAATAGTATGTTACAAGTTAAATTTATTTATGCATTAATTCACAATTCTATGTTCTCTACCCTTTGCTTTCTATCTCTCATATGTAAAAAAATTCAAGTTTATCTTACCACACATATTAGACATATCATAGCACATGTAAAATTTCTTTATGCATTAGTGCACAATTTCATGTTCTCTATCCCTTGTTTGCTCTCTCTCATGTGGAATATTCTTAATAATCATATTGTTATATAAATGATAACTCCACTTACATGCCTTTCATCCCATACACATGGTTTCTACCTAGATGTATCTAACTCTTTAGCTACATGGTTTTTACATAAGCTAATAACCACCTGTCAAGTTTCAATGTCATATCTTATGAACAGGAAACAATCTCCTCCTCTCCCTCAAGAGGGTGATAGCTACTTTCCCTCTAACCAGGTCCATGATATCACCCTTCTAAAAGGTGAGGAAGCCTATACTATTGTTCCTAATGCATACATATAACCTATAGATTCTTCAAATCCTCTTCAACATATGTGCTTACATGTTCAATTGAAAGCAACTAGGGTTTTCACTTGTAAGAGTCTAAGGGATCAAATCACTAGTATCAAAAAGTTAATTTTATATTTAAAAATGTATAATAAACTATTACATGAAAATATCATAACATTGGAAAATCATATTATAATAAAAAATCCTCAAAGACACCCTAATGTCAATCATGTATATGTACCTTCACCTAGTCAATTGGTTGAAATTAATGTTACATATCAAAACAATAAATCACAAAAAATTAACTTTACAACTAGTGATTCAAAAAGTAGTCAAATATCAAATAAGAGTTTAAGTGAGTTACTAAGGGAAATGATTAAATCTACGTTGATCAAACTACCTCCTCTACATCTAGTGAGAAGATTCAGATATTATTATGCATATCATAGAATGCATGGGAATGACATAGATTCATGTTTGGCATTAAATAAACATATAAAATATATAATTGCTAATGATGATCCTATACAAGGTAAATCAGTCAAGCAATCCACAATGACACAAGAACACATTCAGAAAGGGTCAAATTTAGAAATAGTACCAAAGTGGTTACCAAATCATAACTTAGAATAACAAAAGGATCACAAAGCAAAATCAGAGCAATAAATAATACCACAAGCATAGGTAAAGCATGAAAAAGATGCAAATCTACCTCTCCAAAATGAGGCTCAACATTGAAAGTAATATGGATTTGGTCAAAAATATCTACAACTATTGGATTATCAAGGTCAAAGGTCGGGCAAGCAGGCTCAAGGCATCACTACTCCTTTTCTAGCAGTCGATAATGTTTGTCACCAAGGTTTGGGATTTATTGAACATCCTAAGGAAAATCATTCACAAACATAGTTCATTAAAGGAAAATATATAGATACAATAAAATTTAACACTAGCATTCCATTGGTTCAAAATCAAGATGATAATCATGAGTGGAACAATACAGGTTATTATGATTTCAAAGATACCAACAATGAATCTAAATATTTAGATTCATATTCACATCCATTACCTCATGCTTCAATATCACACATAATTCTTTTGTTTGATATAAGACACCATGATAGGGAGTCTCCCATGAGACTCATCAATTAGTATCACCTCCTCTCAGCCTTGCTTATAATAATTTTTCATAATTATTTATATATAGTTTCTTTTTATTTTCTTGTACATAGTCTTCTTTTGATTGATCGTACAATTCTACTATCATGCTAGACTTATATTTACTATTCTATGCTATTATTTTTTGTTTTATCTACATTTCAACACTTCACTTGATCTCTTTTGAGTGTGTTATAGTGACATCTAACTCTTTGATTTCTTTACTCTACCCATTGAGGGGGAATCTTACTTATACATCGAGACATACAATGATATAGATACCCACTGGGGGCATATTCTACATGACTACATCATCCAAGTTATGCCATGCCTACACCACACACTATAGTTATCATGTTTATGTACATTACTTATTATCTTACATAGATTACTCTATTGACACTCACTAGTATATAACACTTACATATTTCTTAGCATATACCTAGTCTTGTACTAATATGTCTTGCACACTTTCACTTCTTGCTTTGATTAGTTAGGTGTGATTATATTTATAGTCTTTACATGCTTTCCTTTCGTACTTTGCATAGCTAGATATGATTGCATTTATCAATTCCTATTTATCTCCTGTATGTTCCTTAAGACATTTTCTAATGTCCTTTGTTTCTATTCATGTGTGTGCCTTAGGATATTTGACAATGTCCTTTGTCTATACTATTCTATGTGATTATGGCTTTCATGCCAGCTTTGTTTGTTTCAATTATATGTGTATGTGGCATTTAAACATGATTTTTATGTTTGCCTTATAGTATGAGTGACACGTGCCCATGTCCCTTATTTGTGTGGCCCCTTGGACACCCTTATATGTTTCTTTCTTCTTTCCTTATGTGATTGTTTCTTATTTGCTTTTCATTGTTTACAATGCCATGATCCACATCATGCATTATCTTGCTTTCTTGGATGCCAAGATGGACACCATGATCCATCCCTCCAACTAACAACTAAAAACCTACTAGACCTTTATTTTTAGTTTAGTATATTACACATGTTATTACACCTTTATATCCATCTAGGCATACCCTTGTTGATCTAACAATCTCTCAATACAAATCATATTATATCTTAAGATATCTTATTGATTATCATTGCTATATCATGTATCTTTACAACATAACACACTTGTAGGTCTCTTTCTTCTAAGGGCAATAATTTTAGGGTCTTCATTTCTAACCTCAAAATATGGGGTAATAAATAGGGGGTTCATCATAGAGATAAGATCTCCTAACGGTTAAAAAATTTGCATTCAGCACACCCAAAATATCAACTAGACATCAAAATAGTTAGAAAAAACTAGGTAGATAGTGAGAATATTAAAATAGTTACTAGATTTGTCCTAGGACAATAGTACCCAACTTGGACTATATTGATGATACTATTAGTGCCCACTTTTAGTGCTCCTATCCAAATGAAAACAAACATTCCAGAAGCAGGCATAAAATTAGGTTCAACTATAGTTTTGCATAACTAAACTAGTTCAAAATCAATAATTTTTAGTACACTTTTCCTTAGAGAATCTAGATATAAGGGGAAACATGCATGGTATGATGGCTCTCACTTCCAATTTTAGACATGGTAGTTGATATAATTTCTAGATCAAAATCCATGTTCTAAACACCAATGATTTGGGGCAATGTACGCAACATATTTATTTTATTTTCTGTCTAATTTTACCATTACCTAGGCATTCTCAGTAGTTTCATGCCTTATTCCATCTATAGGTGGTTAGTATAATTTTAGAATGGCTTTCATACAAGCCTAACTTCCACATTCCTGAGTTCCCAAGTGGCTTTCATATAAGCCTATTGCACCAATTTTATAGTGGCCATAAGTGGCCTAGTTTCCAACATACATTTATCTATCCACACCAACATTGATAGATCATAATGCATTCATGGGCTTCAAGATCCATCTCATATGATACACATTTCATACTGGTGTCAGTTCATAGCTTCACTTCACAAGGCAATGATGGATCCAAAGGACTAGTTATCCTTTGTATTATTGAGCCACCTATTCAAAGGGATTGGACACATAGTCCAAACACCAATAAACACATGTATGATCACCTAGATTCACTTAGTGGTCAATGATGGAGTCAAATGTCTAGCCTTTTCCATTCTTGAGCCACTCTTGTGGAATTGAGCACTCAGCTTTGTTCATGATATTACTCTTGGTACATCATCATCCAACATTACTCAGCATCACTCAGCATCACAATTTTTTTTTATTGGTCTACATAACTGGTGAGGTGTATTCATTTCATTATCTTCCTCTCTCTCTCTTACCCAACCTTGTACATTTTTATTTTAAATATAGTGTATCTAATAAGAACTGATCTACTCTTTTTTTTCATATAGATTTTCACTTTACAATATGCTCTCTCTATGCACACCTAGCATCACACAACTTCATGAGCTTCACCATTATAGGTAAGTTTAGGTAATCTTTCTATTTTTCCTTTGTCCTAGTACTTCACTTTTCTACATCACTAGAATAAAGGGGGAAAATGTAGTCATATAAAAATATGAAAATTTGTAACTTGAGTGTGGATAATGACACCCAAACCTTAGGTCCTTTTTGTTTATTCTCAAAATCTTCATAGGCATCTTTTCATTGATTCCCAATCATCTGTAGCCTTCTAGACTTGATCCTAGCTAAGCTAGACTCCTCTTTCCATGATAGATCCATCTCCCCAGGTCTCATCTACTTAGGACAATAGTGCCACACTATGACTATAGCACTAGTGCCACACTATGACTATAGCACTAGTGCCACTCCTATCCACTTTTAACACTCTTTTCCAAGTCTATTTATGTCCCTAATGGTCAATTTATTTTAGTTCCCCATCTTTCTCCTTATTGGCCTACCATGATTGCATTCAACCCTTGACTAATAGATCCCTATAAAATCCCATTCAAAGATCATTTGGAAAGGGTTATAAATTATCACTAAGAAATCAAGAATATAAGAAAGACTACTCAAGTAATATTCCCTATTCTCTGCATACAGCTAGCCAACACACATTTAAACTTATTCAAATCCTTACACTAGTCCCTAGCCACTTCAAGCACATCCAATTTAACATTATGCATCTTAATACACATAATTACACAAAGCACATCAAGTGAGAGAACTACACAAGGATTGATCCCTCTTCAGAGTATTGGTATGTATATAGTGTATCCACACAAGGGGTGTAGATCCACATTTAGTGAACCTTACACAAACTAACCCCCCTCTTTCTTGAAATTGATCAAAGCATAATGGAGTATAGGGTTTGAATAGAAAATATTCTCTATGGAGATTTATATAGAATTATAGATACCAAAACTTCATAGATGGGGTCACATAGACATAGCGAACAAAACCCAAAAAGCTTAAATCCTCAAGTTAATAGTAGAAATTGTGTATTATAGCATTGGTGCCACTCTTTTTTAGTTCTTGTGCTCTTGTCCAATTACAAAATAAAGGTCGGATCTTAGTTTGTGATAGTGTCTCAGTCCTGCATAGTGAATATCAGACCTTGTCTCAACTATATGAGTCAATTTATATCTAATTATTCTTTTCCATCTCTTATTAATATTTTTAGAAAGTTCAAAATTGTAATATAGTTTACACAAATTAGTAGCTTAATTATTGCATATTACTTTACTAATTTTACTACTCAAACCCTTTAACTAAATTATGAATAATACACCAATATTCCCAAAAAATTTAAATCACCAATGTAGAATAAAAGAGTTAGATCGATAAAGAAGAGGTTAAGTGAAAGGCTAATATTGAAGAAACTCAAAATAATGTAGAAAATTCACAACAAAGGATAATGGCGTAATATGCATAGGTGATGACAATATAGGTGGTTGTGGATCAAGAGATGGTAGATCAAGTGATGGTGTGTGCCTAAAAAGTTGAATCAAATATGAGTAGCACACCCCAATTTTAGGTTCCTTCTTTTATAACATTTTGATTGAGTCTCTGGATGTTATATGTTTTGGCCTCTTCATCCTAGTGCACCACCTTCTCTTTACCCATCACTCCATTACAACAAGATTCAACCACCATGTTTGTGTCTACTTTGGCATTTGCACCACCTAATACATAGGTTTATATAAATTTATCATAGTTAATAATGATAAATTAATGTTTGAGAGTTATTAGTGATGTCATGGATGTGTCCAGGTGAGTGGATGAAGTGTCTTAATAGTCTAAGTATCAATGACAAAGTGTGTAGTGTACTTTTCCTAATATGCTTGAATTAAACTTGGTGGATATTTATTTTTGGCATGATTAGGGATGGGTATGAAGTATTGAGCATGTGTGATGGATATTATCAGAGGTAAAATACCATTGGAGAACTTATGTAAGTGCATGGTATTCATTCAGTTCTTCAATATGTTCATCTTGGTATTATTGGTTCAATTGAAAAAAAAATCAAGTAGGAAATTTGTTGACATCATCATTATCAAGTATGGATGAGTTATGGGGAGTTGGTAATATGGGTGTGATCAAATTAGTCCCATGTTTATATGGTTAAAATTTTAAGTCATGCAATTGAGTGTAGGAAAAATTACTAAGGTTTAAATTTGGCTTTCTAGGCAGATTGCAGAGGTTTCCATACTTAGCTAGATCATCATTGCATGTCATACAGATATGTATGAACCAGTAAGTTTGTGAATTTTTTTATGTATTCATAAATTCATTTTTGATCAAATATTTACATGGAGATGTTTTCTATAGTTCCAAGAAGCTACCAAAAAAATTTAGAGTCTTAAAGTATTGTCTATCTCAAGTTATAAAGCTTTGAAGTTGCTCTAGTAGACTGTGATGGGTCGAAAACCATTAGGATAAACCTCATTAAAATATGAATTCATCTAGTCAGTAGATCTAATGATGCAAGTTAATTCATTATCTTGATCCAATAGTGCATATAATATTTAATATGTCAAAGGTTGTACATGTAGGTGACAAGTGTCACAAGCTCACTAGTCTGGTAGAAGACCAATGGTGAGCAGTATTTCATACTGATAAAGATAAATAGTGTGGGACAAGTCAAAGAGTCAACAATGCATGTAGGTATACAAAGTGACACAAGTACATGAACTACCAATAAAATTATTAGAAGTCATGTGAGGGTGCTAAGTGTCATAATCTGAGTTTCGAGCAAGATCTAATGGTGAACACCACAAGATAAAGACCTGATTAATCTACATAGATCAATGGTGTGCATTCAGTAAAAAATTATAGAAATCATGAGATGAGGTCAACTTATTTTAGGTTTAAAATTTGGAAAGACCATGGCTTGGTTGTTGATCCATAACTTTCAATCTATGCAAAATTTAATGTTGTAGTAAAAAGAAAAGTTGTAGAAGACTTTAAGGTGCATCTAGAAATATTCATTTAAAGGTATAAATGTTTGTATAGTTAAATATATTGAGCTCCAAATTTTATTATGTGTTTTTTCATGCTTTTCAAGTAACCCAAGAAGGTTAATTGAGTTGTTATTAACGGTATTTCAATGTTTAAAGATGTGCTAGCTATTGGAGAGTGTTGTAAACTACATGAGGATCATTTGTATGAATTTTGGAGGTTTGACCATTCCATATTTAGTATGAATAAAGGATTACAAGGTTATTATGTATTAATTCATGGGGAATATGTGCATATAATGTTGTTTGAGTGAATTGAGCTTTAGAAAAATGGTGTTGTGATGGTTGTTATCACTTAAAGAGGATATAGATTGTGTGGTATGGACCTATGCATTTGGAAGTGGTCCTATGTTTATAATTTAACTTAGAGAAGTGTAAAAGAGATGAATGGGTATTTATAGGGCCTAAAAGGCTACTTAGGCCTATTTTGAAAAAGGGTTATGCTTAAATGAGACCCATGCAGATGCCTTTAGAGTAGAAGGCATGCTTTGTGGTTGACAAGGAAGGTTGTGAACATGATAATAATCATGAAGGATATATAAAATGTAAAATAAAATGTGGTTTTTTCTAAACATGTGATATTAGATAGAAGAGGTGTGTATGATTTTTGAATAAAGGAAAGGGTGTGTTCTTAGTGGATGGGTTGAAGAGCAGAGTAGGTTGATGACTGTATGTATGACCTATACATTATATTTTTGATGTCAAAGATAGCACTCTTGTAGGTTTGAATATTTGAGTTGTTAAAAAGGACTTAATCATATTAGGGGTAGGTTTTCCTTGTGAAATAGGTGTTTTACTAAAGTTGGTAAGAAAGAATTGACCAGCAAGTGGTCAGAAGGACTTGATCATCCTAAGGGCAGGTGCTCCTTATGAAACATGTATTTCACTAAATTTTGGTTAGAAGGACTTCACCAATCTCATTTTTATAATAATTTTATTTAATAATTAGTCTATGTGTTTATAGGATTGAGAGTGTGATTTATTCCCCAAGAGGGTTTCCCATATAGATCTTGTGTTGTGTTTGTGAACTTGCATTATCTTCATTGTTTATTGATATAAACATCTTGTATGATTCATAAATGGTTGTATTGAATGCTTAAGTGTTTGAAGGGTTTGGAAATTGAATTATATTATTAATCACCACTAATTCACCCCATCTAAATGATTTTAACTCTAATAATTTGTATTATATTAGGTCCTTTGGTAAAGGTTTGACAACTTAACGGAGATCTAAGGTACAATATGGGTAGCTATCAAATGCAAGGAGTTTTTTCCACTAATCAAGCACTAATGTTCAATAGATCTAATTATGATTTTTGGATTGTGAGTATGAGGACCTATATCATGTACCTAGGCTTTGAAACTTGACAGTCTATTATGGATGGTTATTCTACACCTACTAGTCCTACATCCAGTGTTGTAGATAAGGAGTTATTTGAGAGCAATTCTAAGTCAATGAATGCTATAACTTATGGTCATTTATAGAATGAATGCACAAAGGTAATCCATCGCATATCTACCAAATAAATGTGGGATAAATTTAAGACTACTTATGAAGGAGATTCAAAGGTTAAGTTGTCAAAGTTGGAAACTCATCTAAGACAAATTGAGAGACTTGAGATGAAGGAAGAAGATTCTGTGGCATCCATTATATAGAGAGTTGATGGGATCATGAACATCATCAAAGGTCTTAGAGAGAATCTTGAAGAAGATACTATAGTTTAAAAGGTATTAAGATCTCTCTCTATCTCTCTCAAGTTTGGTTTTAAAGTATCTAATGTATAAGCAAGTCATGATCTTACTAAGTTGAAGATGGATGAATTGCATTGCATCTTTACTGCCTATGAGATGAGAGTAAATTATTATATACCACTAAAGAAGGAAGAAGCTTTTGAGACAAAAATGAAGCCAAAGAATAAGTTCTAAGGTAAAAAACTCAAGGAGGATGAAACATCTAATATTGATGAAGATGACCTAAAGAAATTGAAAATAGGGTTAGTCAAGTATAAGGGTAAACTTCCCTTCACATGCTTCAATTATGGAAGAGTAGGATATTTTTCTAATAAGTGTTGTATGCATGAGAAGAATGATGATGAAGTGCATGGTGATGTCCAAGATGAATAAAAGAAGACATACAATTATGATAAGAGGAAGAAGGGATTTAGAAGATTTGAAAACAAGAAGTACTTCAAGGATAAGATGAGTCTTTACACTAAAGAATATTATAGCTCATCTAATGATAGTGAAGATAGTGACTCATAGTATGATAATAAAGATGATGGTCCTGATAAAGATGAGTATATCTTCATGGCTAAGGAAGGAAGTTGATCATATCAAAAGGAGTCTACTTGGAGTGATTTAGATGATGATAAAGATGACATGGACTATGACATTGAATTAATGCATGATCTTGAATAACTGAAGACTGAGAAGAAAATAAATAAGAAGATGAAGTCTCAAATAAAGGACTATGAGGATAAATTTAGTGTGTATGAAGCAATAATGAATGAAGACACCAAGGATCATGAAGATATAGTCAAGCATCTCAGTTGTCAATTAAAAATATTGTCTCCAAGGTTGAAAGATAAAGAAGATGAATGTTCAAGGTATGTAATTTAAAATGAGTCATTAAATGTTGAGTTAGAGAAGACATCTAGTAAGATATAGTTATTTATGATATTTGAAAAGAGGTCAAGTGATCTAGACAATATTGTGAGTGCTCAAAAGCATGCAATTGATAGAACTAGTCTTGGATACAAAGAATAAAAAAAAAATGCAACTCAAGACAAGATAAAGACTAATTTAAATCAAATATTGAAGTTAAACAATCTGTAAAGGAATGAAGATGTTGGAAAAGTGAAGATAAATCAGATTAGAAAACTACATTCCATAAGGTATGCAAATTTCAATGGTTATTGGTACACATGAAATTAGTTTGGGCATAGAGCTAGAGAATTCAAGATCCCTATTATAAATGAGTTTGCATGGAAATATGATGGGGTTCATCACTCAAAATGTGTGTGAAAATTTAAGTGATTCAACAATCTTCATGAGAGAAATTTTTCTAAGCATTGTCCAAATAAGGTAAGGCAAGATGAGTCTTTTTCAAAAGAAGTAGTTTGTTTCAATTGTCAAAAGAATGGACATATTGCAAGATTTTGTTCTAATCAAGAAAGGAAGGATAATATTCTTGAAAAAGGTATAGTGTGCTTTAATTATCAACAGAGAGATCATATTGCTAGATTTTTCAAGTAAAGGCCTATAAGATAGAATAGGTTTAATTAGACTCCTAGATTACAAGAAAGAAGGATAGTTAACTAATAGAAACCAAAGGTGGTAAGTGTGAGTCATGATGAGTCTTAAAGTCTAAGTAATATATTTGATATGGTGGAGAATGCTATAGAATTTGGAGAGTGCCAAGAGCTCTCATTATCTGATCATGTTGTGAATGAAGAGAACAAACTCAAGGAGAATACCAAGGTTCTAGTTGAGGCTAGTTTTGAGGATTGTTTAGATGCTAATGAGCAACTGAATGTGTGTGAAAAAGTTTCAAGTTTGGATCCTATGTTATCAAGGTTTGAAGGTGATGTTTTGTAATAAAAATAAGATACTTTAGTGATCAAGGTATGTCAAGATTCCATAGTGACTCCAAATATTGTATATCCTAACATAAAAGAGAAAGTGAAGTGAGTGATGTAGAAAAGGAACAAGTTTTCAAAGTTAAAACTAAGGATAACAAGAGAAATAATTATTATAGTTATAAAAGGATTCTAGTGGTCATTGAGGAGATGTGGGCCACTCCTAGATTCACTTTGTTTTAAGAGCATTGTGGTATAGAGAAGGTCTCTGTCTATGCTTCTTAAGAGACTTATTTCAAGTGGAGAAGTAAGTTTTGTTGTGGTTTTCTTCATAAGGTCCCATAAGCAAAGATATGAGTATTTCCAATTGGAGTTGGTGTGTCAAGATGGGAGAAGTGATTTGATGAGGTCAAAGTGATGTCATAAGGTATTTTTATTGTGTATACAGTGTCTACAAGATCAAAATGGGTGTTTTTAGGTGGCATAATGAGATTAATGGAATGTTAAGAAGATTTTTGTGCTTTAAAATGTCTATTTACTTCTTTGTGATGTGATCCAAGTGGTTTTATGTCTTGATGTTCATGTTTTTACCTTTTGGAGGTTTTTATTTACTCTTGTGTTTATCTTTATTATTGCATATCAAAGCCATGGTATAGGAATTTAAGGTTCCCAAAGGTTTGAAAGTAAAAATATTGGTTTATAATTTTGTGATGGTTGTCTCCAGGTGTATAAGAAGATTAAGAGGTGGGTGTTGACCAGAAGGAGGTTTGTTGACCATGTTTGTTCTGAGATTCTAGAGTTTTAGGCTATGCTATAAAAGTGGTTTGCCTTATGATTTGAGGTCTAACGCTTCTTAGTAGGTTGAATGGGCCAAATGGGTTGTCAAATCAATATTCAAAAAGATTTTAAGGTTTGTGTTTTTCAAATTATTCATTCTTTTATCAAGATGGAGGCCTATTTAGCTAGTAGGTTTTTGAAGGAAGTATGTTGTAGAGGAAGATCTAGGTGATAAAAATTGGTGTGCTTAAGGGGGAATATGATATTGATCTAGATATGAATTTTTAGGTCTTGAAAGTATGTATACTAAAAGTTGTGGGCTCTACAAGTTATAGAAAGGGCTACAAGGTGTCTATACAGGCCTAGTGTGAAGATTTGATGTTTTTGCTCAGTTTATCAAAAAGAGAAAGTCATGAGTGTTTTAAGGTGAGTTATCAGGTTGGTTTAGATCATGTTTACTATTTGGTGAGTGGCATGGAGTTTTGTCAGTGATCCTTGAGGTGGCTTGAGAGAGAAGGCTAGTAAGTTGTGTTGTGGTTCTTCATGGTGTGTGAAGATATGAATATGCTCAAGAGGTGAAATGGATTAAATATATTAGGGTAAATCCCTCTCAATTGTTTTTTTGTGATCTCCATTATATTTTAGTGCTTTTATGTATTCTTTATTCATTGGTTGTAGTGCTTAGTTGAAGAGAATGTTGTCATGTAGTAAGAGGAAGTTGTCAAGGCAAAGATGAGGTAGGCTCAAGGTAAGGGGGAATTTGCATCATATTTAAAATATTTTAATCTATATTTTATGATATTTTTAGGTCCTTAGGATTAGTTTATGCCCACTTTTTCATTGTGTCAAAGGGGGAGAAGGTTCCTATTATGAGAGTGTTTGAAGAGAGAAAAGGAAGGTGAGATGTATGATGGGTGTTGACATCAATGATAAAGGGGGATATTATTGAAGAGTTTTCAATGATGTCATGGAGATGTCTAGGTAAGTGTATGAAGTATCTTGATATTCTAAGTATCAATGACAAAGTGTGCAGTGTGCTTGTCTTAGTATGCTTGAATTAGGCTTGGTGGATCTTTAGTTTTGGCATGATTAGGGATGGGTCTAAAGTATTGAGCATATATGAGGGGTCCTATAAAAGGTCAAGGATGATTAGAGAGCTTATCTAAGTGAATTTTATTTATTTGGTTATTCATTATGTTCATCTTGACATTATTGGTTCAAAGGTAGAAAAATATGAGTAGGTAGTTTGCTGACATCACCATTACCATGT
This sequence comes from Torreya grandis, assembly GCA_037957365.1. Classification (NCBI taxonomy): domain Eukaryota; kingdom Viridiplantae; phylum Streptophyta; class Pinopsida; order Cupressales; family Taxaceae; genus Torreya; species Torreya grandis. The sequence continues at coordinate 582,228 of JARHVA010001430.1, read as the reverse complement.
ATTGATAAGTCAGGGGGAGTTGGTTATATGGGTGTGATCACATTAGTCTCAAGTTAATATGGTTAAAATTTTAGGTCATGTGATTGAGTTAAGTAAAATTTATTAAGGTTCAAATTTGGCTTTCCAAGTAGATTACAAAGGTTCCCATACTTAACCAAACCATCACTACACATCATGCATATATGTATGAGCTAGTCAATTTGTGAATTTTTATAGGTATTCAAAAATTCATTTTTGATAAAATGTTTACATGGATATTTTTTATGTAGTACGAAGAAGATACCCTAAAATTTTTGAGTCTTGAAGTGTTGTCTAACTCAAGTTATAAAGCTTTAAAGTTGCTCGAGTAGACTGTGATGGGTCAAAGACCATCAAGCTAAACCTCATTAAATTCTAAAGTCATTTAGTCATTAGATCTATCAATGTACATTAATTCATTATCTTGATCCAATGATGCACATAAGATTCAATATGTCAAAGGTTTGACATGTAGGTGACAAGTGTCACAAGCTCATTAGTCTAGCAGAAGATCAATGATGAGCGGTGGTTCATACTGACAAAGATCAATGGTGCAGGACAAGTCAAAGAGTCAACAATGCATGTGGAGATACTAAGTGAAAAAAGAACATAATTTTTTAGTAAAGTGATCAAAAAGTATGTAAAGATTCCAAGTGTCAAAATATTATGAGTTTTGAGCAAGATCTAATAATGAGCATTACAAGATAAAGACCTGACTAATCCATAAAGATCGATGGTATGATTTTGTCAAAATTAATAGAAAGCACAAGATGAGGTTAACATGTTTTAGGTTTAATGTTTGGATAGTGGAGAACTGGGAGTTAAAGTTCAAGATACCCTAAAATAGATTAAGGGAGAAAGTTTTTTCTAAAATTTTAGGAAGTAATGATATGATGACAAAAGCTTGATGTTTAACTGTGACTGTTTGGATTTAAACATTTGAATTTAACAAAGGAAAAACCAATTCTTGGTTATCGAGACATAACATTTGATCTATGGATAATTTGATGTTTCATTAAAAATAAAAGTTGTACAAGACTTCAATGGCATTTGTAAATATTCATTTGAAGGTCTAAATTTTTGTACAATCAAAGATATTAAACTCCAAAGTTTAATGTGTGTTTTTTCATGCTTTGCAAGTAACCCAAAAAGGGTAACTAAATTTTTATTAATGGTTTTTTGATGTTTCAAGATGAGATAGCTATTGGAGAGTGTTGTCAACTCCATGAGGATCATCTATATGGATTTTTTATGTTTGAGCAATCCATCTTGAATATGACAAAGGCTTAGAAGGTGACTATGTGTTCGTTCATGGTGACTATTTACATAGAATGTTGTTTGAAGGAATTGAGTTTTAGTAGAAGGATGTTTTAATGGTTTTTATCACTTAAGAAGGACATATAAATTGTGTGTCATGAACCTATGCATTTGAAATTGGTCTTATGTTTCTTAGTTTTCTTGGATAAGTGTTAAAGAGATGAATGGATCTCCATAGGACCTAAAAGGTGACTTAGGCCTATTTTGAAAGAGGGTTATGCTTAAATTGATCCATGTAGATGATTTAAGAGGAAGGGCATGTGGTATGGCTAACAAGGAAGCTTGTGAACATGAAAATAATCATGAAGGATCTATAAAAGGTGAAATCAAATGTGGTGATTTATATACTTGTGAGATTGGATATAAGAGGTGTGTGTGAGTTGTGAACAAAGGAAAGAGTGTGTTCAGAATGGATGGGTTGAAGAGTAGAGAATGTTCATGACTATGTGTATGACCTGTAGGTTATATTTTTGATGTCAAAGATAGTGCTCTTGTCGGTTTTAATATTGAAGGTGGTTAGAAGGACTTGATCATCTTAAGGGTAGGTGATCCTTGTGAAACATGTGTTTCACTAAAGCTGGTCAGAAGGACTTAACCAATAGGTGGTGAAAAGGACTTGATCATCCTAGGGGTAATTACTCCTTTTAAAATAGGTGTTTCACTAAATCCTGGTCAAAAGGACTTGGCAAGTCTCATGTTTGTGATAATCTTATAGGACAAGTAATCCATGTGTTCATAGGCTTGAAAGTGGGTTTTTATTCCCCAAGAGGGTTTCCCACATAGATATTGTGTTATGTGTTTGAACTTGTATAATATTCATTTTTCATTTCTATAAATATCTTGTATGCTTTATGAATGGTTGTATTAAATGCTTAATTATTTAAAGGGTTTGGAAATTAAATTGGATTGTTTGTCACCACTAATTTATCCCTCACTCTCAGTGATTGTACCTATAACAAAGAAATGGAAGGGGCAATGGCATTTCAAGAGTCCATTTCCCAACAAACTATGGCCTTGGAATAATAAGTGAAAAGCCTCAATCTAGAAAATACCAGGTTATGCCAACAACTACAAAAGTCTAATGAAATAATTGAAGATGCCTTCCCTAGATTGGTCAAAAAAGCCATTGGTGATTAGTATATATCTACTCTTGAATGGTTATCACTTTTGATCATGGACTTATTTGTTGATTGGCTATCTATTGAGAAGGTTGACCAACTTTGAGCACATGACCAATATACTAAGGTTGAGATTGAGAGTTGAATTAACATCTTACAATTTATCAACAAGATATCTTTCAGGCTATCACTCAAGCATGACAAGTTGTATGTCACCTCTTAGATTGTAATAAAAAATTAGATGACATATGGGGTAGCATAAACCTAGAGTTCATGCATGCAACTAAATCCCAAAATATTATGCATGATAGTGTGGCTACTTCTGACTAGATGGATTTTGATTTACATGATTTTAGCAATACCAATGATACTATTATGCATGTCTTCAAACTTGGCAAAACAAAATGTTTCACAACAGCTTTGCTAGAGTATAAGTGTAGTGAAAAGATAAAAAATTCAATGATATGTTATAATTATTGATGTGAATGTATCCACTTATAAGTCCATGTTTTTTAACACTAATGATTTTAACCTATTCTAGATCATTTATGCTCAATATCGCTCATGTGTTCTTCTACATGTCATTCAATATTTTTTATTAAACTGGTAGGCACTAAAGATTAATCTTGATACATCTAATTCTTTTATGATGCCCTTGATTAATAGGACCTTATTCATTCTACCCAATCAAATTTTGGTTATTATTTAACAATAAAAGAGTGTGGTTTCTTCCTCTACTCCACCTTCTCCTTCAGGTGCTCCTCAGTCCTCACTATCATCATCTAGTTAGGTAATGTTGAATGTCAATTTATAAAAATTGGATTCAAATTTGTACTTCTATTAAGGGATGCCTTTGCAAGTTTCATAGGATCAAGATGGTTGAAAACCCATAAAGGGAAGCCTCTTGGCACACCATTAGCTAAAAACTTGCAAGGGTAGTTAATTAGTGTGTATGGAGTGAAAACTACTAAATAGTGCTTCATAGGATTCCTATGAATCTTTATTACCTATATCTATTTTTGGCTCATTATCTCTATGTACCAGATTTTTCACATTGGTGATGATGTCTCAGGGTGAGCCAACATTTTAAGTCTGAGAGAGTGTTAGCAGGAGATTATGTGAGCATTATATCATGTGGAGTATATGTGACATGAAAGAGGGGTTATATTTGGTTTTATTTCATTTTCTTGTAGGCTATTCCTAGGTTTACACTAGATACATGTTGTTGCAATAAATTGGATGATGCACTGACAATGGGTTATGAGAGGAATCGCTTAAAGGTTACAAACAACTATGAAAATACTACAAGTTAACATCTATTGGATGAAAAGAGGTTGTTTTAACTATTTTAATTATTATCAAGCATGTTGTGAATCATAATATTTCCTATTGATATACTTGTAGATAGATAATTGCACTTTTCATGTAATACTTGTTCCATAATATGTTTGTAATCATAGTTTTGTTAATACTTATAAGTGCATCATAGTATTCTCATAGTGTTGAAAATAGTTCTCATTTCAAGATTCAAAGAATATTTTTCATGAGTTGTTGGTTATGATCTTCTTAAGATCTATGGTGGAGTAGTAGCTGAGCTATTTGACTATTTCACAAAATGATTATACAAGTGGTTATTGGGATAAACTATGGTCCTAAAGTCTTTTGAAAGATGAACATTATTTAATTGAATCTAATGAATAATGATCAATATCTAAAACCTAAAAATCTAATCTAGTATGAATATTAAGAATGAGAAAGTAAACTACATTGATTTGATCAAAACAATAAGAAAATAAGTAGGGTAAGGAAGAAAGAGAGATGTTTTAGTCCTTTAGTCCAAACATCTTGACAAAGCTTTCATTTCATCAAAGACATGAATTTTAAAACTAGCATATGACATGAAATTACCAAATAGTACATATCCTCTAAGGATATTTGAAACATGCAAATTAGAAATCAAATTCACTTTAAAGATTAACATAAACAAGAAAATTACATTTGGACTTCTTCAAAAAAAGTAATGATATTGAAATGAATCTAACAACCTTCAATCAACCTAGCACAAACCTAAAATTAATAACTTTGCAATAATATATGCACATCTAGAATTCATAAAAGCAGTTCAAATCTAAAAAATAGAACAAAGATTTGAAGAAGCAACCATGATAACAAATAAATTTAAAAAAATGACATAATCTCTCCAAAATTCTCTTACTTGTATTACTTACTCCAAAATTTACACAAAAGTTTTTCTCTCAAAACTTCCTCCCTTTTTACAATGATAATACCCCCTTTTATAGGTTGAAAAAGAAACCTGTGGGGCATGTTGGTTATTCATTATCAAATGAGAATCAGACAAGTGTCAAGGATATGTGTCCTTTTATGAATATTATAGAACTAATGACACTTTTCAAATATGGCTAACCTATAATTCATGTGCATTACACATTGCACATGCTTTTACAAAATAGTATATTGTTTTCAAATATTTACATGGTTTTATACAAAATAATATTCTAAGTCAACTCTATTGACTTTGAGATGCCCTTGTAGATACAATCTTTTGCTTTTATTCTAGGATATTCATGGATTTATCATATTTTTCATCAATCAACTTGAGATTGATGATTGGTTCTGTGAATAGCTCCTCTTCTTGCCCTACTAAATCTTTGAAGACTTCATCAGCTATGTCCATGGCCTCTTTAATGCTCTTAACATTCCTAATCTTTCATTTGCTATTGAAATCAAGTTCAAAATACATTTGTTGTAAGCCCCTATGGTGTCATTAATTTTATTATTGACCTCTTGTATGAACTTAGTAGCTCTATGTTGGAACTCTTCATTAGTTATCAGGATTGATTGACTAGGAATGGTTGGATCCTTAATCAAACCTCCTAGTATCTGTACCATTTTGCCCTTCAGTTGTTTGAAGTCATTTGAGAGACTTTCAATGCATTTTGACCACTTACTGATGTATATGATTTTCACCATCAATATTATCATGGCCATATTTAAATGTGGTAGGATGACTATTTTAATCTTAAGGATCTAATTTTCCATTAAAAATTTGATCAATGCCTTGATTTTCTTATCTAAACCTTGCCATTGATTGGATTGGTTCAGATCCATGACATGTTGTTTATTCAATATGTCCAATTTGGAACTTATTTCCTTCAAATAATTTACTGTGTCAAATATATTTTATTTAAATTTATTAATAATGTCCATTGGTGATGGAAAAATAGATTGTTCCCCTAGATTTTTCTTCTCCTGTTTCATTCCTTTAATGGTAGCGTGTAGAATTTATGCTTGAGATTGGGATAAATCCAGGGCATATTCTTCAAATGTGTGGGCTTCCCCTAGTATTTTTTCCCTCTTCTAAGTTAGGTGAGCCAAAGGCTCAACCTTTTGATGTACAACCTCCTAACCTTATTCCATGACGACTATCTTAGTCACTCCTTGTAGGCTAGTAGTAGTTGGGTCATATCTGACTCCCACTGAAGACTGGGCTATATGTTTTATTAGGGCCTCCATTTTTAATTTTTCTACTGATGGAGTTAGAATAACAATCCTCGTTTCTTCTTCATCTTTCAATGCTAAGATCCAAGGCTTCAACTCTTGTTATAAGGGGATGCCTATAGTCTTTACTAGAAACCATGGTTGATAAGTAGTGGGAAACTTATCCATCCTTGGTTTATATATGAATCATTTAGGTATAAATATCCCATAGATTGGATTCTCCTCACTAAATAGGTTGATATATTTCAAAGGGGGAGTGATGGTGATTTTTATTTCTTTTCCATTGAGATAATTGCAGTCTCAACTTTCCTCTTGGGAAGATCAATGACCATTAAGTCCAATGGCTCCTCTTTTCCCTTTAACTCCTTAGATTCCTCAACCTTTTATTCCTCTGCATTAGTGTCTAATTCATATGTCATGGAGAGCATTATCAATGCATATTCAATAGATTATTGTGAATCCAAAGCTATTATGTGAACCTCCTATTGAGGCAAATCTTGTTCTGCTACTCTAGAGAACTCATGGACTGAGGAGATTGAAGAAAATTCACTGGTATCCTTTTTTAAGGCATATGATCTATTTTTATATCATTTTGGGGAAGCTTAAAAGGAGAAACATATACCAAATGATATTGGCTAGGAACAAGTTACCACATATCCTCCATCTTCTGATCTCTTAACAATCTGGATTCAAGTTTTAGAATAAATTCTTTTAGCCTTTTAGTAACCTCATAATAAGTGGCTACCTTAGTGTACACAAAATTAAATGCACTAGGTTCATGCTTATAAGACACAAATAGAATGCCTTTGTTCTTCAATTATTCCTTTACTCTACCATAGGGATCCCACTGTCTATGGTCATTTATCTACAAATTAAAGGAAAGCTTATGTTTTAAAGCAACTAAAATGTGGTACCATTATCTAAAAATGGTTTTGACAATTGTCCTTGGAAAACCATGGATAATTCCCTTCTTCTTGGTCTTGAAAATCCCATATATTCCATTGAACAATTGATATACAACTTTTTATTCTGCCAACTTGTCAGGCACATGTACTGGTAGTTTAAGGGGGTCACTTTGAGTTCCCTCTATTTTAATAATGGTCAAATCAAGATATATCCAGATATCACCCATTGTCTCAATAGAATTCTTGATTAAATGACTTATCCTCATCATGGGGACACCATTGATTTCTTGGCTCAAATCAGGATACACACAATCATAAATGAATTAGATATGGTCCCTATATTTATAAATATGCAATTTTGAGTAATACTAAGACACAATTTGGGTGCCATTTTGGGACCATTCTCTTTAGTTAAGGATTTTGGTTATGAAACATATGGCATATATAAAATATGACATCATGAATAATTTAGCTCTCTTCCTTATCTTAATACTAATGATATGTCTGCTTAAGGAAATGCTATTGATTTCACCTAAAAAAGACACTACCACTTCCTCAATAATGAAATATACCACAAGCATCCAAATATTATCCATATGTGAAGTATGTGAAAATCCATATAGTTTATTCAACATGGTCATGACCATTCTGACTCTAGGTCTAAATTGGTTCACATGGATTTTCTTTGTAGTATCAATAATGACCTTGTTACCATCTTCTAACCACTTTGTTAAGATATCCATCATGGTATGTTTTTCAACCCAGCATTAATATAAGTGAGGTATATTATGGTCTTAGGTAGATTATAGTCAGATTCAAAGGTAATAGGAGATATAAATTTTATTTTCCTTGAACTAGGTTCATAGATAAGCATACCCCTATCAATTTTAGCATCTTTGAAAATAGTTTTTAGGATATTGATACAGTGTAATACCTTTGGTTTGGTGGTAGCTTAATGGAGTCTTGTCAATTGATTTACCATGATGTCATGATAGATTATCTTAACTAGAAGAAACTTCTCCACTTCCCTGGTCAAAATTTCTTAGTTTTCAATAGTCTAGAACAAACTTGAGCAATTATTATCTCTTGTGTTTAATGAAGTAACCACAAACTCTATATCTTTGCATACTCTTCCTTTTACATCTGATGATAGGTATAATTCAACCATTTACTTTGAAATATGTCCATGGGTTACCATCGTTATGGTTATGATCAAATTATCCACTTGTGACTGACAATTCAACACCTTAGTCTATCTAGTTAGACTCCCTAAATAGTTTTGATTACCAAGCTCTCTTGTTTAGATTAAAATAATGAATACATGAATAATTTAGGAATTTTTCATACATATAAGGGTTTTTTAGAGGTTTAATTGATATTTAATGGTGGAATACGTGTTTGAAGTATTTTATTCACTGACTTATATCATATTTTGATCTCATATTTAAACCTTCGCATGCTTGGGTCCACAGAATATTTTGATCTAACATGTATGCCTGTGTGACATCTCCTATCCTCATAGCTTATTTAATTTTAAAATGTGACCATTTTTACTTAATGCATGTGTTCTCATATTGTTCCACCTTGAAATTTGATTATATTCACTCCATTGATCTCCTTGGGAGTTTCTTAGCCTTGACTTCCATTTTTGGCCATTGATGTTTAATTTGGGCTTCTGAGGTTGTGACACTTAGTATCCCTACATGTCTTCTATGTACCCTACTATCAGTTTCCATCTAATTAACACTCTTACACCATATTATAGCCTTGCATATAATCTATACTTATTGATTCCTTGACTCGATTTGTACTGTCGGTCTCCATTTATAGGATTAACTCATGCCATTGATCCTTGAATTATATGATTAAATGCACACTGTTGATCTACTAAATGCATGATCAAACATTGGATGTTGATTTACTTTTTAATCATTTGATAAATTTAGGCCATTGATTTTCTACCAATTTTACATGATTTTGACACTTATCACTATCATGTTCAATCTCAGGATCCTTTGATAAATTAACTTCATGATCATCATTAGATCTCCATTTGCATGGTTGAACACACACTGTATATCTTTGATATTGACTTATTGAGTTTGGTTTTCATCATAGGTCATCAATCAAAATTTATATGTAGGAAAAAACACTGTAAATCTTTGATTTAGGGAACTTTGACTTATTAAATTTGAGAGATCATCTGTATATCATTGATATTTGATCTGATTGAGTGAGGTTTTGACACTTGGCAGCCCTACATGCCTTTGTACCATATTAATTGACCAACTAAGGGTCAAATTAACACTAAATCATAAATCCATGAACATTTTATTATTATTATGAAGATCCATTAATCATGTAAGATGGAAACACATAGGCCAAATGTTCTCAATATTAGATAAGATCAAATAAAGCTTATATACTATCATGTTAATGTAAAATAGATCAAAACATGATATTCAATAATACACTCTGATCAAGTTGAAATGCTTAATTTATAACATAATTTGTAAAATTTGAATAAGGGTCCTTATTTTTTAGAAATGGGGGTATGTTGACCTCAACAACTAGTGACTTATGGGGGAAACATTGTAGAATGTTAGAATTCAGATACTCTTGATTCAAAATAATAACTAGACTAATAATTCCACATGATCAAGTACCATTATTAAAATCAATTCATAATTGGATCAAGTTTTATAAATGTATAATTAAGCTCAGATATCAAAACTTAGTCATGTTGTGTGTGTGCTTTGATTCATTTACTGATTTCCATTAGGACTCAAAGAATAACTTCTAGATTTCATGACCTTAATCATTAACATAAAATTGTAGCATATTTAGATATTCATTATGAATCATGCTTTATAAAAGGGGTAAGGCTTGGTCATTAATATATTTCCAACCAGGCATCCATAGCCCTAATAAAGATACCATTAGTCCCACTGTAGGCCTTGTTCCACTACCAGCCAAGCATCTATAGCTCTCATGGAGGTTACCAGAATCACCTTTTCTTAGAAAACTTTTAGATTTTCAAGAAGGCTTTTATTTTTTGTATTTTTCAACTGTATTTAGCTTTAAAACAAAGGTTGGGAACTAGAACTAGCTAGGTGTTTAGGATTTTTGTCAAATGTTTGATTTTCAAGACAATCATCCTTACTCATAGACTTCATTGTAGGCAATAATGTTCTTTAAGAGCTAACATGACTTTGTTCTAATAATTCAAACTTTTATTAAAAAACATGCAATCCTTATTAAAATCAAACTTAGATAAAAATAAGATTTAATATTTTTAAATAATAATTAGTTTAGATATTAATCTTCACCAATTTCTCAAAAACATAACATTAATCTTAGAATTTCCAAAATACATGATCAACCAATGTTTAAGAGTCATATCTAAATTTTTAGGTTATGAAGTTATTTTGAGAACTTATATGGATTTGGAGATTGAAGACTTGTCTTAGAAAAGACTTATTGGATACTATATAACAAAGCAAATAAACAAAACACATAACAAAAATAAAATATTCACAAACACTATTTACAAACAAGGGACATGAAAGAAACTAATCTAAAATTACCAACAATAACTCTAACTAATCTTACAGATTACTCCATAAAGACTTAAGGTGGAACAATAGAGAAATGATGCTTGAGATACTACCCGTTGGTTGGAAAAGTGAAGTCTACTCCCTACAAGTATTTGAGCTTAAATGTTTTTTCTCCTAATGTCTTAACAATTTGGTAAGGGCAAATCCATAAAGGAGTGAATCTCCCATGTTTTCCTTTTGGCTTAGATGCTTTGTCCCATATGAGAACTAGGTCTCCCTATCTTAACACCTTAATCTTTGACAATTTATTAAACCATATTTTGATAGTGGTTTGATGTCTACTAAAATTATAAAATGCCTCTTTTCTATCATCCTCCATTTGGATGATATCAAGTAACCTGAAACTGGCATATTCTTGATCTCCTTCCATATACTCATTTATAAACTTGTAAGATGGCAATTACAGAGTAACTGGAAAGATTGGTTCTTGTCCAAATACCAAAATAAATGGTGCTACTTTTAGATCTTGTTTCACTCTAATTTCCTCTTCTTATAGAGCATATTTTAGTAACTTATGCCATTTTCTTGGTTGTTGAGCTACAACCTTATTTATAGCTTTCATTAGATCTTTATTTGTAGAATCTAAAACTCTATTACCCTAAGGATAATGATTAGACGAAAACTTAAGAGCTATTTTATTGTCATAGGCCCACTTAGTCATCTCTACATATCTAAATGTTGATCCATTATCACAGACCAATGATACTAGTGTCCCAAACCTAGTACAAATGTTATTTTCTAAGAACTTGATAACATAGTCAGTCCTAAATTATTTTATTACTACTACATTTATCCATATTGTATAATAATTTGTGGTATTAACAAACATGCTTGTGTCCAACTAAATAATTAGGGTTGATAACCCCTACAAAGTCTAAACCTTATTGACCAAATGGTTTGTCAATTAAAACTGGCCTCAAGGGCATAGATGCTTTAGGTACCTTTGTATTGAAGATTTGGCATTGATGGCATTCCCTGACATGCTTATGAACATCCTTGAAAATAATTAGTCAATAATATCCTACCCTTAAGATTTTTTAAGTTGTTGTTTTCCTAGAGGGGTATCCACTCCCAAGTTTCTCATGAAAGGTAATTAAGATTTCAGTTGATTCTTCCTTTGAAATGCATCTCAAAAACACTCCTTCATAGTTCTTCCTATAAATTATCCCATACTTGATCAATAAGTGAGCTTATTTGAGCCTCAAAGGTCTTCTCTATTCTCTACTCAGTCCTATAGGATAATAATCATTGATCAAGAAATGAATGATTTCATCATACCAGTCATTTGGTTGAAACTTTTGTTGGTTAACCTACATGATTCTCAATCTAGGATTAGTGTTACCAATCAATTGAATTAATCCCTGACATCTCACTAATTTAGCAGTTTTCATTTCAATATCATATTCGTAGAGTATAGACATCCACTTACCTTTTCTTTCTCCTAATTCACATTAACTCAACATGAGTTTGGTAGTAGGGTCTGGTAATATAACATACACTTTATTCTTAAGAATATAGTGTCTAAACATTTTGACTACCTTAACCAAAGCAAATGTTTGTTTATCAATTAGGGAAAAATTTAGCTCAATATTTTTGATGTTATTACTCATAAATGCAATTAGATGATCACAATTATCAAATTTTTGAGTTAATACAACTACTATAGTATGTTTATAATCAAAATAATAAAGATAAAAATATTTTGTAAAGTCAAGACTTATCAGCACAAGTGCCTATCTTATTGCCTCCTTGATATCTTTGAAGGCTTTATTCATTTATTCATTCCATTCAACCTTTGTATCCTTTTAATCATATCATTGAGTGGTTTTACAATCTTTACAAAACCAAAAATGAATTTCCTTACAAAATTGATCTCTTAAAGAAAGAATTTAGCTCTTTTCTACTATTTGGGGTTTCTATTTTAGATATAGCATTGAAATCTATCTAGATCTATAGCAATACCATCTCTATATATCACATGTCCTAGAAATTTCCCTTTAGTTACACAAAACATGCTCTTTTTAGGCTTAAGGGAAATTTCATTCTTCGACAATGTTTAAATACTTGTTATAAATACATTATGTGATCTTTCCTATTCTTGGAAAACATATTCAGATCATCCATATGTATAATGACACATTTACTTATGAGACCTTGAAAGGCATGGTCCATAGCTCTCTGAAAGGTATCTATTGCATTGATGAGTCCAAAAGGCATCCTCTTGTAATCAAAAGTGCCCCATTTTTTTGTGAATGCAATCTTCATTCTATCTTCTTTGTTAATAGATACCTGATTTTAACCTAAAAAACCATCCAAGAAAGACATCATGATATAACCACTAATTATTTAAATTACCTGGTCAAGGGATGGCAAAGGATAATTATCCTTTTTAGAAGATTTGTTCAAATTCTTAAAATCTATGCATAATATAATCTCTCAATTTTTATTTCTAACTAGTACTAGATTAGATACCTAGGTAGAATGTCTAATTGGAAAAACTATTTTTGCATTTAATAATTTCTTAACCTATTTATAAATCAATGGTTCCAAAACATGATTAACTAGTATTTACTTCTACCTGAATGGTTTACAAGATTCTTTCTATGGAATGGAATGGGTGAGAACTCGAGGATCAAATATCTTCAAGTCTTCATAAGACCATGCAATAACATCTTTGTATCTAGTCATTAGGTCTATAACATTTCTAGGATATATGTTTGTGCATGTTGTACCAAGGTTTACTAGCTAAGGTTGACCTTGAGTTCCTATGTCAACTACACTATAATCCTTCCCATTTACCTTGGGAAATTTATTAGTTTTATCTAGATTATCTTTGTCAAATAGCCTTTCCAAGGTAATCATGCCTTTATTAATCTTATTATCATTCAGTTGTATTATCTTATCATCATTTCTATCATTATCAAGAGAGTTCTGATTAACCTCATCAATAATATGAGACTCAAACACTCCTGAGTTGTTCATGAATTCAATGATCTATGATCATCACTAAACACTTGTAAATGATTAATATTATTAGGTACAGAGGGACATGGGCCAATTCAATGTTAAGCCTTTGGGAATCTTTATTTGGCATTAGGTTAGTTGAAGTTGAAGCTAGCTCATTAGCATACTAGTTTCCTTCTCTAAGGATTGAAACAATACTGAAAGCATCAAAATACTCAATCAAGTCCCATACTCTAAACTTTTATTTTTTTAGATAATACAATTCACATTGATACTTGCATCTGACTTGATTGACTACTAGTTTAGAATCACCATATAATATTAGTTATTTAACCTTGTGTTTAATAACAAATTGTAATCCTAAGATCAATGCCTCATATTCTACCAAATTATTAGTGTAAGGAAATAAAATTTTGTAAGAAACATTATATTCTTTACCAATGAGTTTGATTAAAATTATTCCTACTCTAGATCTAGATTTGCATCTAGCACCATCAATATATAATTTCTAAAGTCCAAGCATATCATGAGAGTCATTGGAATTACATACCTAAGGAGTCTCAAGATTGTAAACCCCTAAATCATAATTAACCATATTGATCCTTTCATTGGCTACATTATATTTAATGATCATATGATTCATCTTTGGTTCCCTTTCAATCTAAATTTTATTAGGAACTCCCCTCTATGGTAGCCACATGTGAGAGCAATAAGTTGACATGTATCCATTCAAATATTTCATCTAATATCTATTAAGTAACATCCCATAAGCATCTGAAATGTCCAAAACTTTAATATCAATTAATTGCTTCACTCTTGGTTCTGAAGCAAGCTGCATATGTGTTTTTAACAATTCACCAATCACTTTAACTCTAGATTTTTCTAATTGAGTCATTATTCTATCATACTTAATAGGAGTTAAACCATGTTTTTCATAAATACCTATTGGCATGATATATATAGAGGCACCTAAATATAACAAATAGTTATGTAAGTTCTTACCAAAAACTCTAATTTTTAGTAAAAAAAAGGTGGAACCTCTATTTTATTCTTATACATCAATACATTTGCATTTTTATGTTTTTGTGATTTATTAGGTTTTTTAGTTAAAGATTCTAGCAACAAGTCCCTCTATTTAGTTATTTGAGTCAATTCATGCAATGTGACATTAGCTTTAATTTTCTTCATATCCTCTAGTATTTTATATCCACTCTTAGTAGAATAACTAGATAAATCAACATTATTTCTAATTTTACTTCCCTTTGAAGGTTCTACATTGTTATATGCTTTGGGATCAAGAGAAGTAATAATCTTTTTTGGTGGAGTAGAACTTGTCATTGGTTACTTTTATTCTCTATTCCTCAATGGATAAGTCTTTTTCAGATATTGTTGAAAAGCATGAATCTCCTTTGAAGTATCTTTAGGTTTATTCTCATCTTGAAATGAAAAATCAAAGGTTTCTACCATAATAGTTGTTTCAAAATATTTAGATTTCTATGAAGATCCATATGTCCCTGCAACATTATCTTTGTTAGGCCCAAGTTCAAATGTATCCAATTCATCTTGAAATAGTTCAAAATCATTACAAAATTCTATATAGTCTAATTCACCATGTTTTGTAGTGTTATGAACCTGTTAATAATTAGTTAAAACTACATCACAAATATTTATTTTAGGTATGTTATTAGTTACAAATGACTCATTATTATTATTGTTATTGCTATTGTGAAACATATTCATAAGTTTGTTAAACTTCTGATAAGAATAGTTTCTGTTGGAATTCTCCCCAGTGTTACCTACCTATTTTTGAACCATTTTTAATATGGAGTCATTTTTATTCTTAGGTGAATCCAAATTATGGACTTGAGTACTATTATTAGATATTGGCACCATAACTCATTGATTTTGTGAATGAGATTCACTTTGAGAGTTATTTATCAATCCTATGTTCTGACTAGGATGAGCATGACATAAAGGAAATTGGTTTAAAACTAGAGTTTGATTCAAATCAGACATGTTCTAATTAGAATTTATGACGACATTAAATATAGATAAATTAGGATGATAATAGGAATAACATGTTCTAATTGACCTTTGAGTTGCATTTGATCATTAATTCTCATAGTTTTAGCATAAGCCAAAGCTAATGTATTTATGGCCCCAACAACTCTTTTTAGAAATACAAAAATCGTTGGATCTAAAGCATCCTTATAAATCTCTAAAGATAAAGCTTCATAAAGATTATAGGGAGTTATAGTTCTACTAAACATATTTTGAAATATAGCATTGAAATCTCTAATGGTTTCATTTGAATCTCTGTTTATCATAGTGAACTATTGATATACAACACAAAGACTGATGATCTTTCTAAATTGATCAATGGAATAATTGTTGAAATCATTTCAGATGACAATGTAATTTTTAGGAATATTAAGAAACCAATTATATGTTGCATATCTAAAGGTAAAAAGGAACAAATTACAAGCAACATCTTCATGAACAAAATTTAACAATCTTAAGGCAAATTTAAAAGGCTTGGCATGTTCTTCAGTATTAACAACACCTATAGGACTAAATGAAGGTAAATGATTCTCTGGGTTTCTTGGTATGTCATGTACTTAACTAGACACATTGATAAAAGATCCAACTAACCAAGACATGCCTTGATGAGGATTTAATACATCAAAAAAATAGGTGAAGTAGGTTGAAATTTATAAATTCTATGTTTACCTTTATCCTCTCTTGTTCTCCTATGAATTTCTAAGGAAAGAATAGGTATCCTTGTCTTACACCTTGACCTAGTTCTTATTCATGATAGTTCCATCTTGTAAAATATAATTCCTATTCAAAATAAAATGTAGAAACTTTATATTTACAAAGATAAATGATCTTAAAAATAAGTAGATTTATACATTTAAAATTTTAAATTCAAACAAACTTTGCACAAATTCATAAAAATATTTCAAATAATTATTATATTTAACTGTATTAGCTTAAAGGTACATCCAAACTTGTGAATATCATTGATATTTACACAAAATTACTATCACTAACCTTAAACACATTAGATTCATAAAGCTTAAGTAACCTTTGCAATAATTTCACATAAATATTCAAAGAATAACTATCTTTAGCTAAAAAAGCCTAAATACTAGTATAAAATGATGAATGTTAGTGATATTTACAAATTTAAGATTAAAAAAACATAAATATGCAAAGGATCAACCAATCTTTGAATAAAATTCACTAAAATCAGCTCAAGATACTTCAAATTCATAAATATTTAGCTCAATTCCCTCCTTCTAGCACCAATTTTGAATGTTTTTTGATGCATACAAGTGTATCACAAGGTTCTCATAGTGTTGAGAAAAAATATCATTTCAAGATTCAAAGAGTCTTTTGCATGAGTTGTTGGTTGTGATCTTCCTGAAATCTTTGGTGGAGTAGTGATCGAGTTATTTGATTGTTTCAAAAAATGATTATGCAAGTGGTTGTTGGAAGCAACCATGGTCCTAAAGTCTTGTGAAATATGAATGTTATTTAGTTGAATCTAATGAATAATGATTAGAATCTAAAACCTAAAACTCTAATCTAGTATGAATATTAATAATGAGAAAGTAAACTATAATGATTTGATAAAAAAATGAGAAAAAGGTAGGGCAGGGAAGAAAGAGAGATGTTTCTATCCTTTAGTCTAGACATCTTGACAAAGATTTCATTTCATCAAAGACATGCATTTTCAAACTACCATATGACATGAAATTACCAAATAGTGTAGATCCTATCATATACCAGGAAAATGTCTAAGGATATTTTAAACATGTAAATTAGAAATAAAATTCACTTTAAATATTTACTTAAACAAGAAAATTTCATTTTCACATCTTCAAGAAGAGCAATGACATTAAAATTAATCTAACAACCTTTAGTCAACCTATCATAAATCTCAAATTAACAACTTTGCATTAATATATGCACATCTAGTATTCATAAAAGCAATTTAAATTTAAACATTAGAACATATATTTGAGTAAGCATCCATGATAACAAACAAACAAACAAAAATGGGACAATCTTTGAAAAATTATCTTTCTTGTATTACTTGTTACAAAACTTACATAAAAGTTCTACTCTAACATCTTTATCCTTTTTTACAATGATAATACCCCCTTTTATAGGTTGAAAAATAAACCTATGGGGTATGTTGGTTAGTCATTATCAAATGAGAATAAAAAAGGTATCAAGGACATTTGTGCTTTTATAAATATTCTAGAACTAATGACACTTTTTAAATATGACTAACCTATAAGCCATGTGCATTACACATTGCACAGACTTTTACAAAATAGTATATTCTTTTCAAAGATTTACATGGTTTTTATATAAAAGAATATTATAAATCAACTCAGTTGACTTTGAGATGCCCTTGTAGTTGTATCATTTTTTTTTAATTCCAGGATCTTCATGGTTTTGCCATATTGTTCATCAAACAACCTAAGATTAATGATTGGCTCTATGAATAGCTCCTCTTCTTGCCCTATTAAATCTTTGAAGACTTTATCAGCTCTATCCATGGATTTTTTAATACTCCTAACATTACTAATCTTTTTATTTTCTATCAAAATCAAGTTCAAAATACATTTGTTGTCAGCCCTTGTGGTGACCTTTCTTTTATTCTTGAACTCTTATATGAAATTAGTAGCTCTATGATGGAATTATTCATTATTTTTCAGGCCTAATTGACTAGGAATGGTTAGATCCTTGGTCAAACCTCCTATTATCTATATTATTCTACTGTACAGTTGTTTGAAGTTATTTGAGATACTTTCCATGCCTTTTGACCACTTATTGATGTCTTTGATTTTCTCCATCAAGAATATCATGGCCATATTTAAATGTGATAGGGTGACTATTTTAAGCTTAGGGATCTAATTTTCCATTAGAATCTTTATCAATGCATTTATTTTCTTATCTGAACCTTGCCACTCATTGGCTTGGTTCAAATCCATGGCATGTTGTTTATTTAATATGTCTAATTTGGACCCTATTGCCTTTAAAGAATTGAATGTCTCAAATATAGTTTATTCAAAGTTATTTATAATGTCAATTGGTGCTAACGAAATAGATTGTTCCTCTAGATTTTTCTTCTCTTGTTTTAGTCCTTTAATCACAACTTGTAGCATTTCTGATTGAGATTGGTCTAACTCCATGTCATCTTCTTTAAATATGTGTGATTCCCCTAGTCTTTGCCCCCTCTTCTAAGTTAGGTGAAATAAAGGCTCAAATTTTTTATGTACTACCTCATGACCATCTTCCATGACAATTATCTTAATAAATCTTTGTAGGCTAGTAGTAGTTAGGCCAATAGCAAGCATAATTTATTCTTCATATTGAAATTTTAGGATCCAAGGCTTCAACTCTTGTTTGTAAGGGGATGCTTATAGTCTTTACTATATTCCATAGGTGATAAGAAGTAGAAAGCTTCTCCATCTTTGGTTCATATATGAACCATTTAGGTATAACTAGCCCTTATATTGGATTATCCTCACTAAATAGGTTGATATATTTCAAAGGGGGAGTGATGTCCATTTTGCTTTCTTTGCCATTGAGACAATTGTAGTCTCAACTTTCCTCTTGGGAGGATCAATGACCATTAAGTCTAATGACTTCTCTTTTCCCTTTTCCTACTTAGATTCCTCAACCTTTTCTTAATTTGCATTAGTGTATGATTCATATTTCATGGAGAGCATTATCAATGTACCTTCAATAGAGTCTTATAGATCCAGAGCTATCATGTGAACCTCTTATTGAGGTAAATATTATTCTGCTACTCTAGAGGACTCATGGACTGAGGAGATTGAATAAAATTCACTTGGTCTCTTTTATTTAGGCCTATGATATATATATATATATATATATATATATATATATATATATATATATATATATATATATATATATATATATATATATAAGTTTGGGGAAGCCTAAAAGGACCAACATCTACCTAATGATATTATTTGGGACCAAGTTGCCACCTATCTTCCATTTGCTAATCTCTTGACAATATGGATTCAATTTTTATATTATGTTCTTTTAGGCTTCTAGTAACTTCATAATAAGTGACTGCCTTAGTGTACACAAAGTCAAATGCACTAGGTTCATGCTCATATGACACAACTAGAATTCCTTTGTTTTTTAAGTATTCTTTTACTCTATCATAGGGATCCCACTGTCTATGAACATCTATCTACAAATTAAAGGAAAGCCTATGTTTTGATGTAGCTTCAATGTGGTCCCATTATTTGAAATTGGTTTTGCCAATTGTCATGGGAAAACCATGGAGAAGTCCCTTCCTCTTGGTCTTGCAAATCCCATCTATTCCATTGAATAATTTATATGCAACTTTTTATTCTACCAACTTGTCAGGCACATATACTAGTAGTTTAAGGGGGGCACTTTGAGATCCCTTTATTCTAATAATGGTGCAATCAAGATATAGCTAGATATCACCCATTACTCAATGGATTTATTGATTAAAGGACTTATCCTCATCATGGGGACATCATTGATGTCTTGGATCAAAGAAGGATATACACAATCTCAAATGAATTGGATATGGTCCCTATATTTATAAATATATAATTTTGAGTAATACTGAAACATAGTTTGGG
This sequence comes from Torreya grandis, assembly GCA_037957365.1. Lineage (NCBI taxonomy): Eukaryota > Viridiplantae > Streptophyta > Pinopsida > Cupressales > Taxaceae > Torreya > Torreya grandis. The sequence continues at coordinate 562,096 of JARHVA010001430.1, read as the reverse complement.
TGCCATTTGGGGACCATTCTATTTGGTTAGGGATTTTGGTTTTGATACACAAGGCATATAAAAAATATGACATCATTAAGAATTCAATTCTCTTCCTTGTCTTAATACCAATAATCTACCTACTTAAGGAAATGCTAATGATTTCACCTAAAGGAGGTAATACCACTTCCTCAGTAATGAAATATACCACAAGTACCCAAATAGGCTCCACATGTGTAGTATGTGCAAATATATATAGTTTATTCAACATGGTCATGTCTATTTTGACTCTAGGTCATAATTGGCACAAAGGGATTTTCTTTGTAGGATTAATAATTACCTTATTACCAGCTTCTAGCCACTTTGTTAAAGTATCCATCATGGTATGTTTTTAATCCCATGTATTAATGGAGGTGAGGTCAATTGTTAGATTAGGTATCTTGTATTAGGATTCAAAGGAAATAGAGGATATATATGATATTTTACTAAAACTAGATTTATGGATAAGCATATCCTTATCAATTTTAGCATCTTTGAAAATAGGACTCAGGATATAGATATAAGGCAATACCTATGGTTTTTAAACAACATAATGGATTCCTATAAATTTAATTACCATGATGTAATCATAAAGTAGCTTAACTCACAATAGATTCTACTCTTTCTTGGTCAAATTTCCTTGGTTCTCAATGGTCCAGAATAAACTTGAGAAATTATTATCACCTATGTTTAATGAATCAGCCATGAACTCTATATATTTGAATACTCTACCTTATACATCTAATAATAGGTATAATTCAACCATTTGCTTCAAAATATGTCTATGGGTTGCTATCTCTATAGTTATGATCAAATTATTCACTTGTGAATGATAATTCAACACTTCAGACTATCTAGTTAGACTCCTTGAATAATTTTGATTAGCAGGCTCTCTCTTTTAGCTCAAAACAATAAATGCATGAATAATTTAGGGATTTTTCATACATCTAAGGGTTTTTTTGGAGATTTAAATGAGTTTAATGGTGGAATACAAGTTTGAAGTATTTTCTTTGGTGACTTAGATCATATTTTGATCTTGTATTTTTACCTTCACATGATTGGGTATACAAAATATTTTGATTTGACATGTATGCCTATGTAGCATCTCCTATCCCCATAGCTTATTTAGTTTTAAAATGTGATTTTTTTTACTTCAGACATGTGTCCAAATCTTGTTTCCCTAGAAATTTTATTAAATTTAGTCCATTGATTTCTTTGGGAGTCTCCTTGCCTTGACTTTCAATGTTGGCCATTGATCTTTGATCTGGGCTTCCAAGATTGTGACACTTGATAGCCCCACATGTCTTTTATATACCATGTTGTCAATCTACATCTATTTAATTTTATTATATCATGTGGTGTCCTTACATGCAATCTAGACTTATTGACTCCTTAACTCAATTCATACCATCAATATCTATTTACATGATTAACTTGTGTCATTGATCCTTGATATATATGATTAAATGCACACTATTGATTTGTTAAACTTACAATTAAATGCAAGCTATTGATCTACTATTTATTAATTTGATCAAATGTAGGCCCTTGATCTAGTACCAATTCTCCATGATTGTGACACTTGTCCCTATAATGTTCAATGTCAAGATCCTTTGACAAATTGACTTCATGTTCATCGTTATATCTCCATTTTCATGGTTGAATGAATCTTGTATATCTTTGATCTTGACTTATTAACTTTGACTTATTGACTTTGGGAGATCACATTCATTTCATTGATATTTGATCCAATCGAGTGAGGTTTCAACACTTGACAACCCTATGTTACTTTGTATTATATTAATTAACCAACTGAGGGTCAAATTAACATTGAAGCATACATCCATGAACATTTTTTCATTCTTATGAAGAACCATTGATCCTGTAAGATGGAAACACATAGTCCAAATGTTAGCAACATTAGATAAGATCAAATAAAGATTAAGTACTATAATTCCAATGTAAGATAGATCAAAACATGATATTAAATAATGTAATTTGATCAAGTTCAATACCTAATTTATAGCATAATTTGCAAGATTTGAACAGGGGTCCTCATTTTTTAGAAATGGGGGTATGTTGACCTCAACAGGTTCTTATTATAACATGTGAAGTGCAAGTAAGAAAAGTATAATTTGTATCTAAACAGAAACCCATAAACAAATTAAGATATATTTCTAGGCATTTGCTTTTTATGAAAATTTATGCTTTCAGTATGTTTTTTGTTATAGTTTTCTTTGAAAGTGCAGATCTGATCTAAGTAGTATTAGTTGTAATTGGTAGATTATATATGTTTGAGTCTTTGTGAAAGCCTTATTATTTGTATTTTTGTTATGAAAATCATTCTTCACTCTCCTTTCAGTGAGTTTCAATCTATTTCCATAATTATCATGTAATGAGGAATCTCAAGAACCTTTACAAATAGTGCCCTCATATTAGAAGATAAATGTGTTAATTATTTTTATTATGTGTCCCCTTGAAAATACCACCATTCCAATCCACTTTTTAAGTGATAGGACTATGGTCTGAGAGGATAATTTACAAAAGGATGGTGACATCTTTCCTATAAAAAAAACATACTGATAAAAAAGAATGAAATAATCCAACCACTTGAGGACCCTATTTGTATTGACATGATAGATAAACCTAGTAAACCAAGATGAATTATTAAATGCATGCCACTTAAGTAATGGGTCCACTAAACCTAGTGGTTTTTGAAAAAAAACTAAGCTTCAAATTTTCCCATATATCATTGTACTATAAGGGCACAAAAATTTTCATCAGGATTCCCAATCATATTAATATCACCACAAATTCTCCAGGTGAAAAATTCAAATTGTCAATGAGGAATTGCCATAATGTTATTTTGTCATGGCCATCATTTTTGGTAGTAAATGTTGGGAATTTTTTATGGAATGACCATTGATGTCTGGTGAAACCCAAATAGCTTGATGTGCTGGATATTCACCCGAAGAAGCAACCAAGTGATAGAGGGGGGATTTATTGGAAATAAAAGTATTGGTGTTTCTATGTCCATATTCATGTGAAGTGGAAAAGTGATATGGGTCATTAAAAATACATTTCAAATTAGTCTATAGAATAAACACTAAAATATTATCTTTATATAGAAAAAATAAAATAAAATCCCCCAACTACTAAAAGTTAACACCCATTGAATTTATGAGAGGACTCTCTGAAACCTCATAAATTCCATGATATTAAATTCATGGTGGAGAGTCTTAAATTATTAGTTATCTCTAACCATCTTATATGTCTTATCTATATTCAAGTGATGCAAATGGGTTTCCCAATAGAGAAAGGTGATTTGTCATACAACCCCCAAGCAAAATGGAGTGACATTTAATCCCATTGTCCTATCGAGGAGAGTCAATGTCAAAACAAGGTGGACTATATGATCACTGAAGGGAAGGAACACTTTCATATGGTGTCTTAGCATGGGAATAATTTACCTATGATTTAAAAAGTTTATAAACTCATCTAAGAGAGACCATTAGAGAGCTATGAGACTAGGGGTAATGTTGATGCTTGGATTTTCAGCCTTGATAAGATGCTCAACTATTCTCATCCAAGTGACAAAATGGAATTATCTTTCTTTTTGTGGGTGATAATTTCATTGAGATGAATCTCTATATTAGGGGCTAGCTCCCCTTGATTCACCTTTAAAGCTCTCTCTAATATATTAATTATATACAAAAATGGTAAGGAAAACAAATAAGAAAATAAAATGGTGATGCACCAAATAATAATATCCTCCTAATTTGACTTAAAATACATTACTTAAAGACCAACAAATCTTATTTCACACAAAACCCATAACTCTTTGTACATTGTCACATCAATGTTTCACATGTTAGATTCAAGAAGGCACTTGACATCCACGAGAGCAACAGATAATTCCAAGAAGGAATATATCCTTAAACCACTTTTAAAATGTCTATACACTTAAGAAGGAATACTAAAAAGGACCTATAATAATAATTTTTGTATAAATTTGGTAGGTAATCAAGGATAACAAGTTAGGAAAGATAAACTCTCACTAAACAAGAACAACATGATTTGAACAAATAAACAATAGTATAACATGTGAGTGGCAAAAACTTGTATTATTTCTTCAAGAGTTTTACAAGTAAAAATTTGGCTAGAGTTTCACCATAACCAGTGGAGGCTACAACAGGAACCAAGATAATGCATATATATAGCCTTTGAGAGAGAGGTCAAGCCAAGGGAGTTCAAGGGTCACTTGGACATGTGTCAACCCAAGAAAAGAAATAGCTACATTACATTATTTAAGATCCTTTTCCCATGGTTACATCAATGGAATCAAGATATTTAAAACTACATTTTGCTATAGATGAGTCCATATGTTAGAATTTTGTTTCGATGCTAGCTGCTCTTTACTAGCTCATCAAGCTATGCAATGGTGTAGCAACTTGAAATATCGACCAATGTATTTATGCTTGTTGTGCACTAGATGCTTAGGATCTTGCCATTTGTCACCTTTATCTTTTCCTTTCGGTTTCAATTGATCCTTTCTTTTAAACTCCAATAACTAGTTTCTATAGTATAAAATTGATGTTTTGTGGGCCATCACTCCTTTAGGTATTTTCATCAGACTTTTATTTCTTCAAACTTCTTATCTCAACACTTTCTCAAAAGAATTTATTTAGGTGTTTTATCTCTTTTGATATTTTCCTTTAGATTTTCTCTTGGTTCTTTATGCCTTAAATAATTTCTACAGACAAAATGTCTGAAGGAAATAGACTTTGGCACCTTTTCAAGTTTTCTAAAAGAATTCTGCAGATAATTTATTCGAAAGAATTCTTTTAGACTTTCTATTTGTCCCTTTTTGATACTTTGAAATGACCCTTCAAAAAAGTGAAAGAGACCCTTTTTGAAAGGAAACATACCCTTCAGCTTCTTGCAAGTGACCTTTTAGAAGAGTTGAAAATGTCCTATAGCTATTTGAAATGATCTTTTGAAAGGAAAATATACCATTCAAATTTTTTGAAATGGTCCACATTTTAGTGAAATAATCCTTCAGACTTTTTAAAATTTCCCTTCAAAGAATTTGAAATGCATTTTGGAAGATTTGTCACATACCCTTTGGGAAAGTTGAAGTGGACCATTTCTTGTGAGAAAGATACCCTTCGACAAAGTTGTTTTAGACAAAATGTCCAAAAAAAATTCTTCAAAAATGTTACAAGTGATCTTTTAGCTTGAAAAAATCCTTCAAAGAATTGAAAGTGTCCCTTTATAAAAATTGTCTCGAATAATATTCTCAAAGGAATTCTTTTGGATTTTGCACTAAGTGCCCTTTGAAAAAATGAAAGTGCCTTTCAGCTTTTTTGAAGTGGACCTTCAAAACTCTAGAATGGCCCTTTTAGATTTTTTGCAAATGACCCTTTTGAAAAGAAAAATATCCTTCAGGAACTTTGAACTGAGCCAAAGTTCCCTTTGGAAAAAATGTAAGTGTCCTTTAGCTTGAAAAAAGTCTTTCAAAAAAGGTGCAACATACCCTTTGGAAAAGTTGCCTCAGATAATTTTTATGAAAGAGTTCCATCAAATGAAACGTTTGAAAGAAATACACTTAAGGAAAAGCTTCAGACAAAAATTCTGAAAGAATTCAGCAAAGGCTTAGAGAAAAACTTGAAAGATTTAGGCAAAGGCTTAGCAAAGACTAAAAATGAACTTTCCAAAAGGAATAGATTTGTACATTTGTTGTGGCTTGTATAGAACACTTCCTGGAAAGAAAAGCTAAGTACTGAACCTAACCAAAGATATAGACTTAGACAATTTTTTGAAAATAGGGGTGACCAATTTTGGCCTAAAGGGCCAAAATTTGGTCAACAAAATGGTGACTCACAGAGGTAGTATGCCTTTTATTCTAACCAAACCAATAGCCTAAATAGTCTATTGGGCATGGAGTCAATTAAGTACTACATTAAACTAGAAACCTTGACCATGATTCAGAACTTGATAAACAAGACAACCATTGACTACCTCCAACACGCAAAGGAAAGAGACACACAACAAAGACCAAAGAAAACACATATGTGATAATTAGCACTTAGGAAAAGATAAGACATAATAGAAAGAAAAATAGTTATGTATATCTAACCAGATATGCTCTTCCACTTCCTTGATCAAAGGGAAAACTTCTTAGGTCTCTTCCATGGAAAGAAAAATCATGATGCCAAACAAGTGGTTGGTTGGAGTAGGATCTTGGTGACTCATCCATCTTGCTTTCCACCTTAATTGTCATGTATCTAAGTGAATTAGGTTCAAACATGTCCCCAACATACATGTACTTATCTTTCTCTTTGAAGCATGTCTCATGCTGGTCCTTCATGCTAGTGTAGTCCATCAATGAATCAATGGCTACTATCTCATCATCATTGGGTTCATTTGGCTCATGGCCCTCTTGGTATGCATCATAGACCAACTCATTGTTTTCTATCTCTTTGAAAACTTATCAAATTTATCTCTTACTTCATCATGGCTCTCTTGAAGAAGGGTTGATGGTTTGATGTTTGAGCTGAGACAAAAAAATTCTATCTCATTCCAAGAATCATCATTTTCTCACCTAAGAACTCCTTCAAATCCCCTATCAAAATAATCACACCTCTCTCCTTACTGCTCAAAAACAAAAGTCTCTAGCTACTAAAAAATAAGGGTCTCCAACTACTCAACATGTTCTTGAACCTCATTCAAATTAGGTCCCATGGCTCAGCCATTATCTTCATCAAATCAAAAATAAGGTTCATCAAATAAAAGGAAAGGGAGCTCACCATGCTTACATTCTCCATCCAATGTTGATAAGTGAAGTTTGTCAATCTCATCTTCATATTATTGGAACATTTGTATGTATGTGTGACTTATATCTTCTCTTTGAATCATGTCACCTTCAAGAGTCACTTTTTCAACCTTATTTTCATGAAAACCTCCTAGAATATCCACCTCTTGAGATATGATTTGACCATGTCCTTCATATTTGATAATGCCTTCCACTTCCTACTCAAGATGGTAATCACCATGATGATGTTCATATGGAGCAATTATGATGATCTCATATCCATTCTCACTCATGATAGTCTCTTGATCAACCAAGAATTGCATTTTATCTTTCTCATTTTCCTCCCTTAAAATAGGTTCCTCATTAGGATGGAATGAAATGAAGGGTGAATGGATAGGTTCATGAGTCTGAAATGCAGGAGCTAGAGTATGGAGGGTGATGAAAGGTGAAGGGAGTGAAAATGGACTATGGGATGAAGGAGAGGACTTAGGAATGGATTTTTAAAAGAGGCAAGAACTAGTGAGTTCAAAATCAGATTGGGAATGAGAAGTGGGGTTTTATTTGAGAAGCTCATGAGGACTAGAAAGTAAACATTGGGCTAAAATCAATTAATTCTCTTCCTTTCACTTGACCAGCACTTCATCCACATTATATGTAGCTTTATAACTCTCTTTAAGGGGTGTTGATGGGGTGTGTTTATACATGGGATATTCTATTGGGTCTAAACCTTCCATTATACCTTGACTAAGCAACCTCATTATTGACTCTAATTCTTCAATCTACTTGGCTAGATTCTCTTGAAAGAGTCTTTATTGGAGATCATATGCATCATCATCATGAGGAGGAGTATGAGAGTTTTGACATGGAAAATAAGAAGTTTCTTGAGGAAGGGTGGGAGGGACTTGAGGAGGAATAGCTTCATTTTCCACTTCAAACTCTTAAATAATATTCTTCTCTTCTTTCTTACCCCATGATTCCACTATTTCATTCCAACTCATGGTCTTAGTATTGGAACTCTCTTCTTGAGGATAGGTAGAAATTTCATCTTTCTCAAGGTCTTGAGCTTGTTCATGATATACATTTCTCCAACTTGGGATCTTGACATCATGCTGAAGGACTTGAGGAGGTTGAGGGAGACTATGAAGAGTTTGCACATGTATAGGAAGAGTTGCTTGAGGATGGATGCATTGTTTTCCAAAAGATGTAGGATGATTTTCTTCAAAGGAGGGATCACAATCTAAGGAATTGAAATAATTAGTTTCTATAAAAGGCTTTTCAAATGTCCTTTGGTTTTGTATTGCTAGGTGCAAATGAATAACAACAAGAGTAGTTAATGCATTACATGGGTTAGAAGGTTGGCTCATTTTATTTTGGTGAGCAAGTGCTATTTTATAAAAAAGGATTTGGTGTACAAGGGGAGGGTTTATTTGTATATGAGAAGGCTATTTTGGGATGGAATAAGGGGTATAAGGTTGATTTCCTTGGGTGGATTGACTTCTCCACTTTACTAGTTTCTCCTCCATGGATTATATGACTTGATTTTACTTAAACAAGCATTCCTCCTTGTACATAAGCTCTTACTAATGTCTATTTCACTCTTTCAATCTATCTATTTCCAACATTTGCTTATCAAACTCCAACACTATCTCCCTAGCACTCTCAGATTTGCTATGAGAAGGAAAGTTAGGAGGGGTACTTGAGGAGATTCCATGAACAACATGAGCTTGATCAAAACTATATGAAGGAACACAAGATCCATATTTCTCAACAATGGGAATAGACATACCAAATATGATTTATTGATGCATTAGGGATGCTTGACTAATTGATTCAACTCAAATTTGACATTAGTGTTGATTGAAATGGCCCTAAAAGGTTGATTGATTGAAGAACACACCAATGATTCTTTAATTCCTTGGATAAATTGTCCCACCAAGTTTGCCAAAAACTGTTGACACTTGGATTTTTACCCTTGAGAAGATGCTCAACTTTTTTCTTCCAAACAAAAAAATGGAATCATCTCTCTTACTGTGGGTGACAATTTCATTGAGATGGATATTTTGATTAGGGTCTAGCTCCCCTTGATGCACCTTTAAATCTCTCTATAATCTATTAATTATATATGAAAGGGTAAGGAAAATAACTAAGAAAACCAAATGGTGATGCACCAATGAATAATGTCCTCCCAATTTGATTGAAAATACACTACTTAAAGACCAACAAAGCTTATTTCACACAAAACCCATAACTCTTTGTGCATTGTAACATCAGTGTTTCACATGTTAGAATTAAGAAAGCACTTGACATCTAGGAAAGCAACAGACAATTAGAATAAGGAATATAGTCTTAAACCACTTCTAAAATCTCTATACACTTAATAAGGAATACTAACAAGGACCTATAACAATAATATTTTTGTACATTTGGTAGGTAATCGAGGATAATAAGTTAGGAAAGATAAACTCTCACTAAACAAGAACAACATGATTTGAATCGATACATAATAGTACATCATGTGAGTGGAAAAAACTTGTATTATTTCTTCAATATTTTTGTAAGTACAAATCTGGCTAGAGTTTCACCATAACTAATGGAGGTTGCAAGATGAGCCAAGAGAATGCATATATATAGCCTTTGACAGAGAGGTCGAGCTAAGGGAGTTCAAGGGTCACTTGGACATGTGTCACACCAAGAAAAGAAATACTTACTTTGCATTCTTTAAGTTGTTTTCCCATGGTTACATCAACAAAATCAAGATATTCTAAACTACATTTTTCTATAGATGAGTCCATCTATTGTAATTTTGTTTCGATGCTAGCTGCTATTATCGGCTCATCAAGTTATGTAATGGTGTGATAACTTGAACCATCGACCTACCTATTTATGCCTGCTATGCACTAGATGCTTAGGATCTTTCCATTTATCACCTTTATCTTTGCCTTTTGGTTTCAATCGAGCCTTTCTTTTAAACTCCAACAACTAGTTTCTATACTCTAAAATTAATTTTTTGTGGGCCGTCACTCCTTTGGGTATTTTATTTAGACTTTATTTCTTTAGACTTCTTATTTCAGCACTTTCTTGAAAGAATGTGTTCAGGTCTTTTGTCTCTTTTATTCTTTTCCTTCATATTTTTGCTTGGTCCTTTATGCCTTAAATAATTTTTGTGGACAAAATGTCTAAAGGAAATGGACTTTGGCACCTTTTCAAGTTTTTTGAAAGAATTATTCGGACAATTTCTTTGAAAGAATTCCTTCAAACTTTTTATTTAGCCCTTTTTGATTCTTTGAAATGACCCTTTGGAAAATTGAAAGAGACCCTTTTTGAAAGGAAACATACCCTTCAGCTTCTTTCAAGTGACCTTTCAAAAGAGTTGAAAGTGTCCTTCAGTTGTTTGAAATAATCTTTTGAAAGGAAAATATTCCCTTCAGATTTTCTGAAATGGTCCACCTTTTTGAGAAACAATCTTTCAAACTTTTGAAAATGTCCTTTAGAATAAGTTTAAATGAATTTTGGAGGAGTTTTCACATACCCTTTTGGAAAGTTGAACTAGACCATTTCTTGTGAAAAAGATACCATTCGGGAAAGTTATTTTAGACAAAATGTCTAAAACTATTCCTTCAGAAAAGTTGTAAGTGATCTTTTATCTTGAAAAAATCCTTTAGAGAATTGAAAGTGTCCCTTTGAAAAAATGAAACATACCATTTAGAAAAATTATCTTGGACAATTTTATCAAAGGGATTCTTTTGGATTTTCCACTAAGTGCCCTCTATAAAAATGAAATTGCCCTTCAACTTTTTTGAAGTGGAACTTCAGAACTTTGGAATGGCCTTTTTGTATTTTTTGCAAATGACCCTTCCAAAAGGAAACATATCCTTCAATAACTTTGAACCGAGCAAAAGTGCCTTTCAAAAAAAATGTAAGTGTCCTTTAGCTTGAAAAAAGTCCTTCAGAAAAGTTGCAACATACCCTTCAAAAAAGTTGTCACATACCTTTTGAAAAAATTACCTCAGACAATTTTTTTGAAAGAATTCGGTTGAATGAAAAGTTCAAAAGAAATACACTTTAGGGAAAGCTTTGGACAAAATTTCTAAAAGAATTTGGAAAAGGCTTAGAACAAAAACCTGAAGTAATTAGGCAAAAGCCTAACAAAGACCAAAAATGAACTTTTCAAATGGAATAAACTTGTACATTTATTATGGCTTGTATAGAACACTTCTTATAAAGAAAAGCTAAGTAGTGGACCTAGCCAAAGATATAGACTTAGATTATTTTTTGCAAATAGGGGTGACCAATTTTGGCCTGAAGGGCCAAACATTGGTCAATAGGTAATAGAGGGTAAAAACATCCCTTTGATCCTTGGAGGAGGATTTTGAAATAAGGGGGGACATGATTTAGTTTGGAACCCTTGTTTCTAATGGTACATTTTTTATAATCCACCATTGTCCAACCATAACTATTATCTACCACATTTTTTTCATATAACAGTTATTTTGTATAGGGATTTATAGACCCATTAGCAGAAAAAAGTGAATCCTATGGCCAAGTGACTAACATTGAAAGAAAGTGTTTAGAAGATTAAAGTAGGTGACTTCCTTCCCCTAGTGATCCAATCCTACTTTAAAATGTGTAATGAAATTACTTAGATAATTCACATGAATGGAATATTGATAACATATCAACAACAATATATCACAAAAATAAGAGTAGAATAAATAGATCCATAAGAATAAATGACATAAGAGTAGAATACTTGGTAAATATGATTGAGTCACTTTGAGGATGAAACCTCCATACTATGTAATAAAAACAATTTCTAAAATTTTATCAAAATTATAACCAATACCTCCTATATAATAATATTAGAGCTTAGAAAAATATGATAAGATAAGGACAATGGTTATGGAAGCCACGATTCGGCTACCCATATCCCTAAACATGGTATAGGTTAAGGGCATAACATTCCCTTCCCCTTAAAAAAAAATATTTCCCTCAACATTGAATAAATATAGATTCTACTATATAAATTCTTCATTCTCTCATGTTTCGTCATCGCTAGCCATTTTCTTCCATTTCAACGAATACTCCATAAGTTTTCATATTTGTACCCTTTTTGTATGTGTATGAAGTATATACTCAAGCTCCAAAATGAATCTACCTTCCTCATCTAATTCATGTGACTAATCTTATGTAGATACATTATCTCCAATTACCTCATTCAATTAAGAAACATGAAATACCAGATGGATGTAGGTAGATTGGGATAATTCCAGCATGTATGCTACACTACCAATTTTTTGTAGGATCTAATAAGGACCATAATACTTAGGAGAAATAATCTATCCTTTATTTATTTATTTATTTATTTATTTATTTATTTATTTAGAGATATTTTATTATATGTTTGTATGCATATAAATACCCTATCTTCCACTTCACCTATGCCTCTTATTTTGGTGTTGATCTGCTTGTTTCTTCATCCAATTTTGTGTTATCGCTAAATTTTATTTGAGACTAGATAATACCTTATGTTAGTGTTGAATGTGATATTCCATAGCTCAAACCTTTGGTTGGACCCTCAAGGATGAATTCATGGATGGGGGATTATAGTCATAGAGTTCTAAAAATGGATACATTTTTAAAGAGGTAGGTAAGGAAGTGTTATACCACCATTATGCTAGTGTCAACCAATGAACCCATCTCTCTTGTTTATCAGATGAAAAATAGAAAAGATAGGCCTCTAGGAATTTTTTGACCTTTTAGTAAGATTATTTAATAGTAAGGATTAACAAGGATTACTACATAATTTTCAACTCAAATTCAATAATAAGATACATCTCTTGACCAATGGGACAAAGCCTTCAACTGACCTAGGCCACTCAATAACGATTGAACCTTACAGTAACACATGATGACTTATTGAAGAAGATGCATGTATTACAAAAATATGACTATTGAGTTTTAAAGGTATTTATTATGTATCTATACGATAATATTATAATATAATACCTATACCATATAAGAGTTGAAGTCTAATAGAGAATTCAAAAAAGAAGTTACAAAACATTGTGATATTTATAATAACATAAAATTGAATATATTGATAAAGTATGTATGAAAGAGAATAGAGTATGGATGTAAGAAATAGAGAGATCTATGAAAAACTATAACAATTATATATATTATATTTATAAAAATAAATAGGATTTAGAGTATGAACTATTGTATACCGATTACTTTGAATGAGCACACCTACTTCTTTTTAATTGATGAAGGCATAAAATATCTAATTCTAACGAATATTAAGCTCTTTACCACATTAGTTTAAAATGAAGTTAACTTGAATAATCATAAACATCTGTAACCAATAGTTTCAAATTTTATGTCAACATTTATTGGCACCACATGAACTTCAATAAACTAATTTCTAGTGGAAGGCATCAATTAACATTTTATAAACCAATGCTAATAGAAATAAAATAGTGGTGGGAAGTGATACTAAAAAAATTCACTCTCAAGCTAAATGGATGGGTGAATATTTTCCTAAAATAAAGGCATCCTTCGTTATATCCCAAGAATAATAATTATGGATCACATTTGTACAAAACCTATGGCCTTAGATATTATAAAAAGCAAAGCATACAGAAGGTTGTAGAGTTCACATTAGGAAACCTATCAAGTGGACTATGCAAAATATTGAGGCACTAACACATATTGACATCCCATGGACATGAGATATTGACTATAGGTTAAAGACTACATTTGATTCCTTCTTAATAGTTTGGGCTATCTAAGGTTGGATAAGATTTGACACCAAGAAAGTTGATTTAGTTGAAGGAAAAAGAGATTTATTCTCAATTAGGGTGACACTCCTAATGTGAAATATATTTGTGGATAAAATATTGGTAAGAGAAGCTAAACTATTCCTTTAGGCTACATGCGCATAATTGATGGTGAGAAAAAAATAAGGGGGATCCTCAAAAGATGTGGATCATCAAGATATTTGGTCTAGATGATTGGGGAGGTTAAATAATATCTAGGGGACTAGGAAAATAAGTATCAGATTAAGAATATATTAGTTAATAGAAAATGAGATAGTGGTAAGAAAACAAATTAATTAGATTAGAAGCAAAATGGTGAAAAAATAAATAAGGAAATAAATTGATGATGAGATAATTTAGTTATAAGTTAGAAAAGAAATGTGTTGTGGCCAAAATGACCCCTTTCTTTGAAATGGGGGACCCCTCTAAATTTTTTATGAACCAAAGATTTGGATTTCTTCCTTTTGTTCTCATCAGAGATGCTTTCTCAAAACTTTGGAATATACATTACCTTGATTTTCTTTAGGTGGTAACATACCTCTTTTAATTTATCTAAAAATAACTTAGTGTTTGTTCTCTTTTACTATATCATGGCATAGACATTGTAGGATGATTTTCACTTAGATTTCCTATAGTTTGGTTCCTTTCTCAGAGCAAAAAACTTTATACTCCATGGAAAATTGATCCCTTCATGTCTGATGGGTAAGCTTTAATGAATAATTTTATTTTTATCCTTCTTACTTCATCATTTTGTTAATCTCATATAGCCTATCCCAATGGGGAATCACCACATAATTTGGAGTTAAAGTAGATAATCATCGGGACATGTCAGAGATGTTAGATCTTGGGAGAGTGTGACCTAATGGGGAATCACCACATCATTTGGAGTTAGAGTGGCCAATTATCTAAACCCATCAAAGATGTTAGATATTGAGAGAGCTTGACTCGATGGGGAATTACCACATCATTTGGAGTCAGAGCGGCCAATCCAATGGACCTATAAGAGATGTTAGAGCCCAAGAGAACCTAATCTAATGGGGAATTATTGTGTCATTTAGAGTTATAGAGGCCAGTCCCCTCAACCTATTAGAGATGTTAGAGCTTGATAGAGCATGACCCAATGGGGAATCACCATGTCATTTGGAGCTATAATGACTAGTCTCCAAAACCTATCAAAGATACCAAAGCCTGAGAGAGCCCATCCTAATGGATAATTGCCACATCATTTGGATTTAGAGTAGATATTCCCCCAAACTTCTCAAAGATGTCAGATCCTGAGAGAGCTTGGCCTAATGAGGAATTTAAATGTCATTTGGAGTTAGAGTGGCTAATCCCCCAAAATTTTCAAAGATTTTAGAGCTCAAGAGAGATTGACCTAATGGGGAATCACCACATAATTTATAGTTAGAATGACCATCCCCCTGGACTTGTTAGAGATGTCAAAGCTTAGGAGAGACTGATCGAATAGGAAACTACCACATTAACTAGTGAAAAGATGAACTAGTTACCACTTGTGACTTGGGAAACACAAAATTAAAGTAAGAGTGGTTAACCAAGGCTAATTAAGGTGTGCCATGTGTCCCTAAGTGACACATCACCTAGTCTAAGAGAATGACATGGAGTACAAAACCATGCCTAGGTGCCAACAATTAATGAGAGGACCAATAAATAAATGACACATGTTAGAAAGTAAGAGTTGGTGAGGGGACTCTAAGAGATATGATTAATGGGACTCTAAGAGATGTGATTGAGTTCCTACCACATACTATGCATTAATAAATTGGAAATCTAGAAATGATTGAATAGTTTTGAAAACATCCCATTTCCATTGCTATATCTAGTTGGTGGCAGATGATCATGGGCTCCAAATTTAATTCTAGATTTAGAAATAAAGGTAGAAAATCCATCCATTAACTCAATTTCAAATTCATAGTAAGTGAATAGTCAAATTCCATTAATGCATAGAGATTTGTGCATGTGCTTATAAATCCCAAGGGAGGCCCATTATTGCCTTAGAATAAATATCAGATTCTTTTATTTCAAATTTACATAGAAACCCTATATCTCATGCCTCTAATACCTAAAGCTTCCTAATTTCCCATCTATCCTATTCCAATGGTTGTTGCATCTTCAAACCTAAAGGCTAATCTTGAATACTAGGACACCACTTTCCCTAATGGTTTAACTAGGTATAAACACTAAAATGACATATTCAAATAATTAAGTAGGTCCCCAAGGATTTTTATGTCAACAAATAGCTATCTGAGTACAAGGATGCCTTTCAATCCTATAAAAGGTGTGTAATTCATACAACTATAGCAAAACTAGAGGTGTATCCCTAAATTGACCTCTTAAGAAACATCCTCAACAAGGATATCCATGTATAAGACATAACTAATGATTAGGTGTGTTCACCCACCTTCAACGCCAGATTATCAATTTGTCTAGGAATGTCTTCAAGGAATTCTACTCATTATCATCAAATACAATGACAGTGTTGGTTTGGATGAATGATCACTAGATATATGAAATCCTCCATGACTAGGTTAGGAACCTTGACTCTAAGTGGGTCAACAAGGAAAAGATTAATGATTACATAGTCCACACCTTCTAAGAAGAGGTCTGAGTAGGCATGATCATACTTAATTAGATGTTCAGAGATTCAAATTTATATCATGCCAATGAGCTATGGGTGCCCCTTCTACATATGATCTTGACTTATTTTGACATCCCATACATTGGAGGCTTGATCAACTTCGAGTTGGTACACTTTATTGTAAACACCCAAAATGGGGATGACTTTTATACGATGAGCTACCTACTAGACATAATTTTTGGGGCAATCTCATTCAAGCTATAAACCTTTCTTATGTGGGTTCTTAGTGGCCCAACTATCCAAATGGTTTTTGACAAGCTGTATGGCCACTAGCTCCACCAACATGTCTGGGATGTCTATGACCATTTTTACCTAGTGTTGTACCAGGTAGTCAATAAAGATCTAATGCCCTAGTTCTCAAAGATAATTTGGGATTTTATCACATCCATTAGGGACTACTATCTATACAAAGATGAAATAGTTATCTAAGTCATGGGATTCCTCTAAGACCCCCTATACCTATCATATTTTGTGCCTGACAACTTAATAAAATATGAGATCACTTATCAACTAGTGAATAACATCTTTGAGTTCTACATATAATGTTAGTAGAAGGTGTGCCATCCACTACTAATCACCATATAGGGGTACATCTATAATAACCTCCCTTTGATACAAAATATGGTAGCGATGTGAGACTCCTTCACCCTAAAAAAATGTAAGATTTGATAATGAGACCCTAAAGGGGTGATTTGGGTCCATTTAGTGTAATGTTCAACTTGGGTCAACATCAATTATGATAATCAAGATGAAGATGATGATAATCCCTATTTGAATGCCACTAATAACCAAGAAGTGTTATCTTAGATAATAAAAATAGGAAGATGAAAGGGAAGAAGGCTCATGTAGGTTTCTTAGTAACTCTTCCATCTCTTGCTCAATGTGTAAAGGATCTAACTGTAATAGATTCAACCATCTCCCAAAGAATCTTGTAGGGAATCTTATTACCTTCTCCTCTTTGAGCTCTATCCCCAACTATTACTCTACTTTTTTCCAATGGCCCTAGATCCTTAAGCTTTGGCTCTACCTCCACCTCCTCTAGTTTCTCCTTGAGCTCCAAGTCTACCTCCTCTATCAACACTAGTAACCAAGCCTCGATAGAGTTGATTTTAGACTACATAATGCTAGGCAACCCAAGTGTAACCTACCCAACCCTTAGCACTGTAGCCTTTAATATTTGATACAGTTGGTAGATCAAGAATGACCCCTAAATAAGGCACTCATTAGGCACCCATGATAGTTCCCTAGCTCAATCCTTTATCTCCTCCTATTTCCCTTCTACCCCTTGCTCTCACCATGCTCGAACTCCCTATTTTAATTCCCACTAGTTTACCTCCATCTCCCCCTCTACTTACTTTTGATTACCCTCCATATTTCACCCAAGTACCCTTGGACTCAGTCCTTATGAGTTTTCTCAATTTCCCATTACCTTTCTTTCTACCCATTTCATAGCTTGGATACCTCCTGGTGCCTCCCTTAGGTATTCCCTCAATAATAGGTAAGAATATAAGCTTTGGGATCCTACCACCTCTAGCAGAGAACCTCTTGATCCTAATTTTAGTCACCTTGAAACTCCCCTCCATGGATTCAAGTCTTTTAACATCAGCCCTTTCATCCCCTACCATCATGGTCAGACTATCCATCACATCACCCAAAGCCTACCTAAGAAATAGGATAAATAATAAACATAAGGGAACCCAAGGCCAAAGGCCTTTAGTTTTAGCTCCACCTCCTCCATAGGTATTGGTGACTCCTCTAGCCCTAGTAGTAGTAGTCTAAAAATTAGCTCCCTGCCCCTATCTCCCTTACCTAATGCCCCACTAGATTCACCTTCAACCAACCTATCTCATCCCTAGTTTTCCATGATCTATTCCTTAGGGCAATCCCACCTTAGTTAAATCTCACCCAAGAATAACTACAAGTTTAAATGTTTAAATGAGCCTCCCCTTTTGTTCTCCCTCCTTTTACCCCCATGCCACCTCTATCTCCACTCCTTTCCTCTTTCACTCCTTCCACTTCCTCCATCTCCCCCTACCTTGTCCTTTTCCCTTCACCACCATCTTAGTTTCACTTCTTATACCCTAACAACTCGAGGATGGTCCTAAGGTCACATGTGCCATAGATGAATGTCTAAGGTGATGTAAACATAAAATGAAGTTTTGATAGAGCCTATGAGATCATGAAGAGGACACTCACTCAAAGATTCATCTAGGAAGGGATTACAATGATATGGAAAACCCTTCAAGATTTATTTTCCTTCACGAAGGTGAAGACTACTATTATATAAGAGAAAATGTTTGAAGACCCATTTTCTATCCTCTGGGCTACCCATGACATGTTTAAGAATCTCCTTGAGGACATGAAAATCCATGTTTAAAATCTCAAAACCCAAGTGAAGAGTATGTTATTAGTTAGACTACTTGGGTAGGTCAAGGATGCCCTCCTACTACTTTTATTAATCATTATAAAATTAGTGGTGATTCAGAATGAGAATGACATAATTATATAGGGGACACATGCCTACATGGGGAGGATTATGAAATTCAACAAAAAATGTTAGAAGTTGTTGGTAGTGGTCAATAAGGGGATGTTCTTGAAGCTCAAATTGATACCAAACTCAAATTTATGCTTGTACAAAATTTATGTTGGGAGCAAAGAAATGAAAGAGGAGTGGTTATCCTTGGCCTACACTATAAGATAACCTTTATAAGAGGGAAAGAAGAAGATATTGGCCTACTTCAAGGATTTTAATATCTTTATTATATTACAACTAGATGGCACTTTAATTGACCAAGGGAAATTCAAAGTCCACTAGGTAAATTTAATAATATTATGAAGGAGAAAGTGGCCAAGGTGAGCTAGGAAGGATCCTGGGTAGTGATGAAATTGATAACTCAGTCTACTGCAAGAATCAACCAAGTATATGAGGTATAGACCTCAATGGGAGTAGATTTCCATATCTCTTAGAGATTGGTAGCTCAGGCAAAGGTGATATTTAGGGAACCTCTAATGAACTTGGCCAAGTTGGGCAATGAGTTTGACCTTGTAGTAACCACATAAAAAGTTGAGAGTGCCCATCTAAAGTAATTGGGAGCTAACCCCTATTAGCTACCTCTACATGTTTACTAGAGGTTCCCCATAGATTTTTATGGGGTTTTTGGGATTTATTTTGGTTCAAATTTTGAAATATAGTTGTAACTACAATGAGTGGCCATCATGGCCCAAGATGGGATACTCATGTTTTTTAGAGGTGAGCCCCAATCCTTATCTATTTATAGAAGACTCATATTGTATTTTAGGGTCGACAAAAAATTACTAAAAAGTGGTGTTATATTATTTTCAAGATTTCACATTTGTTTCCTTTTACACTCTAGACTATAATAATGTCCCAAATCAATTATTGTAGTAGTTTTTCACTCTTTTAATGAATAAAATCTCTAGTTTTGCAAAAGGGTCTTTTATGTGTTTAATATTATTTCATCTTCATGTTTAAATAATCAATAGTGATAGGTTAATTCGATTAACATGTTTTCATTTTATGTATGTCATGATTATGATGTGCTTATATTTTATATTCTCTGTGTGAGTTCCTTCATTTCTCTTTTGGTAAGTATAAGTAATTTGTGTGCCTAGCTAAATTTTTTCATATGGTGTTTATGTGTTTTTGATAATAAACCTCTATTACTAATATTTAGTAGGAATTCACATTTAAGACATACTCCCAATTTCATCAGACTCTCCTCACTATATGTTCTTAGAGGTATAACATTAGTGAAACTTAGTCTATAGTGGTATAACTATGGCAAGATCACTTGGTTCAATGGACACTACATTGATATCATTTTAGACCTAGAGGATTCACTTATCTACCTTATCCTTCCTTATATTTTGTGTTTATTTAGTGTTTCTAAATTTTTTATTTCTCCTTCTGTTTAAAAATAACAATCCTAACACTCAAAGTATTTATAACTATATTTAACCTATGTGAAGTATAGTGTATTGAATTTATGATGGTAATAATGCATCTCTTGGAGACTATTCATGTAGACTCTATTTGTGAAGTCCAATACCCACATCCATGCCATGGAATAATCTTATATAATTCCTATAATTGAGGATTAAAGTTTGTAGTTGTCCCCACCTTCCCATTTTTAGGTAATGCCCAATCTCATGGGCATCTTGTGGTAATGAGAATATTGGAGTGAACAATAATATATAGAATAAAGAGAGAGAAGAGAGAATGTTAAGAATAACTAAAATAACAAATGAAACCAATATGTCCTCAACTAGTAAAATTACTTGCATTTAAAATCTAGATGCTACCCCTCTACCACAAATAGACAAGTTAGTATTAACATTGTGGAAAGACACATATGAAGCTAGTGAGAGGAATAGAATACAAAAAATATTGTATCATACACTAGAAAAATTCATGATCAACATGTGATAAGTATTATCATATTTAATTTAATTGATATTAACTCTAAAAGTATTCAAAACCATGGGTGTGGAAGACCAACTAGTGGTGAGTAGTTTGTCTTACAGTGGACACAAACTAGAAAGTAGAAGAAGAGCTGAAGTGGATACTATAAAAATATGAGAATTTAGTTACATAATAAAACCAAGATAATAAATTTTAGCAATTGAAGGAATTTTGAGAGGAGATATAGAGAGAAGATATATGTTTGAAGGGATACCAACACTAAGAAAGAAAGTGAGTTAGGAATAAGTGTTAGTAGTAATATTAGGGAAGTATAAGATACAGATGAGGAGTAAATTAGATTAATAGAAGATAGATTAGTTAAATAAAATATTGGAGAAGAAGATAAGATACAAATATAATATTATGAAGAGGATACTCTAAGTGACACACCCCCTCCAAACTTCAACCACAAAAGGCCTCATGAGGAAATGAAGCCTTTGGACCAAATGTCATCCTTTGTGATGTTTTAAAATAGACAAAAAAATCCATTTACTAGGCTAAGGAATAAATATATATATATATATATATATATATATATATATATATATATATATATAGAGAGAGAGAGAGAGAGAGAGAGAGAGAGAGAGAGAGAGAGAGAGAGAGAGAGAAGAGAGAGAGAGAGAGAGAGAGAGAGAGAGAGAGAGAGAGAGAGAGAGAGAGAGAGAGAGAGAGAATAGTTACAAAATTTTTAACAAAGAATTTGAGAATAAAAGAGAGTTTTTAATAAATCAAGAATAAGTTTTAGAAAGGAAATACTTTCATAGAGAATTAGGAAGAGATAAAGGACTTAGCTAGAATCTTGTTAAACAAAAAAAATATAATAAATGGATTTCTAGTAGTAATTTTATAACAATTAAATTGATCAATTGCAATAGTAACAGTTGTAGTATTGGTATTAGTATTCACACATAACCTAAAAAAAATAAAGTACACAAAATAGAATGATTTTGCCACTAATCAACAAAGATATTAAGGATGTGGAAGAACATTTGTTTATTTTGGACACATATTGGTGGAGTGATAATATCACTTATGAAAGATTAATGTTATTTGAATTTGTGGGAACACTTAGGGATGATGCCCTCAAATGGTATATAAAACATTATTTTGGACATGAAAGTACTTATGTAGATGTAAAAAAATTATTTAAAGGAGATGTTCACTACCCTAACATCCCTTTGAAAAGTGTTAGTAATATGAGAGAGTTGATACAAAAATAAAAATTAATAGTGAAAGAGTATGATCAAATATTTAAATAAATAGTAATGAAAAGAGAGGAACCATTGAATGGGAAATAATGAATTTAGTGGTTTATTTCTAGAAAAATACCATATCTATAAAAAAAACATGGATGGAAAGATATTTAATACATTTTTTGAAATTATTGATATGGCATCATGCAGAGAATCTCAATCTTGGAGATATGACATAGACACATCATTAAAATATAATGTGGAAATATTTAGATATAATTTGAAAAACTATGGTTAACATAAGAGATTCAAATGAAAGGAGATGAGTTTATCCCTCACATAAACAATAAAAACCCACCATGATCCATAATATGGTGCAATACTTATTTTTTGGAAGGGAACTCATAGACATAATGTACACATCATGATATGGTGAAAAGAGAAGAAACAATTAGAGCATCACAAATACAAGCATGGATGTCTTCCCCTAGTTTAACAATTTTTGGAATATTGGTGTATTAATCTTAATTTAGTTAAAGAGTTTGATTAGTAAAATGAGCAAATAATTATATAATTATTAAGATATTAATTCATGAAATTTTATTGTAATTTGAATATTTCTAAAAATAGTAATAAGGGAAATAAAACAAGACTTAGCTAGAAAATGACTGATCTAACTAAGATAGAGGTTGAAATTCAATGTGTAAGACTGGGACACTATCACAAACTAAGATCTAACCTTCATTTTATAATTGTATAGGAGCAATATAACTATATAGGAATGGCACCAATGCTATAGTCTACCTCTGCCACTATTTTCATGAGGATCTAAGCTTTCTGGTTTTTTTTTGCTATGTCTATGTGACCCTACATATGAAGTTTGGATAGATAAAATTCTGTATAGATCCCTATAGAGCATATTTTATCTTCAAACCCTATACTTCATTATGCTTTGATCAATTTCGAGAAATATTGGGAGTTAGTATGTGTAAGATTCACTGGATGTGGATCCATACTCCTTATGTGGGCATGTTATCTACATACCAATACTCCGAAGAGGGATCAAACCATATGTAGTTCTCCCACTTGATGTGCTTTGTGAAAATGTGTGTATCAAGATGCAGAATGCTAAACTAGATGTGTTTGAGATGGCTAGGGACTGGTGTAAGGATTTGAATAAGCTTGTAAGTGTATTAGATGGTTGTATGCAGAGAATAGGGAAGATTACTTGATTATTTTTTCTTATATTCTTGATTTCTTAGTGATATTTGCCAACCCTTTCCAAATAATCTTTGAATGGGATTTTATAGGGATCTATTGGTCATGGGTTGAATGTACTCATGTTGAGATGACAAAGAGAAGGATGGGTAACTAGAGGAAATTGATCATTGGGGAAAAAATGGACTTGGATAATAGTGTCAAAACTAGACAGGAGTGGCACTGACACTATAGTCTTAGTGTGGCACTATTGTTTTGAGTAGATAGGACCTAGGGGGATTGATTTGTCATGGAAAGAGGACTCTAGGTCAGCTAGGATACAGTCTAGAAGGATATAAATGATTGGGAATCAATGAAAAGATGATTATGAGGACCATGAGAGCAAGCAAGAGGGACCTAAGGGTTGGGTGTCATTAGCCATGTTCAAGTTACCAATTTTAACATTTTATATGACTACATTTACCCACCCTTTATTCTAGTGATGTAGCAAAGCAAAATACTAGGATAAAGGAAAAATATAAAGTTTACCTAAACTTACCTACAAAGATGAAGCTCATGAAGCTGTGTGATGCTAGGTGTGCATATAGAGCACACTATGAATTATAAATATATAAGAGAAAACAAAGAGTAAATCAATTCTTACTAGATACACAAAATTTTTAAAATAAGAATGTATAATGTTGGGTAAGATAGAGAGGAAGAGAAAGGAATGAATACACCTCACCAGGTATGCAAACTAATATAAAACTTGTTGTGATGTTGAGTGATTCTAAGTAATATTAGATGATGTTGTACCATGATTAATATCATAAACAAAGTTAAGAGCTCAATTCCTTGATAGTGGCTCAAGAATGCAAAGGGTGACCATTTGGCTCCATCATTAGCCACTAAGTGAAGCTAGATGATCATGCATGTGATGATCAATTTTTATACTTTGTGTCCAATCCCTTTGAATAGGCGGATCAAGAATATAAAGGCTAACTAGACCTTTAACTCCATCATTTCCCCATGAAGTGAAGCTATGAACTGATACCAATATGAAATATGTGTCATATGAGATGGATCTTAAATCCCATGAATGTATTATGATATAAAAATGTTGGTATGGATAGCTAAATGTATACTAGAAACTAGGCCACTCTTGGCCACTCTGAAAGATGGAGATTAGGATTGTATGAAAGCCACTCCAAAACTGGTGCACTAGGTTTATATTAAAGCCACTTGGGAACTCAGGAATGTGGAAGTTAGGCTTGTATTAAATCCATTCCAAAATGATTTCAACCACTTAAAAATGGAATAAGGCATGTAAATGTTGAGAATGTCTAGGTAATACTAAATTTAGAAAGGAAAGAAAATAAATGCATCATGCACATTGCCCCCAATCATTGATGTTTGGAACATGGATTCTGATCTAAAAGTTAAATCAATTGTCATGTCTAAAACTAGAAGTGAGATCCATCATGTTGTGCATGATTCCCCTATATTTAGATTCTCTGAGCAAAAGTGTACTAAAAAACTATTGATTTTGAACTGGTTTGGTTGTACAAAATTGTAGTTAAACCTACTTTTCTACCTGCTTCTAGAATTTTTTTTTTTTTGTTATTTGGAAAAGAATGATAAAAGTGGACACTAGTGGCACCAAAACTATAGTATAGGTTGTGTTTTTTTGTCTTCAGCCAAATCTGGTAATTATTTTAATTTTCTCACTATTTGTCAGGTCTGTTATAACTATTTTGATGTCTAGTTGTTGTTTTGGTTATTTTGAAAGCTAGATTTTCAACGATTAGGAGCTCTGATCTCTATGACAAAACCCTTATTTATTTTTGCGTCTTTTGATGGTAGGAATGAAGACCTTAAAAATGACTACCCTCACAAGAAAGATCCCTATAAGTGTGTTATGTTGCAAAGATACATGATATAGCAATGATAATTGACAAGATATCTCAAGATATATCATGGTTTGTAATGAGAGATTGTTAGATCAACATGGGTATTCCTAGATAGATATAGCAATATAATAGCATGTATAATGTACTAAACTAGAATTGGAAGTATTAGTTTTTGGTTGTTAAGGAGGGATGGATCATGATGTCCATCATAACATCTAAGAAAGAAAGATAATGCATGATGTGGATCATGGCATTGTAAATAATGAGTATCAAACAAGAAAAAAAAACACAAGTCAAGAAGAAAGAAGCATAGAAAAATGGCCAAGGCACCAATAAAATAAGGTACATGGGCACATGTCACTCAAATTGGAAATCAAGCTTACAAGGCATGTTCAAATTCCATATACACATACAATTGAAATAAACAAGGTTGGTGTGGAAGCCATAATCACACAAAAGAGTATAGATAAAGGATATTGACAAATATCCTAAGCACACACATGAATAAAAGCAAAGGAAATTGGCAAATGTCCTAAAGCACATATAAGAGATAAAGAGGAACTAATAAATGCAATCATATCTAGCTATGTAAAACAAGAAAGTAAAGCATGTAATAACTAGAAATACAATCTCATCGAACTAATCAAAGCAAGAGGGACCTAAGGGTTGGGTGTCATTATCCATGCTCAAGTTACCAATTTTCACATTTTATATGACTTCACCCCACATTAAAAAACCTATATATGGTAATAAAATATACTACAAAATAATTTTAGATGTATGATCAACATCCTCATCAATTATGCCAAATGAGGGAATTGTCTCCACCCAAAAATCATTTGATGTATTGCACCACTTATGGATATTTTAATCATTACAATCATATATGGCCTATGGAAGATGCAATTTCAGACTTACATGATAGTAATCACATAATAGCTACCAAATTTTAACAAATGCCATCACCATAATTTAAAATGATCAATACTAACATACTGTAACCCATAAATCTTTATCACAACCCTCCACCACTATAATAATTCTAGTCACAAAATAAGATACCATAAATTCTAAGGAAATTATCAAGGTGGGAGAGGATATAACCAAAGCTATAGTCAACAAGGATATAACCAAGGGTATAGCTAGGAGAGATCACCTCCAACATACTATAAGTTCAAAAAGATTGGTCATATTGTAGTAAATTTCATGAAGGAAGCACAAGTGGAGTGTTTATTTTGTCATGAAAAAGGAACTCATGATTCCTTCTCATGCCCTAAGTGACACAATTTTATAAGAATGGTGAAATTAATATTGAAAATATACCAAAATCTCCCCCATGAAAAGAGGATTTTTCTTTTGGAAAAAGCACTAAAGGGATATGATACAAAAGGGTGGTGCAATGTGGTTCACTATGAAGTAGGATAATATAATATTATCGACAAAGAAGGGGGTCCATTAAAATGAGCATCCATTTTTGAAAACTTAAGAGAGCATAGATAAACACTGAAAGAACATAATGAAATAACCTAGAATAAAGATCTCAATATTATGAGTTATGACCCAAAACCTCAAATGGTGGTAACCACTTGAAGTGAAATAAAAATAGGTAAAGTAGAAGATAAATTTATATATTCTTAAGAAGAATAAAAAATAGATAGCGATAGGGAACACCCTAATATACATGAACATGACCAGATAGTGGAGAAAAGTTAAAAAAATAGAGTAAAAATAGGATAAATATCATCTTATACTAACCTATTTTGATGAGGATGAGATTATAGATTTGAAAAAAATAATGAAACTTATCAAAAATCAAGATTTATTAGTTAAATGAGAACAATTATGTAAGTATTGGAATAAGAAATAAAGGTAACATAAAGTATAACTAATTTATAAAATAAAATAAATAATAATAATAATAAATGTATTCAAAATGAATAGGAAATGGAAGGAAACAAAAACAATCATAATACCAAAATCAATGGCCATGAAGTAAGGAAGATAGTATTAAACCTTAACGCATATATAAATTTCTTAACATGTAGTATATGAGATCTACTTAATAAACCATAGTGTCATGATGTAACTTATGATATTACAGTAGATGATGACACATTGCACTCACCAAATAGAACATTAATATATGTCCAAGTTAACTTAATGGCTATAAAAATTAAAGTGGATATTGAAGTGATTGGCATGCATGATATAGGCTACCTGGCCTTTTTAAACTTTGAATGGTTTATTGACTACAATGTAACATTGAATTCTTAGGAGGATGAGAACACATGAGAAGGGTATTGGTTGGTAGTCCATTTTACATTGAAAATAAGGATGAGAGATACATATTTGAATGAATTATGGATAGATGATGAAGGAAGTGATTTTGATGACCTTTATGTCATATGCACATTAAATAAGATTAGAAAATCAAAATATAACCATGAACCAAATGATAAGGGGAAATAGTACTTGAATATTAAGAGGTAGAAACAACTTTATATGATGATATCAAAGCTTAATTATAAGGGGATTTAGAAAAATGGTCAAAAAGGTGTGCCACGTGAGGAAATTACTATCTAAGGGAATTTAGACTACCACACTACATTATCTAGTACTAATGAGGGGAATGGCATACTAGATGAATGAGCCTCCCATGCCAAATTACCAAAGTTTACTATAATTAGAATTATAGAATGCTAGCTATAACAAATGATAAGGGTATTTAACCAAGAACAAACATAGATGTAGTAAATTGATGACACATTCACTATCACTACCACAAGGTAGTGGAACACCCATAAAGTCACTATCTAGAGTTGGAAACCCTTTGGAATCATACTGAGGACAAGGTTTATCAAATCATAAAGATATTTTCCATAAATACAAATGTACATAGAAATAAAAAACCCAGGGATACACATTGAGAACTATGAGAAGATATAGAATGTAAAACTATAAAATGACAAATGCTTATGGGTAAAATTATTTTATTGGACCCTAGACACATATCCAAATACATGATATATGCATCAAGATATGTACTAAAGAACTTCTATATGGGAAGATATAAATATATATTTATATCAAAATTTCAATTTTTGGGACCCAAAGACATGAGTCTGTTGTGTATTAAAAAAAATCAAAACATGTTTATTCATGCTAGATTCCACTACAAAACAACAATTTATCAAAACTAAAATCATAAGAAACATTGTTAGGACACATGGATGACTAGGAACAAATTTTGGCACAATCACAAGAGAACTACCTCTAAATGTGGAAATAAATAGCCACATAAAACAAATTGAGTGTGTTACATTTCTTAATAATCGCAAAACAAGGGGAGGATGATGAGGGGAAACTAAAAAATATAAAAATATAAATAGAATAAGGATAATGACAAATAACTGATACCATAGAGGATAAAACATGATACTTTTATCAACCTCTCAAATAAAAGGAGGAAAATATAGCTATAGAGGGTGATTACAAAAGTAGGACATTATTGGGTGGAAGAAGTTAAGATATTAAAATTACTAAGGTATTATTAAGATCTATTCCCACTAACATTTATAGAGCTAAAAATAATAAAATAGCAAGTCTGTACCATGAAAATACAATTAATAGATGATATAAAACCTTTTGTGTAAAATACCATACATGTTGAATCCAAATGTTCAAGTAGAAGTTAAATTTGAAGATACATTAAGTACTATAAGGACCTTGTGTTTGAGGACATATGTATAATTGATATTTATACCAAAAGGCATTCCATTTCCACTCAAATTTGTTTTTAGCACCCAAAAATTGCTAAAGATTATGAATCAGACCTAGTGTACCATTATCACTCTCCCATTCTAATATTTCCTCTTCCAACCAATTAGTATGACAAATGGACATTGTAAATAACAATGCCTTTGTAGATTCATTGCTCCTAGATAGGCCATCTGCTATAACATTATATTTTAATTTATTATATATGATTTCAAATTCATATCCCAACATTTTATTCACCCATTTTTATTGTTATTTAGATGACAACCATTCCAAAAAAATATTTTATCCTATCATGATCAATATTTACCTTAAAGTGTCTTCCCATCAAATAAATCCTCTATTTATTGACTACATGAATAATATCCATCATATCTTTATCATATATCATATTTATCCTACTCTTAACCTTGAGTTTATGACTCTCAAATACAATGGCTATTCCTTCCTACATGACTATTGTCCCCATGCCATATTCTGATGCATCATGTTCAATAATAAATTTAAAAAAAAAACTAGTGGTAGCCAAAATTATAGTGGTGCCCATGACCTCTTTCAGCTTCTCAAATGTCTTGGTAGCTATTCTGTTCTAGTAGAATTAGTCCTTCAATAAAGATATGAGTGGTGTTGCAACGTTGCCAAAAATAGCCCCAAAATGACTTAGAAGATCTTGAGGGTTTTTGGAACCTACCACTCTATCATATATTTGATATTTTTAGGTTATAATTTTTATCATTAATGTGAAATAATATGACCCAATTACTCCACCTCTTAGAATTCAACAACATAGTTTATGGTTTTGTATAAATTTCATGTTGATCTAGAGTTAACAATAAATGTTTCACATGTTGTATATGTTATTCCCAAGTTTTTTTTTGTATATTAGGATGTCATCAAAATATACCAACACAAATTTCCTCAAAAAATGACTAAAAATAGTGTTTATCAAGATCTAAAATGTATATGGTGATATTTTTTTACAAAAAGAAATGACCAAAAACTCAAAATGGCCTTCATGAATTTTAAAAGTTGTTTTAGGTACATCTGCATATTTGATCTAAATTTGATGGTATCCAAAATAAAGATCTAATTTTGTAAACTATAAAACACCATGTAACTAATCTATCAAGTCATTAATTAAATGGATATCTAACTTACTTTTGATGGTTTACTTTTTGAGTTTTCTTAGTCTGGTCACATCCTTCAAGAATCATTCTTTTTATGCAGCATGACCATTGGGGATGAATATTCACATTAGTTATGTTTAATAATACCTGAATCTAGCATATCCTATATAATAGTTGAAATTTCACTCTTATAAGAATACAGGTACTTTAATGGTATGATTTTTGGTGGTTGATGTATGCAATCAAAAGTGAAGATGATCTACAAATCAATCTGAACTCAAATATGATAAATCATCTAACCATACCACTGGAAATACTTTGATAATCAAGGACAAGACCAATATGGATCCACTAGAAATAAGGGATAACTTATCATATAATATGGCTAGAGAGGGTTCTAAATCCTTTATTCAATCAACACCACATAATAACCCTAACTAGGTATAATAATTCAATAAAAAAGTAAATATAATCTACTACTCACTAAGGCTTGTAGCATAAATGGGGGATAAACATAAGAAATAAACATTCAAAGTAAGAATCTACTCAAGTAAATATATAAGTGATCTTAAGAAAGTGAATAAAATACATTTATTAGCCATTATTTATGTAATTTTATCTACTAAAATAAAATAATAAGATTTATGATTACTTACCTTGAAGATGAACATGTCGAGCCTCAACCTCTCCCTTGGCCAGTGGTGCTTTACAAGAGGTTTTTGTGTATAATTGAAGAATATAAGGATATAACATGGACTATAGTATAGACAAGGACATATAAGTGAATCTAAATCTTTCACAAGACAAAATTTCTCCTCCAAGAAGATTGAAACCCTAAATAAAGTATCCTCAAATAGAATGGCAAAAATACATATAAAGAAGAATAAATCTATGATTCTCTCTATTGGAAATGAGGTGAAATAGGGATATATATAGCATTATTTGAACTTAAGCCCTTATGGAATTTTATTTGATGTAGTCAACCCAATCAACATTATTAAGTGTAAAATCGAGCCGTTAGGTCCTAAACTAAGTCAACCTAGGTTAACTTAGTCCTATAATGTGTGTTATTCCTAAAACTAGGTTGACCCATTTGATTGCATTCAATAAATGGTAAAAATGGGTTTTGATTAGGTAGGATATATTTGAGGTGATGAATTAATTAAATAATCATGTGAGTGAGGTGTCAAAGCTTATGGACACTTATAGGATGGGTTTATATTAGTTTCAGGTGGTGGTATAGGGAACAACAATATTGTGAAGCACCAAATGTCTGCCCATCCCTTTCCCAGTGCACACTTTAAGGTGTGCACTTAGGGAGGTTGAGACTCTAGGGGTTATTTTAAGAGAGAAAGCATCAAAAATTTATAAATTTTAAAAATATTGTGTTTATATATGCCCTAATTGAAGATCAATACATGTCACACAGTTGTAACATGGGATGGTGCTTCTAGAAAAGACATAACAACAAACAATACTAAGCTAAATAAATTAAAATATAAAACAATAATATAATTGAAATGAAATAATTAAAAAACTAATACCTTTACTTACCTTCGTGAGATAGAGTAGAAATTATGTGAGAGAAATGGAGAGGCATCCCTTTTAGGAAACATTAGGAAAGCCTATAAAATGAGATAAAATTCAAAGATTTTAGAAAAAATACATGTGGTGTGTATACAAATTCGCTATGATGTTAAGACTCCAGATCATCTATTGGTTTGCAAAAAGAGCTAGTAGAAACATAGTTATAAGCAAAATTTAGAATCTAATGGTAAATAATTGATAGTTAAATAATTATGAATTGTAAATATAAATAGGGTAAAAATTTATTCATTTATAATTTTATTATTATAAGAAAATAGAGCTCTAAGAGACCAAGAGAATATCTTAAAGTGATGATGGTGAGGAGATGATAGGTGTGAGATGGAGGAAACCTAATGGTATCAGTTGGTGTAGCTTAGGAGGTGATGCATTGAATTCAAATTATTGGTAATTTTTATTGAAAATTAAGTTATTTGTGAAAAATTATACATTAGGGGAAAACCATGTAGTGAAATTGGCCCTAGGAAAATTTTAGGTAGAGTAGGAATTATGTAGGTCAATGTGTAGGAAATGGTAGGTAAAATAAATGCCTAAGGCATTAATAACTAGGCAAAAAATCACCATGAAATTTTAATGGGGTCAACCATGTTGAATTAATTTAAATTTGGGTGGGATTGTATTAGGGTCAATTATGTATGAAGTGGCCAACATAGTTCTTTGGTATTTGGCCAACTACATAGGGTAGGGTTGACTTAGTTAGGAAATAGGACCAACTTAGTTTGAAGTGGCTAATTTAGTTATGAAACAAGGTCGACTTAGTAGGAAGTGGTCAATTTAGTTATGAAACAGGGCTGACCTAGTAGGAAGTGGCTGATTTAGTTATGAAATAGGGCCAACTTAGTTTTAAGTGGCTAAATGTATAGGAAACATGGTTGACTTATTTTTATTTGGCTAACTACATAGGGTAGGGTTGACTTAGTTAGGAAATAGGACCAACTTAGTTTGAAGTGTCTAATTTAGTTATGAAACAAGGTTGACTTAGTAGGAAGTGGTCAATTTAGTTATGAAATAGGGCTGACCTAGTAGGAAGTGGCTGATTTAGTTATGAAATAGGGCCAACTTAGTTTTAAGTGGCTAAATGTATAGGAAACATGGCTGACTTAGTTTTAAGTGGCTAACTACATTGGGAAATAGGGCTAACTTAGTAAGAAGTGGCCAATTTAGTTATGAAATAGGGTTGACTTAGTAGGAAGTGGTTGATTTAGTTATGAAAAAGGGTTGACTTAGTATAAAGTGGCCTATTGTGTTAGGAGACAAGGATGAATTATTTTTAAGTGTCTAACTACATAGGAAATGAGGTTGACTTAGTTTTACGTGGTTGATTATGTAGGAAATAGATCCAACTTGGTTTTAAGTGGCTAACTGTGTGGGAGAGGGGTGTGAAAGTGATAAAAAGGTTGATGAAGTAGTTAATTTTCAAATTGAATAGTTTTAGAATGTATTTTTATTACTTTTGTATCGACTCTAATGTATTATATGTTGTTTATCATTTTGTAGAGGTGATAGAGATTTTAACATTTAGTGGGTGTAGAATGGCTATTAGATCTACTAGAAATATTATCATCTGATGATCATGATCAATTAGCCTCCTTAGTATTTGGATGTATTATAGAGATGTATAGGATTCCTTTGAGTGTTGACTTAGTTTTCATGTTCCTTGGAGCATGAGAGAAACTAACCAAAAAAATTTAGTGGGAGGTATATGGGATATGATAGAGGTGAGGATCACATTATAGGATGTTCATGTTCTACTTAGATCACCAATTTTAGGTATTCCTATGATCTATGATACCCCAGAGTTTAAGACTGAGAGGTGAGCCTTAGATTTATTGGCTATAAGCTCATAGAAATATTTTACTGGGTTTCATGTATGCCTATTTGATGTTTATATATTGACCATTTTGAATATCTAGGAAGTTGTGATATGGATTGAAAAATTGCATGTGTTTTATCACAAGTCAAATGGGAAGGTGTCATTATATGTGATTGCATTATGTTAGTCTATTTTAGAGTAGGGTATAATTTATGACTTGGGTTAGGCTATTTAGGTGTAGCTAGTACACAATATGTATGGTATGTTGTCTTGAGGGTAGAGGACTATGGGCCCTATTATTTACTTAGTATTAGAATATATGAGCGGTTCCCATGTACTGACTAGATGAGTTTACCCATGCTATGGATGATAGGATTCCTCTTGTGGTTAGGTGGTTAAAGGATTATGCGGTATGTGTTGTGATGCATATACCACCACTACAAATAGTTACACATGGTGAGATTATTTGGTAACCATATATAGATATTGCGGTTAGTTGGCTATCTTAGACTACTATTGTGATTGATTTCATTCATGCTTGTATTATTGGTCACTATACATGGTGGGTAGAGCCACACCCTATTGTTTGTGTTCTTAGATAGTTTGATTTTCCATACCTAATGGCTTTTATAGTAGTTCCATATTATTGGGCATGACATCTTAGGGAGCCAAGTTGTAGATGTGGTGTGGGAGTATCAATGGAGATACCTGTGATTTGGCCACATTGAGTGAGACCTTGGACTAGTCAGACTCTGTCACATGTTTATAAGGTTACTATTATTGTTTATAATAGTTGCATAAACCTATAATAAGACATCAATGAATTATAAATTCCTTGTAAGCATTAAAGAATGACTCTAAGTTGGTATGATACAATGAAATTAATGTTATTGACTTAGATTAATTCTTAGGCAATAAAAAAATATTATGCAAAGTAATAAACATAAGAACATTGTTTAACAATTATACAAATATCATTATGTTTAATTCTTTGATGACTTTCTAGCATTTTTGATGGTCTTTTAAAGTCATATGATATATTTACCTTGTTTTATGGTCATGTTATGTAGACTTGTCTTTTAGTCAACATTGCATGGAATTATAATGTTTGAAGACTTTGTATATAGTTGATTTTCATGGGTAGTATGGGAAGTCGATGTTAGTATTGGTAAAGTCAAACTACATGCATAAAATGATTATTATACTAATCACTCAAACTTTCCAAATGATTATAATTTATTATCACTTTTGAATCTAGTTAATAATCATTCAACAAAACCATTATCTGAGTTTGGGAAGGAGTCTTCATGAGAATATGGTAGAGGACTCTAGCTCTATTGAGTTATTCTTATCATGCATTATTTTAGTGATTATTTGTCTATCGATTAAAGAGGAGAAATTGGTGGGATGAGTAAAAGCATGGATGAGAATAAAAGAGAAGGGAAGGAAGCCTATTAGGGCATGTCATATGTGGGCATAGTAGGTAGAAGTAGAATAAAGGTTATTTGAGCTAAAGAGTGAACAAATTCAACGTCCTTGGTATTATAATCATCGTTTATGGGTTGGTGATGTTTTTTAAATTCCCATGTTATATTTTGATGGATTTTCAGAAAAGAAATGATAAAGGGTTAACGAGTTTCAATTTTTCTTGAAATTATAAAAAGTATGGGTTGAATGTAGGGCCTTGTGGATGGGTCAACCATCCATAGAACCCTACATCCAACCTAGAGTAAACCTAAGTGGAATGGTTAGAGCTATAGGCTTTTTCCATGGTTATATCATCTCTATGAAAGATTCATATTAAATTCATTTTCAATTTTTAAACCCTATGAGTTCATTATATGGTTATTTCATTTAAAGGGTATTTATAACAAGACTGGGTAGGGTTTTGGACTTAGTTTTGGTTATCAAACTAGTTTAGGGATATAAGCATTAATGCTAAAAAAAAGACAAAATTTTTGATTGGTTATGTAGGATTCATCTATGTATATACCTATCTTGGAATTTGGGTGAAGACATTATAGGTTTCTATAAAAAATTTGACTATGTATTAATTTGTATATACTTAGATATATATGTTTATATACTAATTATTAATGGAGTTAAAGTGTGGATGATAGAGATGGAGAAATATTTTGAGATTCATAATTAATTTGGAGTCATGAAAGTAGTTTGGGGAGCTTATGAGCTTGATGGTGAAGTAGTAACTTGATAGGAAAATAAGAAGCTCAAGATGAACCTTGACTCTACCACCACCACTTGGGAATAGTTTGTGACACTTTTTAGGTCATGATGGCTTCTACATTTATACTTCAATCAAAATTTTACAAATTTTTAGAATCTTAAGTAAGGATACCTATCGATAAATGAATACTGGGATCAATTCACAAATCTTATTAAGTATGTACCTCAATATCATATAAATGAGAGATTCAAGATCAATAAATTAATCATGGGATTAAAAACCCAAATTGGTTGTGAAGTAGATGTGCATGAGCCATCTCTCATGGATCATGTATTTGAGAAGGAAATCAAGTAGGAATAAAAACTAAAATTATTTACCTAAGTTAGAGATAAGTTTAAGAACTTTGGAAGTTCTAAACCAACTTTCAAAAAGAAGAATTGTAAGTAGAGGAATGGAGACTCCAAGAGCCAGTTAAAGAATTAGAATGTCAAGTTCAATAGTGGTTGAAGGAACAATAAACCTGGTAATGGTTTCAATGGAAACCGATAGTTTTAAAAGAAAGCACCATTAGGAGGTTTCTTCATTTTTGGATGTGACTATTATTATTGATAATGTCCTCACAACAGGTCAAAAAATAAGGGTTCTTATCCTCAATAGGGTACTTTTTAGTAGCAAATTCATGCAACTATTGACAATCATCAAGATGAGTACTAAGCTTTGCCCATAGAATTTTCAGGTATTTTCTTCAATCATCTAGTTTCTATTTTGATTGACACATGAGATAAATAATGTTTCATTGCTCTTAGAATGCTTAGTAATTTTTATAGAAAATATGGATTTATGGCAAATGCATGGTTAGTAAAGTATGATAATGAGTCTAAGGTCAAAGTTAAATGTGTTTAGTCAAAGCTAAGATTAGGTTTCCTGAATTCACTACAATAGTGGATCTTTATACTTCTCCTTAAGGGTCATATGATGTGATCTTAGGAGTCAATTGGCTTGTGGAGAATAAAGATACTATTGACTCTTATTTGAACAAGGTTGAGTGTCAAGATGACTTTAGAAATTAGACATAATTTCAAGATGAGAAAAGGAAGTTGAAGATAAGGTAGATTTTAACAATTCAATTCAAGAAAGCTTAGAAAAAGGTATGTCAAGCATTTATCTTTAAGAAAAAATGAGATGGAAGAATCTAAGTAACCATCCATCAAGGATTATCCTTTTCTAAATAATTTTTAGGATGTGATTCTAGAAGAATTATTAGGATTTTCACCCAAGCATAAGTTTAATTTATATATTGATATCATACCTAGATCAAAACCAAAGTTTAAGGCATTGTACAAGATGAGAACCACCAAATTGGTTGAGTTAAAGGCACAACTTCAAGAGTTATTGTTGAAAGGGATGATTCGACCAAGTGTTTCACCATGGGGTGCACCAATTATCTTCATTAAGAAGAAGGATGGTACTCTTTGCTTGTGTATTGATTATAAGATGTTGAATAAAGTGACAATCAAGAATAGATATCCATTGCCAAGCATTGATGATATATTTGATCAAATACAAGGGGCAATAGTATTTCCTAAGATTGATATTAGAGAAGAGTATCATCAGTTAGGAATCCATGAAGAGGATATTCCAAAAATAACATTTAAAAAATTAATATGAGCACTATGAGTTCATAGTGTTGCCATTTAGATTGACAACTGCTCTAGTAGCATTTATGAATCTTATGAATAGTGTGTTTAAAGATTATTTGGATCATTTTTTTTTGTTATTCTATATGACATCTTAATTTATTCCAAATATGAGGAAGAACATGTGCAACATTTGGAACTAATTTTATAGTGTTTGTGAAAGCACAAGTTGTTTGACAAGTTATCTAAGTGTGCATTTTTCCAAAATAAATTGCAATATTTGGAACATATTATCTTCATAGATGGTATCTTAGTATATCCAACAAAGATATGAGCCATAATGGAATGGATAGTGCCAAAGAATATGCATAAGGTAAGGATTTTCATGGGATTAGTGGGATATTATAGAAAATTCATTCCAAATTTCTCTAAGATAGCCAATCCAATTACCTCTCTTCAGTGGAAGAAGTAGAGTTTTATCTGGTTAGACAAGTGTGAGATAACTTCTTAGGATCTAAAAATAGGCTTACTTTAGCACTGGTGCTAAGAGTTCTTGATCTTAATGGTCAATTTTCAATGATTACTGATGCATCTAGGGATGGAATTGGAGGAGTTATTATACAAGATGGCTTAGTTGTAGCCTATGAGTCCTAAAATCTAAACACATATGAGGTGAACTATGCCCCATATGATTTGGAAACTGCAATAATTGTGCATGCCTTGCAAGTTTAGAGGCATTATCCATTAGGAAATTTTTTTGAACTCAAGATTAATATCTTGGGACTTATGTACATCTTCACCTAGCTAAACCTGAATGTTGATCAGAGATGATGGTTAGAGTTATTATCTAGTTATAGTTTTGATATTAATTATAGTAAAGGTAAGGGGAATAGAGTATTTGATGCTCTAAGTTGTAGAAGGTACATAGTTTCCATAGTTACTATCAAGAGTACTTTCCAAGACTAGGTAATCAAATTCTTACTAGGAGATGAATTATATTATCAAGGCAAGAAAGGATTGTGTGAGAATGTTTAGAATCCTAAGTATAAATGATTCAAGATAGAGAGTGATGGTATTTTGAGGTATAATGGAATCTAGGGATCATGGTGATAAATGAACTATATAACGACCCATATTTAGGATATCCAAGAGTAACCATGCTCATACATGAGCTAATACCACTCTATTTATAGAAAAGAATCAATAAAGATGTACTAGATTTTGTGTCTCATTATTTGGAAGGTCAGCATATGAAATATGAACATATGCACTTGATAGGATTGTTATATCCACATGATTTATTAAAATTAAAGAGGTAGGTGATTAGCATGGACTTTGTCCAAGGATTTTCATTATCATGGAACTAACATGATATGATATTGGTTGTCATTGACAAACTAACCAAGGTATCCCACTTCATACCTGGCAACTTGACAGATGATGCACCTATAATTACAAAGAGATTCATAAAGGAGGTGTATCAATTGCATGATTTTATAGAGAAGATCATTTTGGATCAATCTCTAAGGATGAATTCTATATTTTGGTTGACTCTAAATTCAAATATTGGTACACAGTTGAATTTCAGCACTGCTTATCACCTAGAAACGAATGGATAGACATGATCTAGGCAACAATTTAGGTGACAATTCGGGTGACAGTTCCACCCCAATTGATGACGGAACTTCTGGGAGCCATAACTTTTTCACCGTAGCTCCAATTGACTCACCGTTTGAACCATTGGAAATATAATAATGAGGAGAACATCTTGAAATGGCATGGAGATTTTATTGATGAATTTTTACCCCAAAAAACCTAATGGAAGTGACCCAAATTTCAATTTTAATAGTGCAGTCTAAAAATAGTAAGTTTCTAAAAATAGTAATTCCTTGAATTTTGTATTGTTTTAAATATTGGAAGTCAAACCACTTAATCTCCCTAAATATTTGTGACCTTCCACATCCTCCCCATGCTTTCAAAATGTGTATAAATGAAGAGGTAACCTTAAATGTGAAGATAGACATCTCTTCCCAGAGATAAGCATATATTTGTATTGCGATCTTGAGTAATACTACATCTCTTCTGAGAGAATTCATTGTTACTGTGTTATTTCTATGATATTGAGATATTTATCAACCAAAACTTCTACATTTTGGATTAGTGGTATCAAAGCAATTTGTCTAGAGAGTGTATTATCCTGAGGAGGAGGTCAGGCTCTAAGAAGCTTGGGTGGGAAACAACAGAGCTTCCAAATTTTCCACCTATTCACTCCAAATGACTTTAAATGGTGGATGACACTGAGACATCCAATCCTTTCAATTAAATGGTGAATGAATCCCTCCAATGACAATAGGCATAGATGATACAACAATTTATCTAAATTCTTCAAACACTTTTGATGGGAAATCCTGGCTCTTCGGCTCCACTTCTTGGCTCCTCATCCAGGGAACATCCTTTCAATACCCCAACACCCTTAAAGTTTTAGGTAAATTTTTATATTCCTATATTTGAAGGCAAAATCAATACTGATGTAGTAGAAAATTGGTTGGATCAATTGTCTTCCTACTTCTCTGTAAATAAGTTCACCGATGGAGAAAAGATTACTTTTGCTCTTTTGAAATCAACATTGCCTATGAAAAACTAGTGGGAAGTGTACAAAAAGAGGTTCAGTATAGATGACATTGGCCTTGAGGTGGAACCTACTTGGGATGATTTTTTGGAAGCAGTGAAAGAAGAATACTATTCCATCAGAGCATATGATGATCTGTACATATAGTGGCAACAACTTTGCCAAGGTAAGGACTAATATGTTCAAGATTACACAGACACTTTTCATTATTTGTCTATAAGATTGGGCATTCAAGAAAGTGAGAAACATAAGACTCTCAAATATCATGGTGGACTACAATGGTACATATGGGGGAAATAGAACTCTTCAATTTGGAAACCCTCAGTAAGGCATACAAATTTGTAGTGAAGATTGAACAGAAGCATGGCATAAAGAATATGAAGAGTCAACCCTCAAAATGGAAAGGTGATAAGGAAGGTCAAACATGAGGCCAAAATTGGAAGCAAATGGATTTTCAAGATAAGAAATCCTAAAAGGGGAAGGCTTGAAAATGGTGTGATTACCACAAAACTGGAACTCACTCTAAAGAAGAATGTCGATCCATCAAGTCATTACTTTCTAAGTCACAATACTTGACATCTACTACTCTACCTCATACACAACCCACAATCGAAGAGGATGAAGAATAAATTGTAGATGCTAAGCTTGACACCATTGTCGCTTCATCATAGACCTGTGAGGAAAGACTTGATGACAAGGAAAGATTGTTTCACTCCAAATTATGGGTAAAAGGTAAGCCTCTGCATTTCATTCTTGATAGTGGGAGTCAAAAGAATTTAATCTCTACTAAAATTGTGAAAAGTCTAAATCTATCCATGAAGCCTCATCCAAAGCCCTACAGTATTGGATGGTTGAGCCCAGGGAGATACCTCTATGTCACCCATTAGTTTCTTCTTTCATATGCTATAAAACCATTCCAAGATGAAGTCTTGTGTGATGTGGTCAATCTAGATGTTTGTGATGTACTCCTTGGTTAGCCATTCATGTATGAGTGACATGGCATCTATGACTCATGAACCTAAAGGATCACCCTCACCCTTGGAACATAGCACTACAGGGTACTAGAGGTACCACCTTCCACATCTATCTCCCTGATTAGTGCTAAGCAATGCAAGAGATTGGTGGAGAAAACAAAGCAGTTTGTACTCGTGGTGGTCAAGCCATATAAATCCAAGAAGGCTGATGTTGTAGTCCTGACTACACAATCAACACAATAATAGAAGCAAATAGGACAAATCATAGGAGAATATGATGACTTATTCAATTCACCCACACGAGTTCCACTGCATTTCTAGGTAAAACATTCTATCGATTTGATCTTAGGATCACCTTTGCCTAACAATCCTATGTATCACAGATCAATTTTGGATAATGATGAGATAAAAAGATATATTCAAGAATTGATCCAAAAGGGTCACATCAGGCCAAGCTCTTCACCTTGTGGTAGCCCAATTGTCTTGGCACCAAAGAAAGATGGAACATGGAGGATTTGCATTGACTACCGATCCCTGAATAAAATCTCTATGAAGAATCACTATCCTCTCCCCAGGATTGATGACCTACTGGACCAGCTCTGTGGTGTGAAGTTAATCACCAAAATTGATCTCAATTTTGGTTATCACCAAATTCCCATCGATCCCACTGATGTCTAGAAGACTGCATTCAAATCTAAGGAGGGGATCTTTGAATGGTTGGTTATGCCTTTTGGCTTAACTAACACACTACAACCTTCATGAGGATGATGGATGACATCCTACAACCCTTCACCAACTCATTTGTGGTTGTCTACTTAGATGACATACTCATCTATAACAGAACATGGGAAGAACATTTGCAACATGTTCGTAAGGTGCTTCAAACTCTTTGGGAGCACAAGTTGTATGTAAATCTTGACAAATGCACATTCAGGATGACAATAATTTAGTACCTCAGGTATGTTTTGAATGAGGAAGGGGTTCATTTTGATCTAGAAATGATTTGGGTTATTCAAGAATGGCCCACACTAAGGACCCTCACAGAGCTTCATAGCTTTTTGGGTCTTACAAATTTCTATCGCATGTTTTTTTCTTAGATTTTCACATGTTGCTTGGTCACTAACCAAGTGACTAAAGGATGAGCTAAAGCTACATTTCAATGGGGTGAAATACAACAAAGGGCATTTGAGAATTTAAAGAATTGACTCTACTCAGCCCTTGTTCTTGCCTTGCCAGATTTGTATTAACCTTTTGAGTTGATGATAGATGCATCTAATAATGCCATGGGAGATGTCATCATACAACATGGCCATCATGTTACATATCATAGTGAAAATTTCACTAATATAATCAAGAAATATCCAACATATTATAAGGAGCTCTATGCCATTATGCAATCCTGTAAATAATGGAAACACTACATCTTGGGGAAAGAAATGGTCATGCACACTGACCACAGACCATTGGAATTCATCCAGATGCAAAGCAAACTACGAAATGAGAGGCACCAAAAGTGGGCCACATATCTTCAGCAATTCCACCTGATAATCAAACACAAAAAGGGGAGCTCAAATATAGCTATAGATTATTTGAGCTGCCCACCAATTATTGCACTCACAATAGTTTTGGACCTGTGTGGACATGAAACTACCACTTAGGGTGCTCTGTATGAAGCAGATCCTACCTTTGATAATACATATCAAGCACTTCAAAAAGGTAAACATGTTTATGATTTATATTTGCAAGATAATGTCCTCTGTCATATGGGGCACATCTGTGTTCCAGTTGTAGAGCAACAAAAGATGATATGGGAAGCACACTTTAGTAGGATAGCTAGACACTTTGGTATTGAAAAGACATTGGTAGTTCTTCAAAAACACTTCTACTGGCCCCATATGCAAAAGGATATGGAAATATATCTCAAATCTTGCACCCCAAGTGCAATAGCCAAGCTAACAAATAAGAAGCAAGGATTGTACACACCATTGCCAGAACCAACCAGGGCTTGGGAATCCATCTCAATGGATTTTCTCTTAGGTTTGCCCACTTTAAAACATGGTAAGGACTGTATTTTTTTGGTACTCAATCATTTTTCAAAAATGGCTATCATGATTGCTTGTAAGAAAAATATATCTGCTGAGGAAATTGCTCAACTATATTTTAGTCATGCATGGATCCATTTTGGTCTCCCCAAGTCCATTGTCTCAAATCAAGATAACAAGTTCTTGAGCATCTTCAGGTCCACTCTATGGAAGATGATGGATACTAAGCTGATGAAGTCCACAGCCTTCCATCCACAGAATGATGGTCAAATAGAGGTGGTAAACTGCTTGATTGTTCACATGATTTAGATGTATCACTCCAAACATCCATGCACATGGGATGAGGGACTTCTTTTCATACAACATGGATACAATTGGGCACTACACAACTCAACCAAGCACAATCCATTCCAAGTATGTTTTGGGTTCCAACCCATGGCACTAATTGATATAGCTATTCCATTTTCCATCATGGAATACACACCTCATGGAAGATTTGAGGCAGCAAAAGCAACAAAGTTTATTGAATAAATGCAACACATCTAGTAACAAGTTCATGACATTCTAGAGGAGATGAATCAGAAGTATAAGCAATGCCATGACAAACATAGGATTGCACACCATTTTGCTGTGGGTGACAAGGTTTGGTTGTGGCTTTAGAAGGAATGACTTGTAGGCCCACATAGAAAGATTCAACCTCTACGATATAGTCACTACACCATCACCAAAAGAGTTGGAGAAAATGCTTTTGAGTTGAACCTACTAGCCTACCTTGGTCTACATCCAGTATTAAATGTGGAGCTCCTAAAACCATATCACCCACCTCTATTTGACACTTTAGTTGTAGCAGAATAACTAGACATTGATGAGCTTGATCCATAGAGTTTTGCTCTAGTGGAAGAGGATCAGATTGTGGATACCTGGATGAAGACAACAAGAGGATGCTCTATTCCACTTTATCGAGTGGTCAAAAGGGGCTAGCTTAGCCATCAAGGTGAGTGGCTCATAGAGAATAAAATCAAGAA
This sequence comes from Torreya grandis, assembly GCA_037957365.1. Classification (NCBI taxonomy): domain Eukaryota; kingdom Viridiplantae; phylum Streptophyta; class Pinopsida; order Cupressales; family Taxaceae; genus Torreya; species Torreya grandis. Next base: position 518,190 of record JARHVA010001430.1, on the reverse strand, counting down.
ACAACTACCATAATTGATGGGGAACATTGATGCAATGGGGACCATTACTTTTCAAGGAGGGAGGAATTATCCAGGCAATAATTTAGGCGACAATTCGGGTGACAGTTCCACCCCAATTGATGATGGAACTTTTGGGAGCCATAACTTTTGCACCGTAGCTCCAATTGACTCACCGTTTGAACTGTTGGAAAGCTGAGAATGAGGATAACATTTTGAAATGGAATGGATCTCCACTTAATTAATTTTGACCCCCAAAAACCCAATGGAAGTGCCCCAAATTTTAATTTTAATAGTATAGTCTAAAAATAGTAAGTTTTTAAAAATAATAATTCCTTGAATTTTGTATTGTTTTAAATCTTGGAAGTCAAACCACTTAATCTCCCTTAATATTTGTGACCATCCACATCCTCCCCATGCTTTCAAAATGTGTATAAATGAAGAGGTAACCTAAAATGTGAAGACAAACATCTCTTCCCAGAGATAAGCATATATTTGTATTGCGATCTTGAGTAACACTATATATCTTCTCAAAGAATTCATTGTTATTGTGTTATTTCTATTCTATTGAGATATTTATCAACCAAAACTTTTGAGTTTTTGATCAAGACAAAACTAGTTGACTATGTATTAAAATATCTCCTTCATATTTATTGCATGTGTCAAAAATAAAAGTGGGAGGATTACCTTCCATTGGTTGAGTTTGATTATAACAACTCATACCAATCTACATTGAATATGGCTCCATTTGAGGCATTATATAGAAGGAGGTATAGAACACTAATCAATTGGGACATGTTAGAGGACAGGGTAGTCTTTGGACCTAAGATGCCTTTAAAAATGTAAGATCAAGTTAGGACAATCAAGTAGAGATTGGTTGAGACCAATAATGGACATAAAAGTTATTCTAATCTGAAGAGAATAGTAAGGTATTTTTCTATAGGTGATAAGGTGTTTATGTGGTTTAAGCCTTAGAAAATCTCGATTAAATTTGGGAAGTCAACAAAACTTTTACCAAGATATGTGGGACCCTTCAAGGTTTTATAAGTGGTCAATATTATAGCATATAGGCTTATATTTCCACCATCTTTAGCTCTTTTGTATAATGTTTTCCATGTGTATTATTTTTTAAAATATGTTGTTGATCCTTCACACATGTTGTATTGGAATGCTTTGCATGTTATGGATCCCAAGGTGGTCATGATAGAAATAATAAGAATAATTAACACTCATAAACTAAGTTTGTGTAGTGTATAAGTGTCAATGTGAGGTCCAATGAGACCAATATTATGAAGATAGTACCACTTGGGAGGACTATAATGATTTTCACAGAAACTTTCCACATTTTTTTGCTTGATTTGTTGCTTCATATTATATTATTTTTTACTGAATAATGTTTTAAATTCATAACTTGTGTTTGAATAAGTTTCATTAGGATGATGACCAACTTTATGGGGGAAGGATGTCACATCTTGATTTATCTCTAAATTGAATAATTTATTGATCTATGTATTTTTATGGTTGTTAGTTGATTAACTATTTTTTAAAGAAGTTTTATGTCATATGATAATTATGGGATAGTTATATGTTTATTAGTTTACATGATTGATTTGCTATGAGATAGTTTTACTTTTATATTTTGTACATTATGATCATGTTTGTTAGTTTAAACAATAGTATTTTATAAATTTTATAATGTTTATGGATAACTACCTTCATTGTTATGAGGTGGATGTAGGAGAGATCCATCCCTTAGAGTGTGATGGAGGGAGGGCATCATCAAAGAGGATGGTGTAGATGGAGGCATTGGGGGATGACAGAGAGAAAAACTAGAAACCTACACACACACCATAGTAGATTAACATATTTTATGATTATTATTTGGGTTAGATAGTTAGATTATATTTGATTTATGTTATATATGGCCGATGTGAGCTTATTATTTTTCTATGATCATGTTGTTTGATTGTGTAATTTCATCAATCTACTTGTGTACTGCATTAATAACATAGATGTTATTGCTTGGTTGTTTGAATGAATCTATATCTATCTTATTGTGAATTACCACTATTTTTTTTATAACTGAGTGTTTATATAAATAATGCTTTGTTTGGATTCTTTGTTTTAATAATATATGTATTCTATTACTTAGCTTAGTCATTTTGTTAAGTGACTACATATGTTTATAAGAATACTATTATCATTTATAATAGTTACATAAACCTGTAATAAGACATTAATGAATTATAAATTCTTTTTAAGCATTAATAAATGACTCTATGTTGGCATGATAAAATGAAATTAATTTTATTGACTTAGAGTAGTGTTTAGGAAATAAAAAATACTATGCAAATTAATAGAGATAAGAACATTATTTGATGATTATACATAAATCATTGTGTTTGATTCTTTGATGACTTGTAACATTGTTGATGATATTTTAAAGTCATATGATATATTTACCTTGTCATATGGTCATTATGTTATGTAGACTTGTCATTTAGTCGATAGTGCATGGAATTATAATGTTTGAAGACTGTGTATAAAGCTAATTTGCATGGACACTATGAGAAGTTGACATTATTATTGGTAAAGTCAAACAACATGAATAAAATGATAATTATAATAATCACTCAAAGTTTCAAGATGATTAGGGTTTATAATATGTTTTGACTCAAGTTAATAGTCATTGAAAAAAACCATTATGCGAGTTTGGGAAGGAGTCTTCATGAGAAGATGGTGGTAGACTATAGATATATTAAGTTATTATCACCATGAATTGTTTGTCATTATTTATCTACCAACTAAAGGGGATAAATTAGTGGGATGAGTAAGGGAACATAGGAGAATAAAAGAGAAGAAAAGAAGGTATATGATTACAATGATACATGGGTATAATAGGTAGAAGTAGATAAAAGGGTATTCAAGCTATGGAGTGAAGACAAATTTAGCTTCCTTGGCATTATAATCATCATTTACAAGTTGGTGATGTATTTTAAATTCTTGTGTTATAGTTTGATGAATTTTTGGGAAAGAAATGATAAAGGGTTTATTGATTTCAATTATTTTTGAAATTATAAAATTATGGGCTAAATGTAGGGCCATGTGGATGGTTCAACCATCCAAAAAACCCTACATTAAACCCAGAGTAACCCAAAGTGGAATGGTTAGAGATGTAGGATTTTGCCATGGTTATATTAGCTCTATGAAAGATTTGTATTGATTCTTTTTTAATTTTTAAACCCTATGAATTCATTGTATGGTTATTTCATTTAAAGGGTATTTAAAACTAGATTGGGTAGCGTCTTGGACTCAATTTTGGTTTTTAAACTAGTTTAGGGATATAAGCATTAATACTCGAACAAAGATAAAATTCTATATTGGTTATGTGGGATTCAACTATGTATATACCTAACTTGGAATTTGGGTGAGGACCTTATAGGTTTTTATAACAAATTTGACTATGTAAGAATTTGTACACACACACATATTACATACATACATATATACATACATACATCTATGTATGTTTGTGTATATATGTATGTATGTATGTATATATATATATATATATATATATATATATATATATATATATATATATATATATTAATGGCTTGATGATACATATATTCTGAGGTTAGATATTTTTGAATGAAATTTATGTGTATTAGTTTTATAACTTCTTTAAGGTGTGTGTGTGTGTGTGTGTGTGTGTGTGTGTGTGTGTGTGTGTGTGTGTGTGTGTGTGTGTGTGTGTGTGTGTGTGTGTGTGTGTGTGTGTGTGTGTGCTTGTGTGTATTCAAAGGTTAAGGTTTTCAAATAAATTTTGTGTGAATTGGTTTTGAATGGATTTATAAATTATGGGTATGTTATATATAATTAGTATATGTTACTAAATCCTATAGCATACATAACTATACTTACATGGAATTGGGGTTAATTCTAGTAAATCCATGAACATATAAAGCCTTAAACTCAGTAATGATGCTAATGGTAGATATTTAGTCAGGTAAAAGTATAAATAGTTGTCTATATATTTAGATTTATGCATAGATTTATATATAAAAAGTGAATATTGATTTTGTTAAGTTATACAAATATCAATTGAACCTATTATGTAATATCTAATAGACTCTGTAAATAATAAGGTTGAGTTTATTAGTGGATTGGTTATGCTTGTATATTACATACATTATAATTGATTTTTAATTTATGAGTGAGACCCTCACACATATTATAATAAGTTTGAATATGTGATTAACATTATATTTTTTGAGGTGTATATGGGTTGTCAATGACTAAGTTATATTTATCACAATATTTTCAATGTTTGGACATAGTTGACTAAGTATATAATCTTTGATCATTTTATATGCAAGTAATTCGAATAGTATTGTGAATTGAGTGATTTTTGTATTTTGAAATAATAGAATTGGTAAATCATTATTTGGATATTTTTGAATTGTTAATCACATATTCTATGAATTTTTAGTCAAAATAATTAAATTAGGAATTATTTGGTATATTAAAGGTATTGAGACAATTTATTGTATCTTGAATGTATGCTGAGAGTATACAAGATACTATAAGATCATGGATAGTGGATTATCTACTTAGAGTGTAACGTATACATTATTATATTATGACTATATAAAATTTATATGTATAACTGATAGTTTTAAAAAAATAGTACATATATGCATGGTATAAGCATATGATTTGTTAATAATGTTATAAATCTATAAATGGGTATACCATATATAGATGTACAAAACTTCTTATATGCTGGTAAATATAATTATACAATAGGGTAAAATGGGTGATTTGTTATGTAAGCATTAAAATAAGGTATTTAATTGTTTAAATATAGATCTTATTAAGTTGTTTTATGACTGACTTTTGTTATATTTGTGGAATATGAACAAATATATAAGCTGTGATTGATACTTTGTTTCATGGATAAAATAACATTTCAATTTATTTTATGGTATTGAGTAACTTATACTTTAGATATAATTCTTAACCAAATGCTACATTTATATTAAAGTATATTTATTATTTTGAAATAAACTAGATGATATTACATTTATTTCATTACATTTGATGGATTAAATATATGTATTTGATAATTTTGTACTTAGCATATTTATATCCTCTAATAGGGAATATTCTATTGAATCTATTAGTTTTTATATTATTATATAATTTAACCAAATCTCACATTTATAACACTAAATAAGTAGTGGACATATTCCAGTAGTTTAATTAGTGCCATCAATGTAATATGAGGTTTAATTCAATTCAATGGTGTTTATGAAATTGACTGATCCTAGAGATCATTAACTATTTGAAAATTTTGACCAAAGTAATGTTTATAGTTAAAAATTATCATTTCATGCATTTTATATAGTTTACATTTTTGTGTGATATAATGTTAGAATGGATTAATTTATGGTACATATAGTGTATTAGTTATCTTACAACGTATAGGTTCTAGTTTGTCACTCTAGATTCCCTCACCGCCATTATCTACCCATCCTTGAAGGGAGGGTCATGCCCTTGTTGGGAGATATTGAAGGGGATAAATGGTCCATGATTGGTGTGTAAAATCACTTAGATGATGTTATCCCTCCCTAGAGGATTACTACACTAGAGACCACACTTGAGATTACAGATAGATACTTGAGTTATGGAGACTCATGCTCTATGGAGATTATTATTATTATTATTATTATTATTATTATTATTATTATTATTATTATTATTATTATTATTATTATTATTATTATTATTATTATTATTATTATTATTATTAGAGACATTATTTATAATTGAAGCTATACCATTAATTCAATTTTACATCTACAACAGTGGCTGTAATGTTGTATCATCCATGGCTAGAATTATATTATTATTTTAATGAAATAAATGCAATAATAATTATTTATTTATCATTATTCATGTTTTTACATATCATTATCTTGGTGATTATTAGATAAATTGATTAGCTATAAACCTTATGAGGTTAACTAAAATAATACATTTAGTTAAATATCACTTAGCTAGATTTATCATGGTGAAATCTATTAGATGAATATGTGTAATTATTTTTAAAAAAAAAAAAATTCATAAAACCTAATTGGGTTATTACAAAATTGGTAGTAGAGAGTAGCTATACTTGAAACAGAGGAGGTAGCTACATTAGATGTGGAGATGGTTGTTGTGGAGGGTGAGGATGTGGGTGTGGCTACTTTTGAACCATAATATGGATTAAAATTTCCTCTATTGAGGTATGTTACTATTTATGGTATTTAATAATTGATGTTATCATTTATGTAAAAATCAATATGGAGGTCATTAATGTTAAAGTCAAGAGTTGAGGCCATGCATGGTAGAGTGGTATGAGACAAAGAAGTCTTATGACTTATGACAAAAGAAAATTTGAAGGCAACCTATTATTTCTGTAATGAGAGATAATTTGAAGGCAACTTGGTAATTTTTCTAAGGTTTATGGAATGTCAAGGTCAAGATCATAATATAAGGTAAGCTACTATTGAGTACTAGGTGTCTTGAGAATCCTAGTCTAGTCTTGTGAGAAGGTGTATGCATAGAGCATAGTGAAGCTTGGTGAATTATGTTAGTATAGGCATGATAGAGTGTATAAAGTTGTGTAAACATGTGAAAGAGTAAAAAAATACTTTAGAAGTGTTCCAAGGTTAGTTTTGAAGCTTAGTCCTTGCATTGAGAGACCTAATGAAAAGGAATAGGCTTGGTAGCATAATGGGAAGAGCATTATGATACTTATGTGAAGAAGGTTGGGAGTATGTGATAATTTTATGGGATTTTATGTCATGAGTATGAGGTTTTGATAAAAATATAAGAGGTTTCAAGTATGATTAAGGTCTAAGTATGACTAGCAATTTAAGGCCTAGTGTGTAAAGAGACCTAGTGTGACCTAATGAGTGGTTAAGTTTAGTTCCCAAGGTGTTATAGATCATAAGAGAATTATTATAGGTTTTATAGGTTTTTAAAGTTTTTTGATCAATTTTGAGGTCAAATCCTGAAGGATAAATCATGAAATTTAGTGTTGAGGTTTTCTATGTGCACAGAATGAAGTATTACAAACTTAAGAAGGTTTTTTTTATGCTCATTGGCATGTGAAATATTTTCATGAGATCTTGAGAAGTTCATATAAGTTTGGGAAGGGTATTAGCTTAAATTTCATGGCATTATTTTTGGAGTTTATGGGCAATCCTTTATGAATGATTTCTAAGAATGGAAAGCAATCAAAATCCTCCTAAAACCCTCACAATGACCTGACAGGAAATAAATTATTGGAAATGGATTATAATATAATGGATGACCTATTTTTATGATTATATAATGTATAGTACTATCCCAAGTTTCTCAAGGTGGCATTGGTCTATCAGAAGAGTGAGTGAAAGCTATAAGAAACTCCTTGTTTCTCAAAATTTTGATGTAATAGGTAGGTTTACCCAAGTCAAAACATACAAATCATTAGAGGATGATGTGTGAAAAAATTATTTTGTGTACTTATAAGTTTATTATTAGTTTTTATAACTTAAATATGCTAAACCAGTCAGGTAAATTGACATATTGCTAAATAGGTCTAATGAAGGAGACAATGAGAAAACTAGGTAGAAGTGAGAATGAGATTAAGGATTGATTTTAGTGGATTAGGGATTGATAAAAATTCATGGGTTAATTTTTAAACACATATATAAACTTTCTCCCTTGAATATAAGTTTTGGTAATGCACATGAACAAGAAAAAAGTTGTTCTTAAAGTGACTTGTCTAACATAATGAGGTTTGTGCAGGGTGAAGACATGAGATTGGTATATAAAACCAATATTGAAATTGAAATATGTAATATATATATTTAATTATGATATAAGGATTATAAATGATCATATAAAACCATTTTAAGTTCATAAAAGTGTTCTCATAAGTATTCTAAGACTTGGTTTTCATGATTGTGTTTTTAGAGTTACAGGTAGTTTTCTATGTGTGAGTGAGAATGATGTTACTAATTATTTTAACATAGATTTGAAGAATATAATGAACATGAAGTTTTTATATAGGTTTCATATTTTCCTCTTAATTAATTTATATTCATGATAAGCACATATGAAAGTATGAAAAGTCAAAGTTTTTTTACTGGGTTTTTGAGGCCTGTGTGCAGTTTTGAGTAAGCATATGAAAATGGTTAGTTTGAGGTCTTATAACCTATTTGGTGAGATAAAATGAAAATTATTATGAACATAAGTGCATGGATGTTATATAAATGTGATTTTATATTTAGGTTATGTGTCAAATTTTAGTGTATGTATCATATTTTTAAGATAGACTTTCTGGCAGTGAAAAGGCCTAATTATGAATAAACCTGATTATGTGGTTCAATGAGTTAAATGAGATAAATGGTATTTAGGACATAAGGTGAGATTATTATGGGTATAATTTAATCATTTTTGAAGTGTTTCATCCATTTTTTAAGGCTTATGTTTTTCTAAGGTAGTCATGGTAAAATGTGTGCTTTGAGAAGGCCTAATTGCATAATGTCTCTATTAGGCCTACTAGTGGTTTCCTCATGCTTATCTATTAGAATCCAATTTAATAATTTAGAATAATTTACCTTATTAATATTTTCATCATTATTCATATGTAGTTATATTGGGTTAAAAATAGGGATGAGACCTTGATGACCCCTTCCATGTCCTCAACCTCTACCCCTAGCTAGGTTGATATTCAAAGTATTTCCATGAATGTTGCCTCCATTTTATCACATTATAACCATCCTAAGAAATAAAAAGTGATAAATTATAATATTATAATATGGTAAAGTAAAATACTCATTTAAAAAGTTATTTAGAGTATAAAAACACTCTAATACCAAATTAAACAACTCCTAATTTTTTTTGGAATCATATATCAGAGTATGTTTTGGACACATGTTAGGCCCTCTTACAAGTCTTGATAATGAAATTAAAACATTCAAAAAATGGCATGCATACATAAATATAATCAAAGGAAGGTAACTAAGAAAATTCAATAGAGGTAAACACATAAAAAAGGTGCTATGGGAAAGCTTATTATTATATTAGAAGGATTATGAGATTTAGGACATATCAGTATACACACACTGATAAGTCTCAAATTCCATAAGAATAACTCTTAATTCCACATAGGACCATTTATAGGTATTTAAACCTAGGTAAACAACTCACTCTCCTTAATGGGTTTCAATCTCATTAGAGGATGGTAAAGTTAAAGGATTGATTTAACCAGGATGATAACTTTTTTTAATAAGTTATCATTCAGGTTAATCATGGGCTTAGATAAAAAATACATGGTATATAAATTAAATAAGAAAAAAAATATAAAAAAAAATCAATTCAACACTTATAGATTTTGATTCATTCATGCATCTAATTATATTAATGCATAAAATAAAATAGATTAAGTAAAAGATTCTTTAGTGTTACCAACTGGGTTATAACATCTTACAACCTTTAAGGTCATTGCACTATTCAAACACCATTTATATCAACCATAGATGTTCATAATAATTTATGATGTGGTTATAACTCAATATTTTTAATCTATAGTATCTACATATATTTAGATTGACATAGCTAATGAAATAATAAAAGAGTATAAGACATTTAAATAATTAAAACCGAACTATTCATTTAAAAGAAGAACTTATGCATCCATTGATAAGATACATTAGGTAACCACTTAAGAATGAATTCTTTTCATTCCATATTCCGTAAATGAATGCTTAAAAATATCATTGTGTTAAGAATTTATTTTTAATTCAACTAGACAACAAGAAAACAATAAACATATAATAATAGTATTCAAGCACGGAATCCCACATCATAAGCAATGAAGTTTCTCCAAGTTTCAAGATAAATGGAACCCAAATAAAAGGTTCCACTTAAATAACTCTTACAAAGTTCTTGGTTGAGTAGTTAAGGTAATAAGATAAGCAAGTTCAACCATCATGAAGGGTGGTAAAGCATACAACTAGATAAGAAAGGAAACCATGAGCCTATAACTTAGAGTCTCATTGAAAGGATTGAAGTAATATAATAACTTATTTATCATGCTTGATTTCATTATGGTTTCCTTAAACTTAATTTATCTAACCAAGTAATTAAAACATTTTACATGATCATTTTTAAATCATAAGAATTAATTAAATATTAATTCCTTTATCAAATAGTACAAGCATTTACTTATTAATCTCATATTTCAAAATTCAACATATGTAACTTAAGAAGTAATATTTTATAATTATAAATAGAATACATACCTTGCACACAACCAAATATGTCTGAAGTGCATGATTGAAAATAACATTTAGCTTATTTTTTTAATGATCCAACTATCAAAGTTTATGCATTGCTAAAATGATTAAGAGGCCCATATGCATCTATGTACTTATGTCCAATATTAACAAGCTAACCAAACACTAATTCAAATAATTCACATTTTTTCGTAACTTCTATATGAATTCCCATTAAATTTATTAATTTTGAATTAAATAACTACATAATTAATTAACCAATATAAAGTGCACACATGCGCGTGCGCATGCATGCACACACACATGCACGCACACATGCACACACACACACACACACACACACACACACACACACACACACACATGCACACACACACACACACACACACACACACACACACACACACACACACACACACACACACACACACACATGCACACACACACACACATGTTTCCATAAAGTGGTAAACTGAAACAAATATTAACTTCTTTGTTAATGTAAATCATATCTGATTTATTTCTTCTATCTAGAATAAATTTCTAGAATTAGATCTAATGTGAAAACATCTAAGTAAATCCCAAGTGAATATTCATGGATTAATTCAATTGACATCAATAATTAATAGGGAAATGAATATTCTTAAATATGTTCATCTCTATCAAACTAAGATGTAATCAATCTCATAAGAGAATGTTCAATCATTGCAGGATTAATATAACAATGAACAAGCATATAGTAATTGATTGCATTACACAGCTAAATCTAACTTAAGGATTATTAAATCAATGTAGGATTAGTATGACATATTTGAACTAGTGGTATACCCAATCAAATCTAGCTTGTTATAATCATAAAAAATAAAGGATCAGATCATTAATTAAATAATTCAAGGTACCTATTTAATAGCTTTAGCTAACAATTAATTTATCTCTTCAATATTTCATTTCCATTTTTAATCTATTCATAACATTCATTAGCAACCAAACAGATCACTATGACTATCAATTAACAACTATAATTGATACTATCTATACATGATAATGATTAATCAAATTAATAAATAATTTGGTTACCATATTTTATATAAAGTCATCAAATCATAGACTCAAATATGGATAAGTGAATCAGGATGAACCCACCCAACTAACCCTATGATTCAAACCATCGATGGCCCTCACCACCCCAACCATCAGTAAGATAGTTGTTATAGTAATCGATAACATGAGATTAATTATGAGCACATCAATCTCTAAATAAAAGACATCAAATAAAATAATAAATGCAACAAAATCAAATCATTCTAAGGTAAGACAAGAATAGTTAAACCATATAAGTATAGATTAGGAGCAGGGATTGTTAACTTAGGCTATCAAACGATATAGAATGGATTAATTATAATCCATTATATATCTTTCAAAATTACCCTACTTAGAACCCCATCCAATATTACGACCAACCTTAACCATATGAACTCACAATATATACTTTTAAATATTTAGGTCTAGTCTAGGAATGAAAATCCACACATTCCAACAAGTAACCTAACCAAAATAAAACTAAATACAATAATGACACACCTAGAGTATAGCTTAATAAATAATTATTAATCAAACATAACAAAAATAAATTAGTTGTGCCTCTATATGTCATATGTCTAACTATGACCCAAAAAAACATAAAATGACTAAGTCAAAGTATTAATAAAAATACATCAATAATATAATCATCTTATTATTATAAATCATAGGCATCATTATGTAATCATACAACACAATGAAATCCTAAAGCTTAAATAAAGCTTAACATATGTAATACATTATTGTAGACATGATTATAAAATGAATATCTTTTAACTAAGTCAATAACAAGTACAACCATAATGATTAAAACCCAATAAAAATTAAGACCTAATCAAACCAAATACCAGGGTCTAGATGTAAGATTATGGTGAAACACATAAGGCCTAAATGAATAACCCAGTTATGACAAGGAGCACAATCACATCAATCTTGAAGGTGTATATATATATATATATATATATATATATATATATATATATATATATATATATATATATATATATATATATATATATATATATATATATATATATATACACACATATATCTACGTTAATATAATAAAACATCTATACAATTTGATGAAGAAAACATAACACAGTCGACCATGACACAACTATTCAATAAAAATAATAAATGATCTATGATTATACAAGAAAGACAAGGTTCAAATAGATTCAAAGGAAACACCATCATTACAATAATTCATAACTATATAACCCAAAAATCCAAAATCAAAGTCACAACTTTCCCACATAGTAGAATGAGAATGCCACAACCTATTTCTAATAACAAGGTTTATAAATGGGCACTGATCAAATTAAATTATATATCAAGTTCAACATAAAATATAACCATAATATCCAAGATTCCAATGCATATATGTAAACACAACATAACATAATAAAAACCAAGTAAAAATATAATCAAAAACTAAGATATTAATGTTCAAACCTGATATATCCATAAGTTTCCAATCAAATAATGAGTAAGGTTACCATAATGTAAAGATCCCAGTGAAATTCAATAACACAGTCTATAAAATGCGTTCAACCTTTAAGTCAAAAAACATAAAAGGGTTTAACTAGATATAAACATCAACTAAAAAAACTTAGGCAAACAACATGACCAACATCTTTTTTCAAAAGAACATAGTCATCAATAACCATAGACATATTTAAGAAGACCTAGTTTTTTTCCATTAACATAGCTGATTATACAAATAAAACATAGTCACTCATAATCGATATCAAAATCATGTTCCAATTTATACATATGAGAACACCATTAGTTATTAAAAACACACACACACATATATATCTAAGAAAACCACATAGAATCATCTTTATAAAACATAGTCATCACATGAAATGTTTTTAAACTCATATGCATAAAAAACATAATCCATGACCAATTTTGGAATGAATGTATGCAGATGAAGATTCAAACCAAACATTATATATATATATATATATATATATATATATATATATATATATATATATATATATATATATATATATATATATGTATGTATATGTATATGTATATATGTATATATATATATATATATATGTATGTATATATATATATGTATATGTATATGTATATATATATGTATATGTATATATATATATATGTATATGTATATACATATATATATATATATATATATATATATATACATATACATATACATATATATATATATACATATACATATATATATACATATACATATACATATATATATATATACATACATATATATATATATATATATATATATATATATATATACATATACATATATATATATATATATATATTGCAAGTTTATATGCAATAAATGTATCAATATATTACCATAATGGGCTTGTGCATGCACCTAGGAGTTTGAAGACTCCGAGATGCATAAATAACCTTTAAATATTTTATTTTCATTTGAAATATTTGACCAAAATAAAACTAGAAAAAACCAAATGAATTACACAAAAATGCAGAAGACTCTAAAATCTCAAAAGATAAGAACCTCTATTTCTTTGTGAAGCACTATGGTGTAATTTCCAAATCATCAAGCTCACCATTAAAACTAGTCAAGCTTTCTTACTATTTACTCTCCAAAATTTCCATCTTCCTAACACTTTTTCTCATTGTCCACATTCCCATTCTTTCTGTCCACTCTCCCCATACCCCCAATCAATTCGTATTCAATTATGAGAGGAGAAAGAAACACCTCCAAGTATCAAGGCAATCCCTTGCCAACCTCACCATTAATAGAAAGTCTAGAAGGCTTGGTGATTAAGCAATCCACCACAAATAGAAAAGAATATTAGTGCTAAATAAAAATGATTAAACATAGACTGATTGATTAACATTGAAACCCTCACCAAAATATCACCTACCTCATTAAATGAGGTTAATGTATTCCCTCATAAGCTATCAACCTAAGTCAATATAATATTAAAATATAATTAACAAATTAAACCAAGTTTAATTCAATCCATGAATATTTAGTCATTGAAACAATATGACATCACCTTATTACATAGTGTTAGGTCAAAAGGGTTAGGATAATAACGAAGGGTGACAAAGGTTCCCAAGGGGGGGTGTTAGGTCTGGGTGGGTCTAGATAGGTTTAGGTATGAAACTGAATAGGTCTCTAGTATTAATGGAGAAATAAAAAATATTTGAAGACCTATGAGAATAAATAATGGAGCTATGTGTACAAAAAAAGGTTGTAGCTGAAAAAACATATAATGAAATTTAATGGAAAATAATAATAATAACTCATAACAACATCAACAAAGTATAGTAGTAATCAACATAATAAAGATAAAATTTAATAAATATAATGAACAAATAAAATGTTTGAAATATAAAGAAACAATAAGTATACCTATTAGACATACTGACATGCTCATAATTCATTAGTTCTAGGAGTATAGACTCCATCATCTGCCTAGCTCATAGACAAAACCTACAACCATAAAAAATGGCATCAATCAAATTATGTCATTAATTGGTAATTAATACAAATTTATAAAATCATTATCAAAAATAATAAGTCCATAAAATAATTAATCATAAAATTAAGTATACAACCAACATTAATGCAACTAGTACCATATATAATCCAACTAAACAATAACTAATAACTAATTTAACAATCATAATGTTATTGTGATAACAATAGAATATATAATAAAAATATGGGATCATAACAAATTGATTAACCCCTCCTCTTATTAGTTTTACTTCCAACATTTGGTATCAGATCAAGGTCCTTTGAAGGAGGCCTAATAGTCTAAAGGAGATCCTAAGCAAGTGAAGATGGATAGTCAAACACAAGGTGTTTTTTCTACAAGCAAGGATCCATTATTTAATGGATCCAATTATGTTTTTTGAAGTGTTAGGATGAATAAATATTTGATGTCTCAAGGTCATGATGTTTGGTAATCAGTCTTGGATGGGTATACTATACCCCCCATTCCTCCTATAGATGTAACCTACAAGAAGGTTAGTGATAATAATTCAAAAGAAATGAATGGTATTATGTGTGGCCTATCAAAGGCAAAACTTGTGAAGGTGATCCACTATATGTTTGATAAATAAATGTTGGATAAGTTGAAGAGTATCCATGAATTAGACTCTAAGGTTAGGTTGCCTAAGTTGTAAACCCATAGAAGATAGTTTGAAATCCTAAGGATGAATGAAGATGAGACTGTTGCAACCTACTTATTGAGGGTTAATAAATTGGTCAACATCATAAGAGGCCTAGGTAAATAATTGAAAGAGTCTAATTTAATTTAAAGGTTTTAAGATATCTAAATCCTAAATTTGATTCTAAATTGTTTTTTTTTTGAAGAGATGCAAGATCTAGACAAGATAGAGATGGATGAACTTCATGGCAGCCTAGTATCCTATGAGATGAGGATAAGTGAGGAAAGACCTTCAAAGAAGGAATATAATTTTAATGTATAAAATAGGTCAAATGAGAAGAATATACAAGGTAAGAAAGTAAAATATAATGATGAATCTAATATTGATGATGGTGGTGGTGAGTTGATAGCTATGTTTGCAAGAAAGTTGAAAACTAGTTCAAGTAAATACAAGGGTAAGTTGCCCTTTAAATGTTTTAATTATGGAGAGATTGAAAACTTTGATAACAAGTGCCTTCATAATCATAAGGTAAAATATGATGAAGATCATGATGATGATAAAAATTCTTATAGGTCTAATAAGAGCAAGAAAAAATTTAGAAGGTATGATGACAAGAAGAAAAATTTCAAGAACAAAAGAAGCTTTTACACCAAGGAGGATTGTATCTCATTTGATGAGAGTGAGAGAAGTGATTTTGAGAGTGACCATGAAGGTGATTATCTTAATATAAATGAATTAATATTCATGGTTGAGGATGCAAGTTGTTTAAATCAATAAGAGTCCATATGGATTGGAGGTGTTGTTGGCGATTCAGATGAAGAAGAAGATGAGGTAGAATTTGAAGTTGAGTTGATGAAAACTCTAAAAGAAATAAATATGGTGAAGAAGAAGAATATGGTGATGAGTTCTCTTATCAAATACTATGAGGAAAAAATCAACTTGTTTAAAGCTAGATTAAGCAATAACTCCAAAGAGTAAGAGGAAATAGTCAAATAGGTGGAGAGTTAACTTGAGATTGTGACTACAAGTCTAAAGGCCAAAGAAGAAGAATGTGAAAGGTATGTGACTAAAGTGGTTACCTTAAGAGTTGAGTTAGATCAAGAATCAAGTAAGGTTAAATCCTTTGTGAAGTTTAAAAATAGTACCAATGATCTAGATAACATCCTAAGTAGTCAAAAGACTGATAATGACAAAACAAGTCTTGGTTTCAATGGAGATGAAAAAAGAACACTAATGAGATCAAAAAGGTCAATGGTCAATCAAGGAATGATGGTGTTGATAGAATAAAAAATAATCCTATCAGGTATCCTAATGGTATAAGGTATGTTAATCCTTTCAATGGCTATTTTTATTCATGTAACCAATTTATTCATAGAGCAAGGCATTATATAAGGTCCTCCAAGAATGAATATGCATAGAACTATGGGGAAAATCATTAGTCAAGAGGTATGGGTCATGGTGTGTTTTCATCAAGAAGAATATTTTATTTTAATTTTAAAAAGGTTGTTCATATTTTAAAGTTCTATAAGTATGGATTCTCAAGTCAAAACAAGAAAGTTGAGGCCCCTAGAGTACAAGAAAGAAGATAAGACAATGAGTGAAAACCCAAGGTAGATAAGGTTGATGACTAGTTTGTAAGTCTAAGAGGACTATTTTAAATGGTGGAACATAGTCCAAATGAAAAGGAGTGCCAATAATTATCTCTATCAACTCATATTATGGATCAAGGAGTCAAGACCAATAGACCAAGTTAGAATGTTATTCAAATAGAGATTGAAGAGGTCAAGCCAAAAGGGCTATTCAAGCCTAAGAGGATCATGAAGAAAGTTTAGTCTAGTAAGGACATGGAGATATAGGAATATTTCAAGTTTATGTTTATTTAGTACCCTAAGATAAAAGGTGACTCCATTAGGATTCATACATGCACTCAATCAGTGACCAGAAGCATGAAAGATGCTTGGTCTTAGGGGGAGCTTTATGTTCTTTGTTGAAATTTATATCCAAGGTTCAGTCAAGAGTCTAATATAGGTTTGATAAAAAGAGATGGGCCACAAAGATTTTTTATGATTACTTTATCAAACCTAGTCATAATCATGATAAGTGTATGAATATCTCATGGAGACAAGGGGAGCTAATCATGCTCCAAGAGTAGGTATGTGAGCCTGATATGTGTTGAGTTTTTATCAAATAGAGATAATGGGTTTGTTTTTGAATAAAATTTATATTTTTTATAGGTCTAAGTAGAATATATTTTTCAATAAGATGACCCTTTATCATTAATGTTAAAGGGGGATAATGTTCTAGTTTATAAGAAAGGTCAGCTTGAAGAATATCTAGCTTAGGAGATGTGAATGATCAACTTTGTTTAAATGTTTTCCATTAATGACAAAGGGGGATATTGTTGATGTATGTTCCTATTTTTGGTTTTGATTCATTTATGTTTTAATTTATGTCAAATTCAAGGTGGATTTCATTAATGTCAAGGTCAAGAGTTGAGGCCATGCATGGTAGAGTAGTATAAGACAAAGAAGTCTTATGACTTATGATAAGAAAAAATTTAAAAGAAACCTATTGTTTCTCTTTTGATAGATAATTTTAAAGTAACATGGTAATTATTATGATGTTAATGGCATGTCAAGGTCAAGATCATGATGCAAGGTAAGCTATTATTGGGTATTGGGTGTCTTGAGAAGTAGTCTAGTCTTATGAGAAGGTGTATGCATAAAGCATAGTGAAACTTGGTGAATTATGTCAATAAAAGCATGAGATAGTGTATAAAGTTGTGTAAACATGTGAAAAATGCAATGAAGCATTTATAAGTATTCCAAGGTGAGTTTTGAAGCTTAGTACTTACATTAAGAGACCTAGTAAGAAGGCATAGGCCTGTTAGCATGATGAGAAGAGTAGTATGAGACTTGTGTTAAGAAGGTTGGTAGTATTTAAACATGATATGAGGTTTTATGTAATGAGTATGATGTTTTTAGAATATTACAAGAGATTTTAGGTGTGATCAAGGTCTAAATATGATTGGTAGTTCAAGGCCTAGTGTGCAAAGAGACCTAGTGTGACCTAATGAAGGTTAAATTTTAGTTCTCAAGGTGATATAGCTCATAAGATCATTTTCATATGTTTGATAGGTTGTTTAAAGTTTGTTTACCAATTTTTAGGTCAAATTTTAAAGGAAAAGTCATGAAATTTGGTGTTGAGGTTTTCTATGTGCATAAAATGTGATGTTGTAGACCTGAGAAGGTTTTTCTTATGCTTGTTGGAACATGCAACCTTTACATGAGATATTGATCAATTAATGTAATTTGGGTAAGGTTTATATATTAATTTTGTAACATTAGTTTTGGAGTTTAAGGGAAATCATTTATGAATGATTGTTAAGAATGGAAAGTAGTCAAAACCTTCATAATGAACTGATAGGAAATATCTTGTTGGAAATGGATCATAATGGATTATATGACATATTTTGATGATTGGATAATGTTTATTACTCTCCACATTTATCTAGGTGGAATTGGTTTATCAAAAGAGTGAGTGGAAGCTATACAAAACTTCTTATTTCTTGGATTTTTGATGTAATAGGTAGGGTTGACTAGGTCAAAGCATAAAAATGGTTGGAAGATGATTTCTGAGACTTTTATTCTATGCCCATGTAAGTTTATAATTATTTTTTATACCTTAAATATGCTAAAATAGTCATGGAAGTTGACCTATCACTAAATAGGCCTAATGAGGAAGATAGTGAGAAAACTAGGTAGAAGTGAGAATGAGATTAGGGATTGATTACAATGGATTAGGAATGGATCTAAATGAATGGGGTCATTTTTCAAGACCTATATCAACTTTACCCATTTAATATTTTTTTTGAGGCACATGAACAAATTTTTTTTTCTCAAAGTGACTTATCTAACACAATGAGGTCTATGTAGGGTGAAGACATGAGATTGGTTTGTAAGACCAATATTGATATTTAAACATGTAATATATCTATTTAAATATGATATAAATATTATTAATTATCATATAAAACATTTTTAAGTTCATAAAAGTGTTTTCATGGGTGTTCTAAGACTTGGTTTTCATTACTATGTTTTTGGAGCTACATGCAGTTTTGAGTGTATAAGTGAGAATGATGTTCCTAAGTCTTTTTACATATATTTGAAGAATTTAATGGACATAAATTTTTTATATAGGTCTCATATTTTACTTTTAATGTATTTATTGTTGTAAATATTTTCATTCATGTCAAAGGTCTAGCATTATTTGTGATAAAGGCCCCTTTGCAATTAATGATGTTTGTAATAGTTATATCTTGGCTAATGTGTGTTAACATTTTTTAATATTAATGAATATATTTTTTGTTGCATATGATACAAAATAAGGGCCCATGGAGAATTAAAAGAGCTATGAGGTAAAGATAAAAGAAGGATGGGACACATTTCCCCATGAAGAGTCATCTTAGGGAATTCCAAGAATCACCAAGTGAAATCAAAAGAGGAAGGACATAATTTCTCATGAAGGGACACTTTGAGGAATATGAAAAGTCACCAAGATAAGGAAAAAAGAGGGAAGGACGTTTTTTCTCAAGAAGGGTCACCACATGACTTTTTAAAGGCAAGGATATGAAGGGTCATACAAGTTTGGTGCCATTTTCGATGAGGATTGAAGGGTCACAAAGGGAGAAGGCCAAAGGTCATTTGGAAAGCTATAAATAAAGTCTTGAGAAGCCATTTGTTATATGCAAGAGAGAGGTAGATTTGATATTGTAATATCTAGCTTAGAAGAGCATTGTGAGAGATGAATATGATTTGTATTTGTTATATCTAGCTTAGAGAGCAAAGGTGAGAGAGGAAAGAGATGTTTTAATGAACTATCATTTGTTGAGATAACAACATTGAGAGATAGTTTTGTGGTATACACAAAGGGGTTGGTGCTCCTGTGGGTTGGTGCTCATGAATTATTGTTGTGTTGGTGCTCAAAAAAGGGGTTGGTGCTCCTGTGGGTTGGTGCTCACAATTTTGTTTTGTGTTGGTGCTCAAAAAAGGGGTTAGTGCTCTTATGGGTTGGTGCTCATGAATTGTTGCTATGTTGGTGCTCAGCAAAGGGGTTGGTGCTCCCATGGGTTGGTGCTCATGAATTGTTGTTGTGTTTGTGCTCAAAAAAAGTGTTGGTGCTCCTGAAAGTTGGTGCTTACAAATATCATTTGGGTTGGTGCTCATTCATATACTTGAGATTGTTCTCTATGGTTTTTCTCACATTGGGTTTTCATGTTATATTTGGTGTCTCTCTCTATCTTGTGTGGTGTTTATTGTTTCAATTTTATTACATATCTTGAATGTTTGATTAAGTGAAATTTGATTAAGGGAATGTTTTATAAGATATATGATATACTAATTCACCCCCTCTCAATATATTTCATGCTTAACAATTGGTATTAGAGCAGGTTCCTTTTGAAAAGTTTTACATCTTAAAGGTAGATCGAGAAAGCATGATGGCTAGATCACATGAAGGATTTTCTACAAATAATGCCCCTTTGTTTGATGGGATGAATTATGATTTTTGGAGCATAATAATGAGGACTTATTTTATGCCCCTTGGATTTGACGTATGGAAAGCAGTTGTGGAGGAACATGAAGATCCACAGACACCTATAATTACTCCAGTAGAAAAGAAGGCAAGTGAATGTAATGCTAAAGCTTTAAATGCTATTTTATGTGGTTTATGTGAATCTAAATTTGTTAAAGTTATGCAATGTAAATATAATCATGAAAATTGGGTAAAACTTGAGAATATTTATAAAGGTGATGGAAAGGTTCAGCAAGCTAAGCTTCAGACTTTTAGAAGATAGTTTGAAAGTTTGAAGATGGAAGAAGAAGAAGATATAGCAAGTTATATTTTGCAAGTTGATCAAATCATAAATCAAATTCAAGGTCTTGGAGAAACATTGGATGAGTCAATGGTGGTATAAAAGGTTTTGAGATCTCTACCAATGAGATATGATGTAAAGGTTTCAACAATCGAGGAGATGAAGAATTTAGCCAAGCTAAAGATGGATGAGCTTCATGGTATTCTCACGCCATATGAGATGTAGATAGAACAAGATAAACCCTCAAAGAGAGAAGTAGCTTTCAATAAATCATAGAAGGAGAATGCTAATATTAGAGAATCAAGTGATAGTTCCAGTGATGATGAAGATGACAATGGAGCACTTTTCATTCACAAGCCAAAAAGGGGAATAGGTAAATATCAAGGAAAATTACCTTTTAAATGTTTTAATTATGGAAATATTGGACATTTTTAGCTAGATGCCCAAATAAGGGTAATGATGATGAAGAATTTCAAAGGCAAATCCAAGAAGGGATTTGAGAAGAAGATCTTGTATTTTAAGGATCCTAGCTCAGTCAAAGATAGTGGAGTCAGCGATTCATAAAAAGAAAAGATTATATTCATGGCCATACATGAAGATGATCAAGAAGAAGAAGAGGAGGAAGTTGAAGTGAATATGGAATGAGAACTCATTTGTGCCGTAGAAGAGTTAGAAGCTGTTGAGAAGAAGAATCGAAGATTGATGCGCTGGATTGAGAAAAATGAAAAGGAGTCAAAGGAAATTATTGATGATATAACAACACACTTGGAAGAAGCCAAGAAGAATGAAGAAGATCTAACATCACAGTTGGAAATAACAAGAAAAGAATGTGAAAGGTATGTTATTGAAATTGGCTCTTTAAAAGAAGATATTGAAAAAATAGTCAATGATAAAGTAGTTAGTGATTCAAAATTTGAGGATAGCACTAACATGTTGAATAAGATATTAGAAATTCAAAAAGAAAATTCACATAAGATAGGGATCAAATTTGAAAAGAAGATTTATGTTAGAGCTCTTAAAAAAGAGGAAACAAGGGAAGAAGTGAAGAATACAGAGGACATTTCAAATAGAGAAGGCTAGAGGGAACAAAGCTACAAAAGGCAATCAGGTCAGAGATATATAGACAAGTCTTATTTCTATGGATATTGTTTTCATTGTAGTGTATATGGTCACAAGAAATTATAATGTAGAAAAAGAGCTAACAGTTTCAAAAATAAGGAGAAGGAAAGTAAAGTAGAGTCAAGCATAAGCCACAACTCTTTTGCTCCTCTATCAAGTTTTGATGAAGATACCATAGTATGCTACAAGTGCAAAAAATTTGGACACATAGCTTGGTACTGTAGAAGTGTGTTTGAGTCATTCAAGAAGGATTAGATTTTCAAAGATCCATTCATCAAGAAGAAGGCTCAGACATGTTCATGGTAGAATAAACAACTTGAAGATTCTATGATGGTTCAGACAGCTCTGCATGTAAGAAATAAAGATTAACCATGGTTAGTTGATAGCAGATCTTTAAGGCATATGATAGGAGATAAAAGTAAGTTCATAACTCTATAGAAGATAAATGGTGAGATTCAGAGATAAAACCACTACCAAGATAGCTGGAAAAGGTACTTTGAGTTTGGATTATTGTAGAACTAAGACTAAGAATGTTTTATATGTAAAAGGTCTTAAGCATAATCTATTGGGTGTGAGTCAAATATGTGATCAAGGATACACATTAAAGTTTCATTCAGAAGGTTGTGAGATTCAAAGAAAAGATTCAAATGAGTTGATTGTAGATGCTCAAAGGATAGGGAACAATGTGTATGTATTGTCAAATATCTTCTCAAAGGCATGATCAAAGGGCACATTCAATGATCTACAAGAGGAGTTGGGAGTAATTTCTATTACTTCCTACCATTGATGTTCAGCATCAGTTGAGGGGGAGTTAAGTGTTAGCTCTAAGTAGGCCCTTTGCCATTGATGTCAAAGAGGGAGAATAAAAGGTACATGTTTAGGTGTAGAAATAGGTACAGGGAATAGGTACAGGTTACTACAATAAGGGGGAGTTACTATATGTTTTTAGATGAAAGGATGTGCAGGTGATAGGATATGGTATTTTTAGGATTGAGGTTGCCATCAATGACAAAAGGGGAGATTGTTGGAAATATTGTCATTGATGTCAAAGGTCTAGCATTATTGGTGATAAAGGTCCCATTGAATTTAGTGATGTTTGTAATATTTATATGTTGGCTAATGAGTGTTAATATTTATTTAATATTAACAAATATATTTTTGGTTGCATATGAGACAAAATAAGGGTCCATGGAGAAGTCAAAGAGCCATGGGGTAAAGACAAAATAAGGATGGGACACATTTTCCCATGAAGAGTCATCTTGGGGAATTCCAAGAGTCACCAAGTGAAGAAAAAAGAGGAAGGGCACAATTTCTCATGAAGGGACACTTTGAAGAATATGAAAAGTCACCAAGATAAGGACAAAAGAGGGAAGGACATTTTTGCTCATGAAGGGTCACCACATGACTTTTCAAAGGCAAGGATATGAAGGTTCATACAAGTTTGGCACCATTTTCCTTGAGGATTGAATGGTCACAAAGGGGGAAGGCCAAAGGTCATTTCGAAAGCTATAAATAAAGGCTTGAGAAGCCATTTGTTATATGCAAGAGAGAGGTTGATTTGATATTGTAATATCTAGCTTAGAAGAGCAAAGGTGAGAGAGGAAAGAGATGTTATAATGAACTATAATTTGTTGAGATAGAAACATTGAGAGATAGTTTTATGGTATACACAAAGGGGTTGGTGTTATTGTGGGTTGGTGCTCACTAATTGTTTTTGTGTTGGTGCTCAGCAAAGGGGTTGGTGCTCACGAATTATTTTTATGTTGGTGCTCAGCAAAGGGGTTAGTGCTCCTACAATTTTGTTCTTATGGATATTGTTTGGGTTGGTGCTCATTCATATACTTGACATTGTTCTCTGTGGTTTTTCACACATTGGGTTTCCATGTTATATCTGGTATCTCTCTCTATCTGGTGTGGTGTTTATTGTTTTATTTTTATTGCATATCTTGAATGTTTGATTAAGTGAAATTTGATTAAGGGAAATTTTTATAAGATATATGATATACTGATTCACCCCCCCTCTCAGTATATCCCATGCTTAACATTTATATGAATTATAAACTCCTATGAATGTGTGAAAAGTCAGGTTCTTGGTTGGGTTTTTAAAGCTTGTGTGGAGTTATGAGTAAGCATATAAAAATGGTTGTTTTGAGGTCTTCTGTCCTATTTGGTGAAATAAAATGAACATTATGATTATAATAAGGTCATGTAGGTTCTATTAATGTGATTTATTTTTATTTTTATGTGTCAAAGTTAAGTTTATGCATCAGATTTTCAAGACAAACTTTATAGTAGTGAGAATGCCTAATTGCAAGTAAACCTAATTATGTGGTTCAAGGAGTGAAAGTAGATAAATGGTGTTGGGTACCTAAAGTGAGATTATCAAGGGTATAATTTAATCATTTTTGGATTTTTTCATCCATTTTTAATGCTTATGGTGTTCCAAGGTAATTAAGATAAAGTGTGTGCTTTGAGAATGCCTAATTGCATTAGGTCTCTATAAGGCCCAATGGTGGTTTTGGACCTTAAGGGTAATGAATGACATATGTAGTGGTTTTTTAACTTTTGAAACATTTTTTTGATCTATTCCAAGGTTTATAAAAGTATGGAAAGTTTCTTGTCCAACCAAGATGGGTAAGATCAAGAATCAAGTATAAAGAGGTCTAATAGGCCTAATTGACTAGTTAAAATATTAAGGATATGAGCGAATATATAAAGTTTTGCAAACCAGGTAAAGGGGTTAAATAACATCATATATGTGTGTTTAATATTTCATTAAGATATAAATATGTTTCTACTGGTGATGATTAAGGTCATATGATCTAATTCTGCCAAAAAAAGGGTTAGTTGAGTGAGAAGGCCTAATAGGTTGTTTGAGAGAGATAGAAGAGTGAGAAGAGAAAAAGAATGTGGCAATCTGCATTTGAGTGAGAAATAGGTTTCCAAAGGTGATCATAGCTTCAAATTTATCTGAGTTGGTGTTGAGTTATGTAGCGTTTATTTCCTCCTTGCAAGTTGGTGATTGTTAAAGGATTAGTTGAGTTGGTACTTGAATAGTGAAGGGTTGGCGCCTCACTAAATATTGATTTAATTACTTATAGGACTATATTAAAAGATATGATTCAATTTATTTCATTTCCAAATAGGGTTTAAAATATTTCTCTTATGTTATTATGTTGTTTTATTTTATAGATTCTTGTTTATACATCGGTTAATGTATGCATGCGAATGAATGATTTATGAATGATAAGTGAAATTGAAGAATTATTTTAAGGAAACTGATTCACCCCACCACTCTTAATATCTATACTTAAAACATCATCCAAAATCAAAAATTATATGAAGATGCCATCATGTGGTGGTGGAGACATAGGAGAGATCGATTGCACATCGAGATCATATAGTATAGGTTATACAAAGTTCATAGAGAGAGAGAGAGAGAGAGAGAGAGAGAGAGAGAGAGAGAGAGAGAGAGAGAGAGAGAGAGAGAGAGAGAGAGAGAGAGAGAGAGAGAGAGAGAGAGAGAGATTTGGATAGTACCTAAACATGCATGAGTTATTGATATAGGTTTTTCATATGCTTAGAAGTAGGATATGGTGGATGTGCTAAGTGTTTTCACTGATGGGGAGACCATTGGTGGTGATACTATTATTGGTAAGTAATGATTTCCATTTTGAGTAATTTGATAGATGACTAGATGTATTGTTGTAGATTTTATTTATGTAGATAAATGTTTTAGAGAATTTAATATATCTGTGTGTGTGTGTGTGTGTGTGTGTGTGTGTGTGTGTGTGTGTGTGTGAGAGAGAGAGAGAGAGAGAGAGAGAGAGAGAGAGATCTAATTTACACTTGATGTTTTGTAGATACTACTAATGAGGAGTTTATATGGGGTGCAGTATTTTGGGTCACACACCATGATATTTTGGATGTAGTGTTATTGCATCATGATACTACTACCATGGAGGATATTATACCATACACGCTAGCTTATGCTAGTTGGATTTTATTGGTTGTGAAGGTTACTCAAGAGATACATACATGATGGGATGGTCTAAAATTACCCTTTTGAGTTAGAGATGGAGAAGCATGGGCCTAGTAGGCACTAGCCTAAGAGTGAGCTACACATATCACCACTATTATAGAGTTGGGACATGTGAAAGCCTAGGTGGCCAATCCACAAAGACAATTTGATGGTATTAGATACTATATTACTTCATTAAAGTAGACTATATAGAGGGGATAGTCACAAGCATATATGGGTAGTGTGGCTCATCCACTGGATAGACATGATGGAGCATAACCTTGGAGCTATTGGATATTGTACTTGTATTTTGTATTATGTTTTTTGTATCTAACTCTTGATATATATATATATATATATATATATATATTGTACTTGTATTTTGTATTATGTTTTTTGTATGTAACTCTTGAGATGGAGAAGCATGGGCCTAGTAGGTATTAGCCTAGGAGTGAGCTACACATATCACCACTATTATAGAGTTGGGACATGTGCAAGCCTAGGTGGCCAATCCACAAAGACAATTTGATGGTCTTAGATACTATATTGCTTCATTAAAGTAGACTATATAGAGGGGGCAGTCACAAGCATATATGGGTAGTGTGGCTCATCCACTGGATAGACATGATGGAGCATAACCTTAGAGATATTGGATATTGTAATTGTATTTTGTATTATGTTTTTTGTATCTAACTCTTGATAATATATATATATATATATATATATATATATATATATATATATATATATATATATATATATATATATATATATATATATATATATATATATATATATATATATATATATATATATATATATATATATATATATATATATATATATATGGACATTTATTAGTTTATGATTTCTATTTGTGTCATGGATGTATGTATTTATTTTAATTCTAGCACATGTCTTAATTTTTGATGTATAACCTATGGTAAAATATATGATATGGGATTTCTTTTCTAGCATAATGTGAGACACATTCATGGTTAAAAATAAAACATAGAATTTGGATAAGTAGATAAATAATCATAAAATTTAATACACACTAAATAACGATGGGAAATGTGTAAAACAAACATATGAAAAATGGTAAAATGAAGTAAAAGTAAATTTTTTTTGTAATAATGAAAAAGAAAAAAAACACATTAAATCAAAACAAGATAAACCATACTAAGTCAAGATGGGAAGTATGCAAAAATTGTATAAAAATGGAGAACATGTTATATCAAATGTTTGAAGAGTATATATGAAAATAAATCATACCAACTTAAAATAAGATAAATCATACTAAATAACAATGGGAAGTATGAAAAATTTGTAATAAGATATAAATGATGTTAAATTTTTGAAGAGTTTATATGAAAATAAATCATACAAACCAAAACTTTATAGATATTTTTGTAACTAATGGAATAAAAGTTTTTAGGAATATTTTGTGAGGAATGCCTAGTCCTATCCATGGTCTTATATTGTAACTCAAAAAGGGAACACCATTAAGGTGAAATATGTAATAAGATTATTAAGGAATAAATATAAATGTGTGATAAATGCCTAGTCTTATCAAAGGTCTTATATTACAACTCAAAAAGGGAATAACTCTAGGATTATGATGAATTAACAAAACATATTAATCAAGGAGGAATATTGGGATTATTATAGTGATTCAAGGGAGTGGAATAATATTGACATAATAATTTAGAATGAAACTTTAGTATACTTGAGGCATACTAAGATATAGAAATCTAAAAAGAATTTAGTCACCCTCAAATGAAAAAGATATTTGTTCCCAATAGACACAAAACTTTATGGTAAAATAAGTGGAGTACTAAGATCAAGTCATTAAAGTTATATATACAAGAAAATTAAAATGGACCTACCTTCCCACAATGTGTTCCCCATTCCTTAGAACCCCTTATAGAGTCATCGATCTACTATGAATATTGGTTACTTGTGTGATAAAGTAGGTATTACTATAGATAATTTTGAATTACCCTATCCAAATATATTACCTACAACACCCCAATGTACCTAAACACTATTATGAGGTCAACTATAGAGTTTGATCTTCAATTAAGAATAGGATATGTGTTATAATTCATGTCTTTTGGTGTGATTTTGACTTTTTGATTTTGATTTTTGCCTTTTGATCATTGCCTTTTGTTTAAAATGAGTTGTATTTCAACTTTTTATGTCTTTTTTGAATAACCAAACATGAATGAAAAAAGTGACACACACAAATAAGCTTTAGGTTTTGGTTATAGGAAACATGATATCTAGAGATATGATTGACTAAACAATTTGTCTTTCTTATAAGTGATTATGTGATCTCAAATCTCAACCGTATGTGTGTTTAATATGAGAAGGGAAATAAATGGAATAAATGGAGATAAAAAGAGATCTATGTATATAATGATACAATGATAAATATACTTGTTAATTAATCTTATAGTAAAGACATGATAATATGGGGATGTGCGTTTAATAACCATGTCACAATAATAACTATCTTTATTTTAACTGAAGATAACAAAAAATCATAAAATCATAAAGAGAGAAAAACTAATCCATATGAAAATAATAATAAATCATAAATATAAGTTGGTATAAATTATAAGGATTATCCATAAGAGATCATGAAAAATATGTAGATAAATGAGACCAAATGAAAATGAAAATCAACATATTCAGTGTATAAATAGTCATAAATCAAGGCCAAATAATGTAATAGAAAACCATTATGTGCTCAAAAATACTAATAAATCTCACTAAAAATATAATCCATAATATCTGATACATCCTTATAAAGTTGAATTTTGACATTATTTATACTCTCATCAATATTCACAAAAAGTCATGAAAAGACTTCTTTTCATATCATATTTATAGAAAAAGTAGGTGTGGTAGAATAATGATGATGCTATGAGGCACCTCCTATATGGGATAATCAATTCTAGGAATATGAATAGTTTCATAAAATCTATGAGGAGATGTAGGCAATAGGGAAGGAAAAGACTTTTCCCATGGATGAATTAGAGATGGAGGCTGAGCTAATGAAGTCATAAGCCATGGAAGATTTTGAATATGCTACTAAATTACTTGAAATATATCAGTATGGTGTGTAGTGCATTGATTCCAAATGCAATATACTTCCCCATATTTAGGTATATACTCTAGAAGTAGCTTAAGAGATGGTATAGAGTTATCTTTAGACTGGTTATGGCTAGACGTAGTGTACCAATATATTGCCTAAAATATCTAAAATGAGTAAAATAATGGTAACATGTATTACCATGAAATTAAAAAATATGTTTATTAGTGGATGATTAAGGTATACTAGATGAATTAATAGAGGAAGATCCCTACTACTACTACTACTACTATGTATAACAAGTTTGGTCTAATAACATACAAATTTATGGATATCACAATAGGGCTCATCTACCCATTGTGCTGGTAGAGGATCAAACTTAGGTAATGTTAGAATTTTAAATAATAGAAGAAGCTAGAGTGGCATCTGGACTAGGATTAGTTGTATGCATAACCAAATTTGTAGCGGGTTGAAGTAGAGTAACTAACATTTAAGGAGGAAGAAAAATAGAAGGATCATGAAATCTAGAAAAATGATAAGGTACCATCATGTCATAGTCTATAAACATACTCTTGAGAGGTTCAATAGTGAATGGAGGTGTATTGAGTGTGTGATCCATCTTTGACCTATGAACATCATATGAAAAATTAAATATTGGTACTATAGTAAGATAAGGAACTATAGAAATATAATTGAGAGATTTTAGTAAGGAATAATGATATCTAAGAACCTTTGCAATTTTAGCTTGAATAAATATGAATAAAAATGGGTCATATAGATAATATACATGATCATAATTAGATGCATATAATTTAATAGTACAATTTTTAACTATTTTAACATCCAAAGAAGAATGGTGAATATAATGTGTAGTTTTAGCTAGGGTTATCGATATTTCTTCCAAAGGTGTTTGACAAGATTGAGGTGGAATAGAAGGAGGTAATTGAGAAATGATTTTAAGAGAGAGATTTAAAGTTTTGATCTTTAAAATTATGTCATATGGTTAATCATCATCTAATTCTATAAGGTTAGGAGGAATGTTTCCTATTGATTCAGGATGACCATTATAACATTGGGTAGAGTTGATAGGATAATTAAAACATTGTGATTTATGAAATGGAATGTTAGGTAAAGGTTCAAGGGTAGGTACTTTGAAAACACCTCTTTCTTGGAATTGTTCAAAATTATAAGAGTTCATTTCACCTTAAATATTATAGATAATACCATTATGTGGAAATTTAACACATAGGCATGTGGATGAGCCAACTGCTATCATACAATGTATCTAAAGTCGATCGAGTAATATATTATAATAAAGTGGAAAGTTAAATATCATAAATTTCACAAAAATAGTGATGGGAGGAATGGTGATAAGGATCCAAACATAACCTAAAGGAGGCATTTATCTTCTATCATATCCATCACATGTACTTTGTGTGGATTTAAGATTACATTCATAATATCCAAGTGTTTTAATAAAATCAAGGGAAGAAACATAAGAACCTGATCCTTCATTGATTGAAGCACATTTGACTTGGATATCTCATATTTGTATGTTAATGAAGAGATGGGGGTCATCACAAGAATAAATATCTCATCGATAATCATGGAAGAGATAGGAAATTTGAGTGAAAGAGAAGTATTTACCATTTCATCAATGTGTATAGACATTTATTTGCACTATTGGAGAATGCTATCTTTAGATCCTAATAATGTATATTATTGCCTCATGGGTGGAGGAATAGGGATGTTCATTTCAGATAGTAATTGAATTAGTTGATTACGATGATGAGGGTAAGTTTTCATAAGTTAAGAAAGGAATTTAGGATTGAAGATGGGAAATTTATTCTATAAGATCAAATTAATCATAATCCTCTAAAGGGTTATTGGATAAAGGTGCATAATGTTAGAGGGTTAAGTTGACCTTAAAATTTGTTTTAATAAGGTATATTTAGTTTGTGTTTGGTTAAACTAGGTTGATCTATCTTAGGTGATGTAGTTATTTCTTTAAGTGTTTCTTGTGTTTGAATGGAAGAAAGTTGACATGAAGTTTGAGGGATATCTAATTTAGGTATATCAATTGGAGGAAGACTATAAATTATATCAATTATATGAGAAGTATGGTTGATTTGCATTATTTGAGGTGATACTTGTGTGTTTTTTGGTTCCACTTGCCCCAATTCTATTAGATGTGATGGGTAAGTGTCTTGAACAATGAGAAACTTCATATAATTATTATGGTTATAGGTTGGGTATTAATCAATATAAGAAACTAATCTCCTCATATTATTTATGTTAACCACATTTTCATCATTGATGTTAGGATCTAAGGTACATTTGATGTTATTGGTGGTATGGGTAGGTCAATTAGTATTATCTTGATGGTTAGGAAGAGGATATTTCTAGATAGCTAGATAAGCATTGGATTGATTTAGATATTCATTTTTAGTTTTGGTTTTGTGATATTTCAATGTTATTTCATAGGCTTGTTGACATTTATGTATAAGTTATTCATGGTCAAAGTTAGGTCCAAGGAGATAGTCCATAAAAATATTTATAAATTGGTGACAAGTTTCATGAGATTGACCCTAACTCACATGAAACCAACAAAGTTTTTTGGGATCATACCAGTGTTTCATAGAATGTGTAGTGTCAAGATCTCATGGTGAAGGATGTGGAAGATGTTTTTGAATTTATTTTAAGGAAATGGGTTTGTGCGTATTCATATTATATTGTTGAGGCAATGAATAAATATGATGAGAATTTTAATTAGGTGGAAGTGGAGGAGAATTATCCATTATAGTGTTTAGATTAATGGATTGGATGGTGTGTATGAAATTATAATTATCTATAACACCATCATTTGTTGTATGTTCTTTTTTATCTTTTACAAGCATGCAAGTTCATGTTGGATTGTGGGAAGGTTCAAACTAGCATATAAGGAAATCTTGACATTTAGCATCGTTAAGGGCCTATTCTAAATATTTTAGGGAAAGATTCCTAATGTGGTACTATAATTTAGGATGAAGATCATTAGTTAATAAGTGGAAGAGGTTCTCATCTGCCATATTATGCTCAAATTTATTTGACAAGGCTTTCTATTATTTAATGAAAAATTGTGCCATTTTAGATTTTGAATGTTTATAGTTGATAAAATGGGATAAATTATTTTCAATAAGGTCATTAATTTAGAATTGTTGAACCAATGCATTGACCAAGTCTTCTAAACTAGTGATGGACTGGGTTTTATGTTGATTATACCACTTTATAGCATCTATGAAGAGGGTTTTAGTTAAGATTTGGTGGTAGTGAATGTATTAAGTTTAGCCCAATCTTTATATAGGTGTCCAAAAGTTTTTAAGTGTAAGGTAGGATCCATAGATCCATTATAAGTTATAGTGGTAATTATACCTCGTATGTTAATGTTTTCAATTTGAGGTATAATAGGTTCATTTTGTAAGTGTTTAATATTTTTCTTAATAAGTGGGGATTGAGGTATAATTTTTCCATGTGCATTCCTAAGGGGAGGTGAGGGGAATTAGGTTTTGGTGCTCCCTATTGAGTATTTTGAGGCTGCTTTTAGAGATGCAATAAGTGGTTTTGCATCTACATAATTTGGTTTGCATTATTGTTTTGAAAATTAGTCATTTGGTTGAGAGTTTATAATAGTAGTCGATTAGTTTGAGCCATATTTTGACTAGTAGAAGTAGATTTAGATGTATTATTATGTTGTGAGGTATTAAGAAGTTGGGATGCACTAGTATATTGAGATGTAATAGTAGCATGAGAAGTGGTAGTAGCATGAGAAGTTTTAGATGTAGCAGATACATTATGTGTTAAATAAAATTAGGTATTAGTGTGGATGTTTGGGGTAATCCCACTAAAAGATACACTAGCCATGTTAGTATAAATATTAGGCATGGAGGTGAATGAAAACATAGAGGATGTTTTCATAGTGTTATAAGGAGAGATTATGGAGGGTAAATGTGTGGAGGAAATCATTAATTGACTTGCCCTAAATCCTATAGAAAAACTAGGTGAAGGTGAATGGAGTTCTCCAAAATGAGGTCCAATCATGATGTTATAAATGAATGAAGGATCCTTACCTCTATGTTGAGGATTTTCATTGATGAAAAAAATCATTCAACAATTTATTCAATATAATTTTAATCTTATACCATTTCCATAAACAATGGATTAAATGACATAAAATAAGTAGGATTTTTGTAGTTCATAGCTCTAGTGGTAACATGGATGTTACTTTTGTTCAGGGTTAGTTACCGTAAAATTTGGTTTACTATATTTATTAGGATTAGTGAAGTTCATCATATTGGTTTGATTTTACTACATGAAATTATCATACAAATGTTCTATGATGAAATGGGGAAGTTAAACACTTACTAAAAATGAGGACAAATAACTTCTTATATTAGGTCAGATTCGTCGACTATGTTATGTAAGAAGGTAAACAAAATAATGGGAAAGAAATGGAGTTGAATGGGTTGATAGTGTTCTTAAAGAGGATGAAAAAAAATTATCTATTGAAAACTAAGTTGAATAGGTCGACTGTGTTCTATGAGAAAACAAATAGAATATCCTATACGAGATTGAGTCGAATGAGTCGACTATGTTCTATGGGAAAATAAATAGAATAGCCTATAAGAGATTGAGTCATATGAGTTGACTATGTTTTTTAGGTAGGAAAATTTTGAAATGTTATAAATATATATGATTAAATGGCTCTATGTAGAGAAACAAGTTAATCACATAGACAAATAGGTTTATTGGGTCGATCTAGTTGTAGTAAACAACACAAACCTTGTACAAAATTTGGATAATATAAGTTTTGAAATACAAAATTCAATTGGAAAACATAAAGAAACAATACTAAAATGTAAATTATAATATATTGAGGTAACATTCATATATATTTTAAATTTTGATTTAAAATGTGATAGGGCATTTGGATTTGCAAAGGAACAAAGAAGAGGTAAGCTAAAAATGATTTTAGGTATGTTAAGGATGAAAGGGATTTGTATTGGTGATGGTACTAGCTTGGTATTGGGGCCTACCCCCTCATTTCATAATCTCATAGAGATAAATGTGTTAGGTGTTTTGCCAATATGCCATTAGCCATGTATTTATACTTGGCTAGAAAATTGAATTGACTTCCCCCTTAATGATGAAATCCAAGTAGGTAGACCGGGGTAGAATGTTTAAATGCATATTTGATATTTTTTTATTTGGTAATCTATGAGAAAATAATGTGACAAATCTAATAAATTATCCTTCCTAGTTATACTATGTGTATTAATCTAAACAAGAAAGTAGATAAATGAAAAATGAAACAATTACTACTAATGTGGGCTAATTTCCTTTGCTTAAAAAATACATAGTACTAGGTCTATTAGGTTGACTTAGTATGAAAATAATATATAATAGATTCAACTTGCTTGACTCTATCTATTGAAAAATAGTCCAAAGAAATGAAGTTGAGAAAGTTAACTAATTTTCCTAGGTATAAAGTAGTTATATAACTAAGTTGAGCCAGCCAAATTAGTTTACTGTAAGGTTAAATTTTTATAGAACTAATGGGAAAGACAAGTTTGAAATTTCATTGAAATTTAGAAAAAGAAATAACTAGGATGGTTATATTGAGCTTGATAACTAAGATGAAGTTGATTGGATCAATTTAGTAATGCACTAAAGATGTTGGGTTGTTACGTTTTTAATTGTGTTGTCTAGATGCGGGTTTAAACCTACAATATAGAATGTTAAAATAACATTGAACCAATCAACTGAGTTTGCACAAAGCTGAATAATTAAAATAATTAAAAGAACTATGTCAATAGAATTGATATAGTAGTCTAAATAGAACTTGTTATAAAATTTGAGAGATAGGATGAAAAGTTAAATCAATAGGATTGATCTAGTGTGCTAAGATAGAAATTATGATCAAATAGAGCCAAACAAGATCAACAAGATTTCCTCAATTAGAAGAACTATAAGATGATACTATAACTATGTTGATCAGATCAAAAAAATATAATATTACCTATAAAGAGTATAGAACTGGATCAATTAGATCAATCTAGTTGTTTTTAGAAGAAAATGACCTACACATAGAGTTGAACCAAGTAAATTGGATCAATCGAGCATTGAGACCTATGCATAGACTATTATACTAAGTTGACTAAATTGATATAGTAGTTTGGAAATAAAAATAAAAAATATGCAAGGGTTGTTTATGTCAAATTTAATAAAATATATGCAATCGAAAGTGAAGCTAATCTACAAATCAATCCTAATTCAGAGAAAATAAATCAACTAACTATATAATTAGAAATACTTAGATAATTGAGGTCATGACCAATATGGATCTGTTAAACCTAACTAATGGATCTCTTATCATATTAAATGGCTAGAGAGGGTTAAAAAACCTCTAGTTGAGAAACACCACATAATAACCCTAGATAGGTCTAATAATTCAATAATAAAGTAAATATAATATAGTGTTCATTAAGGCTTGTGACACAAATGGGGGATAAACATAAATAATAAACATATAAAATAAAAATTAACTCAAGTTAATGTAGAAGTGATCCTAAGAAAGGAGAGACAATACATTCATTAACCATAATTCATGAAAAGCTATCTACTAAATTATAATAG
The DNA here is from genome assembly GCA_037957365.1 of Torreya grandis. Taxonomy (NCBI): domain Eukaryota; kingdom Viridiplantae; phylum Streptophyta; class Pinopsida; order Cupressales; family Taxaceae; genus Torreya; species Torreya grandis. The sequence continues at coordinate 481,825 of JARHVA010001430.1, read as the reverse complement.
TAAGAGTTAGGAATACTTACCTTGAAGATGAACCCATCGATCCATAACCTCTCACTTGCCCAATGGTGCTTTACAAGAGGCTATCATGTATTATTGAAGAATCTAAGGATTTACAATGGATTATAGTCTAGACAAAGAACTATAAGTGAATCTAAATCTTTCACAATATAAAATTTATCCTCTAAGAATATTAAAACCCTAAAAAATGTATCCTAAAGTACACTGGTAAAAATGCATATAAAAAAGCATAAATGAATGATTCTCTCTATTATAAATGAGGTGAAAGAGGGGTATATATAGCTTTATTTGAACCTGGGCCCTTCTAGAATTTTATCTGATGTAGTTAGCCTAGTTGACCTTTTTAATGGGAAAATATAGCCATTAGGTCTTGAATTAAGTCAACCTATGTCAACTCAATCCCATAACATGCAATATTCCTAAAACTAGGTTGACCCATTCGATTGCATTGAGTAAATTATAAAAATGGGTTTTGCTTAGGTAAGGGCTATTTGAGGTGATGAATTACTTAGATAAGAATGTGATCAAGGTGTCAAAAATTATGGAAAAATATAAGATGGTTTTGTATTAGTTTAAGGTGGTGGTATAGAGAACAACAATCTTGAGAAGCACCAAAGGTCTGGCCACCCCTTTCCTGATGCACCCTTTAAGGCATGCACTCAGAGAGGTTGAGACTCAACAAGTTATTGTAAGAGAGAAAGAATTAATAATTGATAAATTTTAAAAATATTGTGTATATAGTTGAATCTAAGGAATTATTCAATTGGCATGATCATGATCTCTTTTTGGTGGTAGGCCTTTTAGCATTTCTCCAAAAATAAATGAGTGCTCATCAATAGTGTATTGTAGATTAGGATGTGTAGACTCATTTATTTATTTAACTTATATATAAAAGTATCATGATAAAAATTCATTGGCCCATTTATTATAATCTTATGTATATAATTAAAATTAACCAATTTTGAAGATTTTACTCTTAATTAACAAAGTTTAAAAGTCCTACTGTTATAATGAAAGTGCATGAACAACTCTTTTAAATTGATATCTATTGTGCCTAATGTTGTGATCCATTTGAATCTTAAAATAATGTCTAATACACCCATGGTAATAATAAACATATGGTAATTTATCTTATAGACTCCTATAACAAGTTTGATACCATGACATTTCCCTAAATAATTGGCATTACTACCATGTGAAATCATGATATAAAACTTTGGAGCTGGGTAAATAAAATAGTTCAAACATGTCACTAACATATTTTTGATGAAATTATGTGTAATCCATGATTCAATAAATACTATTACCTTCTCTTCTTGAGAAAAACCATGACCTTAAGGGTTTTTGGAGTTATTATACCAAAAAGTGCATGGCATGAAATAGTTGCCTAATACTCTTTTGATTCTATTTATGGTACCTCTAATTCTCCACCAGATGCTTAATCATATTTTTCTTCCTCATTTTTGTTTAACCATTTTTAAAAAAGGGTAATTATAATTTCCTAATGAACTAAGAAATATATTGTTCTATAAACAGGCCAATTAAATAATTCAAACTCGTAATATTTAATTACAATGTTGAATTATGGAAATATGCTAAATATAGAAAGTATAATTACAAATATTAATTTGATTAGTTAAAAATAAATAAGAGATAATAATTATCTTATTTACTAATATGTAGGTATATATTTGAAATGAAAGTGTAGATAGAGACATGGTTATGCTCAAGTATGATTCATTGGATACTATAAATCATCTCTCTATCAACCTAAACACTACAATTGGAATTTGAACACTAGTGTTGACACTTATATTCCATTTTATACATTTCTATCCATAATGAATTACATCCTTTTCTAGAAATTATACTTTCACTTGTTAGGGCTTACTATCACCTTGAATATTTTCTATCTAGATCACACGTATAGGATTTCAGATATCAATGTAGTTCAAACCCCTAGTTCCTCTTACTAGGGAATTCAATCTTTCAAAATAAGGGTTAGTAGGATCAAGTGAATTTGAGACAACATCAAATACCCATATATTAATGAGTACTTCCTACATATCCAATACTTTGAATACGGCCTCAAACAGATGTAATTTTCCCCCTATGTGTGTTTGTGGGTGAGCAATAGTATATTATGTTATATGCAAGTGCATGTAGTGATATAAGTTAAAACTTGAAAAATACTACTCATGGGTTATTATTTTAATTATTTAACCTTATAATAAGACTACTCATATTAATTATATAGCAATGATGAATAATATGAAAGTAAAACTCAATTGTGTGGATGATTTAGTGAGATTTATAGGTGATTTCTTTGGTATTTTATAGATGGATAAATGAGTGGGATTTATTTTTAATTTATACTACACCATCTTAAGATATCTCACTAAAGGGTTAATTAATACAAATAGGCTGACCCATACATATCAAAATATTTATATATTTGAGTGTTTGTAAGGTACGAACACTAGCATAGATGCTAGTGTCATATTATGGATGGTAGTCTCCTAGAGGAAATATAATTTCTAAAGATATGTAATTGATAGTCTAAGATATCAATAATATTTTAATTATATTGTGGGATACATGTGATCTAGGTAATCATAATACTAGGGTCAAACTATAAGATAATAATTTAGGCATAATGATATGGTGAACATGAGTCTTTAGGAAATAGGGAGGTCATGATCTGAAGGGTTATCCATGAGTAATATTTTCCAAGTATATAATACTATTTTATCATATAAAATATATATTTAGCATCTACATTTTCACCCCCTCTAAATCTAGTAATGTATAATGACGAAATTACTAGGTTAAAGGAAATACATGTGAGCTGTGTTGTGTATAACACAACTTAATTTTGATTGAACCCTATTTGAATTTTTCTATATGTATGTATTACATGAAATCAAGAGAATGTTACAATGAAATTAGTATATGTAATGTAAAAATTAACATAATTTAATTGCATAAAATAAAAGAGAGAAATGAAAGAGTACACTTTTGTATCGATGCATACATGTTTCCCCTTAGCAATTTACTTTTTTTATAATGCTTCCTAGATGATGCACTAGAGACAGATTCACAACATAACCTTGAATAAGTGAAGATCAGAATTGGAGAGTGATCATACCCATATCTAGTGTAAGGGTGAGTTATGCCAAGGTCATCAAGACTATTGAATCTCAATAACACAACCCAAGTGTATACATAATCTATCTAATCTATCCAATTTGACCCAAGTCAAATGGTGTAACCATATTAACCTCCAAAATAAAGTAATGCAAAATTCATCAAGGGTGTTGAATATCGATCACACTACTCAAGTGAGAAAACTATTACAGATAAATAAAGGCTCAAATGATGCATCTTGGTAAGGTTGGTTCATATATAATATGAATGTGGATCTATAATTTGGTGCATTTACATAGCATATGCACCTCTAATGGTCTCAATATGAAGTATATGTCAAAATTTAACCTCTTCTCTATAAACATGTATAATATATATCATAATTCTGAAAAAATATACCTTGAATCTATGAAAATTAGTGCCAAATGCATAATGTTATGACCCAAGTGTATATTTGAATAATGTAAACACAATCAAATTTTGTCAAATTTTCAAATTATTTATATGTGGACTCATGTCTCTATGACATGCCCCTAGTGATATGCCTCCAATTTTGAGGTGAGGGGAATGTTATCTGATAGTCAAAATATCTCAAAAGAATAAGATCATCATGATATATTTGTATCAATCATGTAATAAAGAACTTGTAGAGGAATCATGTCCAAGTAGATGTATTAATGAAGATTTTAATATAAAAATATAAAAATACCTAGTATGCATGATATGAATCTTTGATAACTTCTAAAATTAAAAGGCACAAGCTTAACAAACAATCAAACATGCACATGAGAAAACTCAATATAAGACAAAAGGGGTGGAAGGAGAACACAAACAAGAGGCATGTTCAAATATCTGCACACCAAAGAAACAACACTTAGGGCATGGGGGCTAATAAAAAATGAATATTATAGAATGTTTCATAATCCAAAAAGATATGAAACAATAAGTACACTCAATTAATCCAAATTATAATATGAATAAGTGAAATATAAGCATTTAACATAAGCATCTCGTACTGATTTTTAATACATGGGTTAATATAATGTCATGTAACATAGATTATTTAACACACCTTATAAGATATAAGCATGAGTATAGGCATGTGTAATAATTAGTATATAATATCAACATGATAATATAAAATGATCATAAAATAATGGATCTTGTATTGATAGTGATCACTACCATCAAGATTCCCCCAACATATTATGTCATGTGAGAAGAGGAAAGGTCCAACATCTACATGCTCATGTATCATGGATCTAGTGTATGCCTGTATCACACTCAAGTAACCATGAAATATATGTATGTAAATAAATGATATGATATATACTAATATAAATCAAACAACATACACATAATTTAGTTAATTAGTGAATATTTTGATTTATTTAAATTTATTATATTTTCTTGATTTTTTTTCTTGCATATAGTATGATTAGCAAGGGTGTTATGTATAATGAAAATATTCTAATATAAGCCTAATATGTCATCAATTAGATGCCTCTTTTTACACCATCTGTCATTACCATATTCATATTCTATGTAATCAATATTTTTGGGATCATACTAATCTGCATTATTATAGTACCCATTATCATCACTATTGTGATAATATTTTGTATTTTTGTACATATAATAAATTACACCATACATTGGAATTTCATTTATGATAGTTTTTTTCTTGAGTATGTTCATCAATGTCAAAATTTTGCATCTCACTATGGACTAGAGAAGAGTCCTTTATATCTACTTAAACATTAGGGGAAAAAGTAACTTGCCCTTTGACTTCTTGTTATTTTTGTAATATTTATTGCTCTAGATTTTCCTTTTGAATATTTTCTTACTATAATTTTTTCATTTTCAACTATTTTTTCTTTGAAGTATCCTTTTTTACATAGAATTATTCTTTTAAAATATGTGTTGTATAATATTCACTCATAAGGTAAGTGGGTTATTTGATTGATGTGTTTATTATAGGATCACCATTATCAGTGATAATTTCTATTTTGTAATTCAAGGAAAAAAAAATCTATATGATGCCCATGCATTCTATGATATTCACAATATTATTTTGATATTCTAAGAGGATGTATAAGAGGTAATTTTATTTCTTTGTTTATAAACATTTCTTTTAGAATTTCACTTGAAATTTTAGTATCTTTTTTTAAATTTTTGAATCACTAGTGGTATATTTATTAAATTTTGGATTTCAATCTTTATGTAAAGTCTAATTAGGCACAAACTTTCTATGTGAATATGCAAACACATTATTAACACTAACATATTTTGGATTCTTTATATGTGTGCTTTTGTTTTCTCATGATGTGATATTTGAAACCAAATACTTATTTTTATTTTTAAACTATTATATTAACTTGATCATAATTATTATTTAATCCTTGATGGATCCACATGAGAAAACCATATGCACTCTAGATTGAATATGCATATGCACACCATATAGAATTTATGTGGGAGGTGGAGGGGTTTGAGGAAGGGTATGTTGGTTACATTATTTTGGAATTATATGATGGGATACCATACCCCTTGGAGTATTTATATCATGTAAATTGTTATATGGAAATTAGATATCTCCCTCCTTAGGGTTAATATAATTCCATATAGAATCTTGAGGATAAGATTGCACTTGTTCTAGTATCACACTCAATTTTATAATTTTTTGATTTAATGAAGATTGTGTAGAGATATTTATGATTAATAAATCATCATCATCATCATCATCATCATCATCATCATGTGTGTGTGTGTGTGTGTGTGTGTGTGTGTGTGTGTGTGTGTGTGTGTGTGTGTGTGTGTCTATATCTATATGCATATTTTAAAACAAAGAAAATAAATAAATTTGGGATGCCATGAGAATTTAATAAAATCCTAGGTTAAAAATAATGATGGGAAAAAATCATATTTGAAAACCCATCACAATAATTTGAAATCCTATAACATTAAAAACCCTAGTGTGAGCTATGGTTGTGTAAAAAGATTGAGAGGTCAGGTTCATTAAATGTTTAACCCTTTTTGGATAAGGATAATGTCATAATAAACTAAGGAATATAATATTATAGAGGCATGCTAATCAAATAATTTAGTGTTGAATTATGTTAATATTCTAAATATAAAAAGTATAATGCCAAATAGTATTTTGATTTCTTAAACATGAAGAAGAAATAATACTTATCTTATTTATTGATGTGAATGAATATATAAAAAATTCAAGTATAGAATGAGATAGGATGATGCTCATGTATGGTTTTTTAGATTCTAGAAATTATCTCTCTGTCAGCCTAGACTCTACTTTGGAATCTAGACACTAGTGTCAACACTCTTATCCTAATTTTGACACTTATGTCCATAGTGAAATATATGTCCTTTTATTAAAATTATAATTATGCATGTTAGGTTTTAATTTTGCCTTACATATTCTCTATCTACATCATGTACACATGCTCTGGATATCAATGTGTAGTTCAAAACCCTAATTCCTCTAATTAAGGCATGTGATATTTCAATATAAGGGTTAGTGGGCTAAAGGGAAGTCAAGATGAACTCAAGTACCTATCTATCAATTATAATTTACTTTATATCAATTACTCCAATCATGCCTCAAATTAATGTATTTATCTCCCTTTATGTGGGCTTATG